>CAJHVD010000003.1:0-365139 GCA_905147285.1 Hypena proboscidalis
AAGATAAGAATGGCTTTTAGTCTGGATAAACATATAGGGTACTCTTTATCGACGTATCACGGGATCGGTAGATACTTTATTTATAGAATAGTCACTACTCGCTACTATGACCGCTTGTAGCAATTATTCAAAGCAACAAACATAATGGCGTATTGTACAGTAACGTATGTACATAATATTATATTTCCGGTATAAGCTGGTGTAACATTGCATGGGAAGCCAAGCCAGGAAATGTATTAGGTGATTTATTGCCATATGTACATTAAAATTACCTTGTTTATTTAGTAGGCATCTCGAATATTTGATTGGTTTTCAAATGCCCCGGTTGTCGGTACAGGTTGAAGATAACTACTTGTTCCTGTACAAACAATCGGAGAATCCATACATACCATAAGATATTTCGGTATGTTTACGCTTTGATAGATTTTTACAAGCGGTCACGCCATTCGACAAGCTCTGCGGCACCTTCTGATTTTTATCATGTTATTTAGTTGTACATCGTGAGTGCTGTGCGCACGTAGTCACGCTCACGTCAGCGCGGGAACGGGCGCGTACCTTATGCCCCCTGGTACGATTACGCCCGACACCCGCTTTCAGCATTATAAAAATATATATAAATAGGGGTAGTATTTAAAGGGATATATTATATTGCATATCAAATAAATAATCGCCTATCAATACATACTCATCATTTATATTCTTTTTTGCATCAAATAACTTACTTCACTACAGATAAACTAAATGTTTAACAAAACTCAAACTGCAGATAATTCGAAATTACACATCAATATGACATTCCTTTTTCCCTCATAATGCAATACAGTTAAATTTATTTTTGTACAAAAATACTACATGCATAGCATAAATACTGACTGCACATCAAATTTACCATATTTCATAGCAAAATAACTATCCCAGTCGCATATTAACCAGTAAGTACAACAAAATCTGTTCATCATATTTGTCTTAATTTTCAAGAAGCCATGCTCGGTAAATTTAATGATTATTATAACAAAAAAATCCTTTTACATTGCATTATTTCTAAAAGCAGAACAACTTAACTGAAAAACTTCGCGCGTTTTTTCGTCACTGGAGTAAATAATATAAAAATAAAAGCTATAGTTATGGCATAGGTCAATTATGGGTATAGTAGTAGGTTAGGTTAGGTTAGAACTGCGACCATAACATAGCTAATCTTTGTGATACTCCGACCCCTTTTTGAATCTACCCACTAAATAAAATAATATTATACTACCTACCAATTTCTTATTATCATAGATCGTAACAGACGACAGTACGTGGCGCCACCTGCAGAAGCTAAAAATGTGCTTATTGGGCAAAAAAGGAAGCGTGGACGCCCCGCGAAAGCAAGACCCGCTTTAATAATTCAATAAATTACAATTTTGTATCTAATTTTATATTTTTTTTGCTGATCTCATTATGTGATAGTTAATAAATAATAAGATGACTGTGACTAATAAAATGTTGTTTGATCTAGAAAAACTGCTGTAAATATTATAAAAATAGAAGCTATATTTAAAAGAAAAAGAGTTAACATGTATAATGTGCATTAAGATTATTAGTTGTGCATTGATAAAAAAGCTTTTACTTTAGGAAAAATTGCTGAACGCTGTGAAAATAAATTGTAGTGTGTTTAGTGATATTTTGAGTTGAATATTTTGTTGTGCAATCAGTAATTTTGATGGGAATTCGGTATTTAATTGCATAGAAAAAGGATATTTTATGATTTGCGTTTAAATACGGGTAGTATTTAAACGCAAATCATAAAATATCCTTTTAGCGCACAGCAATTTTTCCTAAAGTAAAAGCTTTTTTATCAATGCACAACTAATAATCTTAATGCACATTATACATGTTAACTCTTTTTCTTTTAAATATAGCTTCTATTTTTATAATATTTACAGCAGTTTTTCTAGATCAAACAACATTTTATTAGTCACAGTCATCTTATTATTTATTAATTATCACATAATGAGATCAGCAAAAAAAATATAAAATTAGATACAAAATTGTAATTTATTGAATTATTAAAGCGGGTCTTGCTTTCGCGGGGCGTCCACGCTTCCGTTTTTGCCCAATAGGCACATTTTTAGCTTCTGCAGGTGGCGCCACGTACTGTCGTCTGTTACGATCTATGATAATAAGAAATTGGTAGGTAGTATAATATTATTTTATTTAGTGGGTAGATTCAAAAAGGGGTCGGAGTATCACAAAGATTAGCTAGCACTCGCCGGCCGCTGCCGCGGCACGCTCGCTTCGCTCGCTCGGCTCGCGCTATGTTATGGTCGCAGTTCTAACCTAACCTAACCTACTACTTTACCCATAATTGACCTATGCCATAACTATAGCTTTTATTTTTATATTATTTACTCCACTGACGAAAAAACGCGCGAAGTTTTTCAGTAAAGTTGTTCTGCTTTTAGAAATTATGCAATGTAAAAGGATTTTTTTGTTATAATAATCATTAAATTTACCGAGCATGGCTTCTTGAAAATTAAGACAAATATGATGAACAGATTTTGTTGTACTTACTGGTTAATATGCGACTGGGATAGTTATTTTGCTATGAAATATGGTAAATTTGTTGTGCAGTCAGTATTTATGCTATGCATGTAGTATTTTTGTACAAAAATAAATTTAACTGTATTGCATTATGAGGAAAAAAGGAATGTCATATTGATGTGTAATTTCGAATTATCTGCAGTTTGAGTTTTGTTAAACATTTAGTTTATCTGTAGTGAAGTAAGTTATTTGATGCAAAAAAGAATATAAATGATGAGTATGCATTGATAGGCGATTATTTATTTGATATGCAATATAATATATCCCTATAAATAGTAAAATAAAAATATGAAAAAATATTAAAAAAAAATTAAAATAATATATACATAAAAAAAATATATTAAAAAAATAATATAAAAAAGAATATTTAAAAAGAAAATGGAAAATATTTATATACAAAGTCAGACCCATAATAAGTTTAGGTTGGTCGAGGGAGTCGTTAGTTCACTTTAAAATGTTTTACGGCTGTTTCCCACCAGCAAATCCCGCTCGCCGGGCCCGAGCACCCACCCGCTCTCAGCATTCTGCCTAAGTCCGTACACAGACTGATTTAAATTAAAAACAAATTCGTAATCATGTAAAGCTTATATTTGATGATTTCGGTCTGTTCACATGAATGTTACGTGAGTGATAATATTTTATTGGTTGATGTAAATATTTTGTGCCGCCGTTGACTCTTCACCATTAGGTTAAGTAGTTCGACATGAGATTGTATTAGGCGTCTTACGTGCTCATTGACTACTAGTGACTGCGTAGGGCGCCTGAGAAGCGTGACATTTCGTTACTCTTCATCGTCGCTAGAGGTCTATGTGAAATCCAGCAGAAATTGGAGGATCCTGGTTTACTAGAAGGTTATCGAGGCGTGGTAGTGCTGATAAGGATGGACGACGACGACTGAATGTTGCAAGTTCTAGAACAGCAGATTGCTTAGCCGACAGACAATAGTCTAGGTAATGAGTGTTCAGCTACCTAATCTTGCCAGAGATTGCCGTCTACCCCATTTCTTCCGTTCCTTTGTCACCTCATCTCTCTTCCTTGTCCTTCTGCAACTATCGTTGAAGGTACTGCGATTAAATATAACTCGTGTAATTTCAAAAACACATCTAATTCATCATTGTCTTCTAGTACCCACTTAAGCAATAAATAATATAATAATAAGTTCACTCTTGCACTAACTTTCCAGTAAACACATTATTGCCTATTACTGAGCTCGTTCTTCAAGCAGTTTTCTAAACAGCCTGTATCAATTTCGGAAATACTTTTGAATTACCATCTTAATTTTCTCTCTTCAGTTCATCGTTATCCTTCAGCAAAGTTTTATGATTTTGTTTATAAATACAAATACAAATTCATTCATTCGACATGGATTCGGGATATCTTGCGTCTCACAACACGCTTTCACTGCCGTTCATTACACCATTGATGACGCTGTAATGACTAACTGCGAACAGATAGCAATCACCCGCACGGCATTGAATCCAAAGAAAAACAGCCGCTGGAAGCGATTCCAAATAAAAACCTTCGAACAAACTTAGGCCGGTATAGTACGAGAGCTAGCAACGTCAGGAAAACAAGCATTTCAGGTAGGCCAGTTTTTAGATATCCTATCTCTCTCACTCTTCCGGACGTCATATGGACTATCTGGCTGGCGGTAGTGGTTGCGTTCATCAGTGCGCATCCTACCTGCACAGGTAAAATATCGATTTTTTAAATCATTTTAAGAAGTTTTTTTTTGTTCATTATTCTTATTGAACTTTCCACAACGTAAATCTTATAATGCCAGACATTTTTATAGCTGTTTAAACTGTGCCAGACAGACGCTAATTTCGAATTCAAAAATATTGTTTTTTCAAAATAATTCAGTATGGCTGTTTTTTTTTTTATAATATTATTTAAGTATCTAAAAACTTAAAATTAATTTGCCAAGCAATTATTCGGTTGTTAACCTTTAGCCAGACCGATTTAAAAGTGGAAAGTGATATGGTATGTCGGCGCTAAGTCGAAAAACAGCCTACAAACGCACCCAGGTGCATAAGTAATTGCCGAGTTGTTTACGAAGCGCACACCTGCGCTGTGACGTCATCCTACCGCTCTATGAATCAGGCGAGGTGGGGACAGCCGGTCATCAGTGTGTATAAAAGGAAGCGCACTGCGAGCGGAGACACACTTTGATGTAGACGCTCGTGCTGTCAACATCTCTTAATTGTGAATTTATTAACACACCTGATTTATGGTACTTAATTTGTAAATTACACTGTAATAAAGTCATTGTAATCATCAACGAGTTTTTATAATAATGTCCGAAGATAATTCAAGGAAGGATTCCTACCCGAAGAACCGTCGTTCAGACTCACCGATTCTTCAGAGTACAAGGGTCCCACCCGAAATCAGAAGTGGGATGGGACGAGGAGATTCCCTGGCTTCAGCGGCCCATTCAGAACGAAGTACCGACAGCCTTGGTACCAACCAGGCTCTGTCCGCCTTGGCTGGTATAATGGAAAACATGGCGCGTCAGCAGCAAGCCAGTATGCAAGCAAATCAGGAGCTTCTTGCTGGGATAGTTAAACATGCTGCTACTCCAACCAAACGTCCAAAGCTCAGCGATATCTATATTGCACCATTTAACCCTGATGGTGACGTGCCGGTTCGAGACTGGTGTGAGCACGTGGACAGGGCCAAAACCCACTGGCAATTGACCGACTATGAGCTTTGCACAAAAATAGCTGGCTTACTGCAAGGTCGAGCTAAAACCCTGGGCGATACGTGGTTAGTGAAGTCCCCAGTGTGGGCTGAAATGCGAGTAGCATTAATTCAAACGTTTGAGCCCGAAGCGCGATATTCAAATGACATGGTGAAGATGAGGACCTTTTAGTTTGATATGTCAAATCCTAGTGAATCAATTACTAAAGCCTGGAATATTTTGAAACGCGTTGTCAGTGGTGATAAAGACAAGGATGCTGTAGAAGCTGTTATTGGCTGCATTGACAATGAATTCTTTAGATTACGTCTTCTTTCGGGCAGCCGAAAGCCCTCCTCCACCCAAAGTGTTACCGGCCTACTGGCCATTAACACCCAAACGCGGGGACGTGTGCGGGTTTATCAATCTCCGTTGTCGATCTGTCCCCGCACACGGCTTCGCTCCCCACAATTGTATAAGGCTGCCCGGCGCGTCTGTACCCCATTCTGGGACGCGCGGTTGTCCGCGCGTTCTCCTCTTTCTGAGGTCGCGCTGGGCCCAGGTTCGTCTGAGCCCCATTCCTAATTAGGACGTACAATACTCCACGCTTGACTCCGCCCTCTCCCACCACCTTGCGGCCCCGCCGCTAAAGCGGCTCCTCACTGCTCTGTCGTTCTTCATACTCCAGCCTGCTCCTGATTTTGTGCCACTCTCGCGCGAAGGTTCTTAGCTGCCAGAAGTTTGCCTCAGTTGCAACGAGATCGGGGTAGTAGATTGGTCCTTCATCCACGCGCGTAATCCCGGCTACCATTTTCCGACGAGGCTCGTCGTACAGACTACACTCCCAAAGGGCGTGGTGCAGATCCTCCTCGACGGGCCCGCAATAACAAGTGCTCACAGGAGAGAGGCTCATATCATAGAGCCTCTTCTTGAAGCATCCGTGTCCGGTTAGGATCTGTGAAACTTCGTAAGTGGGCGCTACCCAAGTTGCCTTGAGCCGCACCTCCACGTCCGGAAAGAATCGGTAGAGTTCCCTGCCCTTCGTCTCGCTCTGCCACCTCTGTTGCCATAGAGCGACGACTTCCTCCGCGATTTTCCCCCTCGCGGCCCTAAGCTCGTCCCGAGGCAGGTCCCGACAATCATCCAACCTTCCCGCCCGGATCACTTCGAGGTCGGCCGGTAATACACCGGCTAGAACCGATTGGGCTGCAGTGCTTACTGACCTGTACGCCTTTGTTAACAGAGTTAACGCAGGTCTCTGCGATCTGAGCAGCGCGCTTCTAACCACGTGAAGGGTCGCACGCCTCCACCAGCATCCGGCGGCATACGTAACGATAGCTATGTACGTGCCGTGATACAAGACTTTAAGGGCCCTGTATCGTACTCCCCAGGATGCAGCCGAGATGCGCGACATTTTCCCGAACGCAGCTGCGGCTTTACCTCCTATTGAAATCGCGTGCTCCCGAAAACTAGAGCGCGAATCCAGTATCACACCCAGGACTCTGGTTGACTCTACACTTTTGACTGAGATCCCATCGAGTCTAATGAGAGGTGGCCGGTTCGTAAATTTCCCCTTCATAGTCATGGAATATGACTTTGAAGGAGAAAAACCAAGCCGGTTTCTGTCACCCCAGCTTTTGATCAAATCTAGCGCGCTTGATGCGGAGTTTTCTAGGCCTCGTCTTGTGTTAGACTCGATGAGAATCGTAACATCGTCGGCGTAAGCCACCAGTGTGACTCCGTCTGGGTATGGCAGCTGGAATAGGTCATTCATAAGGAGGTTCCACAGCGAGGGTCCCAATACTGAGCCCTGCGGGCATCCCATGGTTGCGGTTTTCCACTCAACTGTACTACCCAGAAAGAACCCTACACGCCTCCCCGCAAAATAGCTACATAACATCCTGTAGATGTTTGGCGGACAACCTCCTTGCTTGAGTTTGAGTAGTATCATGGGCCACCACGCGTTGTCAAATGCCCCTGAAATGTCTAGGAACAGAGCCTGTACGTACTTTCTGCAGCTATTGCTTACCACCTCCTGTATTGAGCGAATAGCGGTCGATGTAGACCGGCCCCGAGTGAATCCGTGCTGGCAAGCCGAAATGTTGTGTTGGATTGACGGTGCGCAACGGAGCATTACCCGCTCCAGGATTTTGCCCATTACTGGTAAAAGCGTAATTGGCCGATAGGCCTTCGGGTCGCTCAGCGGCTTACCATTTCCCTTAGGTAGTACAATTAGGCGGCCATCTTTCCAGACGCCTGGGAATACGCCTTCCTCTACGCATCTACCCACTACTCGCGTTAGTTCCGCGCTAGCGGCTCGCCACACGTGCTTAACGATGCGGGCAGTAACTCCATCGATTCCCGGTGCCGTGTTCGGTAGGTACCGAACGATGTTCCACAGATCCTGGATAGAGGGAGGAGGCACGTCCTCCCCGCTTGGTGAGCATGCGGCCAACAGACGGACATCGCGGTGGTAGTCCGTATCCAGTGTGACGTTGTCGTCCGGGCATAATGAGTGCACCATACTGTGCATGGAGCCACCTGTGTCACAAGCGAGCTTGACGCCGTTCATAACATTGGGCGGCGGACGAAGCCTCCCACACGCTGCCCTGTAAGCCAGTCCCCAGGGATCCTGGTTGCCTGACTCACAGAGCTCGCGGAAAAAGGAGAGACGCGCCTCCTCCATTCCATCTTTGTACCCGCGCCTATGCTCATGGAACTCCACCCTCCTAGCATCAATAATTATGTCCCCACCCCGTTTTTTGGCAGCTTGCCATGCACGCCTGGCTTTATTATGTGCCTTTCGCAAGGCGTCGAGGGTTGGAGTCCACCATTCGTAACCCCGTTCGCGTTTACCCCCACCGCAGGTCCCCAGACACTCTATGGCAGTGCGCACGATTATTTTGTGGAATTGTTCGGCAACTACTGCTGCAGGCTTTCCCCATTTAATAAAACCCACCCTCTCGTGAATACGCGCACAGAATCGGTTCCAATCCACACCCTTCTCACGGTACCGCCTTGGCTCTCCTGACAGCTCCGCGTTCGGAGCAGGGCTCAGTCCCCGTGTGCCCCCAGTCAGTACATACGTGATGAGCCTGTGGTCGCTCGTGGAGGCATTCGCGTGAACGCGCCAGTTGGTGATGGGCAATCCCCCTTTGGTCAAGGTGACGTCCACATTTGACTCGCCGTTCGGTGAGGAAAAGGTCGATGGTTGGCCCTCGGTGTTGTGGATAGTAAGTCCTCGGCTGTATATAAAGTCTTCCATTTCCTCGCGACGGCTAGTAACTTCGTGCCCTTTGCCAGTGTAGTGCCGCGGCATGGAGTGCCAGAGCGGCGAGTGGGCGTTGACGTCTGCGGCTATTAGTAACTTGTGGCCTCGTAGCGCGTCCACCACGGTGTTCAGATGCTCAATGTGAGGCCCTATGTCTTGCGAGTACTGGAAGTATGCACTGACAAGATACAGCGGCGCTGTGTTTGCCAAGGTAAGGTGGCACACGGTGCAGTGAGGGTTCGATAGGTGGTGTAACACGGAGCACGGGATGTCGAGCCGCGCCAGGTAGATCGCCGTCTTGCTAGCCGTGCCCGCTGGTAGTATCAGGTGTCCTGAGAGTTCATCTCCGTTCGCGTACGGCTCTTGCAGCAGTACCACGTCCACGTTGAGCTCTCTCGCGATGGCAGGGAGCTCGAACGTACTGAGGGCAGAGCCTTGGGCGTTGAGTTGTGCTAAGTTAATGTTGTTATCCATAGTACGTCCTCTTGAGCTCCCTGTCTTCAGCGTACTTGCGGGCAGGGCAGTCTCGCGAGTTTGTTTCGTGCTCGCTTGCGTCCTTGCGGCCGAACTTTTTGCATGTCGCGCAGCATGTGGTTGTTGCCTGGCATTCCGCAGCTTTGTGACCATCGTCACCGCACTTCCCACATGTCATTCCCTGGGCCTTGCAGTACTTTTCAGGGTGCCCGTACTGCTGGCATCTCCTGCAGCATGTCACCCCCACGTAGTCGTTAATTTCGACTACGTCCCAGCCGATGTACACTCGCCCGAGATCGACGAGCCGCTTCCTGAGTGCCGGGGCAGCTTGGCAGACCCACATGCACTTATTGTTATGCCTGGTTCTCCGGAAGAGCGGGCGTAATTGCGTCGCGATATTCTCGCTGGTGATGCTAGAGTCGCCGACAAAGTTCTGTTCTAGCATGCTCTTGACGAGCTCCTCAAAATTTACACCATTTTCGGCGCCAACGAGAGCGATTTGGGGGTGACGATCCTTGGGCTCCGTGACACGTAGGGTAGGCGGCATGGCCTTCTTCAGGGCTTCTGCTGCTTGCTGCGACCCCGTTTGGATTACAACGCCGCTGTTTCCACATGGCCGCATCCCGTGTATCTGTACACCAAGTAGTCCAGGCTTGATGGCTGATTTCAAGACTTCCCTGGTGTCGTTGGTGGTCTTGAGAGTCTCCCGCTGGTCCTCGGCGGGGTATACTGCTACTACTGGTCCGGGGCGTAGTGGGATTGGCTTCGGCTCCGCATGCTTGTTCCCTAGCTTGAGCATATTCGCGAACGTTGGTTGAGGGGCGGAGTATGTTGGTGGTGTACTTGTCCTCGCTGGTGGTTGGGCTGCAAGGGTCGCCTCTAAGACCGCAGCTTTCTTCTCTGCAGTCGCCAGCCTCACCGACAGCTGCATCATGATGGCCAGGAGTCTTTCGGTGTTGGCCCCGATGTTGCCAACTTCCTCTTTGTTGAGGCGGCTAGCCTTCCCGCAAACCGCCTCCATTACGCCTCTGGTGTAGTTTGTGGCCATGCCTAGCAGCTTCTCGGTGGGGGTGTGCATCAGCGGGTCCACATCATCGTCCGTGTCGGTCGTCGGTAGAGGCTCCAGGTTGCTTGCAGCGTTGGTAGTTGTCATCGGCGTCGGGCGTGGCGTGTGCGTCAAAATGCCCCCAATCGGCGGGGGAATGGCGTCGTATTTCTTCCGCACTTGCGCAGCGCGACGCTTAACCTCCTCCTGAACTTCTTCAGGAGAGGTCAGAAGGCGCTTGGAACCCTGCACATCGATCGCCATGGGTACTACGCCAGTGCTGCGTTCCTGCTGTGCCGCGCCTGCTACCATGTTGATCTTTGAAGCGGCCGCCGCAGGTACGCTAAATCCCTGCGGTGGTGTGCGGCTGATCGACGAGCGGCCTGAGGTGAATTCAGCCATTAATCGGCGATCCTCCTCCAGCCTCTCTAGCTGTTGACGTTCCTCCTCCAGGCGTTTGGCAGCTTCCACCAGACTCTGGCGTCTGACTTCTAGTCGAGCCTCGTCCTCGTCCGCCATACTGGCGGGCAGCTGGCGTTAGTTCGCCAGGCACGTTACAAAATAATGCACTCACGGACACAATAACTTAAGAGTCACACGAGTTTATTGGTATAAAAATTAAAATGTGGGTGCACTGTTGTCCTTATGTATCTAAACACTAAATGATAAATAACCCTAAACTAAAAATAAACTAAAAACAAACACAAGAAAAAAAAAAAAAAATAAAAATAAAAAAAAAAAAATTTAGCGAGCCGTCGAATGTCAACGCTGCGCGTGGTTATTACGGCGCTCAATCTTAGCGCGCGCAGCGCGCGCAAGGTTAGCGCGCGAGGTGCGCACACACACGGCAGGCAGGAACCGCCGAGTTAGCCACCACTTCTCACCACTACACAATTAATTGGGATGTTAAATTAATCAAGTAGATTAATTTAATAAGGCGTCTATATCGCGAGTGTCACTGTCACAAAATACTAAACACTAAATCTAAAACTAAACTACACTAACTGTCAGTTGCCGAAACGTCAACGTCGGGAAATATCACTGTCACTATTGAATTGCTAATTTAGCTCTAGGTAAGCGTCTATGTCGCAAAACGTCACTGTCGCTATACGTCAAATCTCACACTCGGGTGAAGGAAACGTCACAGTCGCACTGTCACTTCACACACAAGGTTTGGTTTCTCGCTCTTCGTGGTACGAAAACCGTGATGGCCGCCGTGGCTAGAACATAAATGTACTAGCCAGAACGAGAGGGACCAAGTTTGAGGCAAACACTGATTTGACAATTAAAATAAATTATTTAATTTAATACAAGAAAATAAAATTAAAAGCGGCGTGGAGCTCCGCAAACACGTCTACCTCAGCCGGCGGGGAGAGGAGAGAGGTTTTAGATTACGTCTACTGTCTAGTAAATGCACTACAGTCCCTGAACTGATTTCTGTTGCCGCAACGATCAAGCAGCGTGAACCTCGGCAAGGTGAACCGCCTGCCAAACGACCAAGACTTGGAAACAATAGAGCCGAAAGTATACATTGTTTCAAGTGTGGCAAACAAGGTCATGTTCAAGCAAATTGTACCAACAAAGTTAACGATAAAACAAACGATCCAAAGCCATTGCTATCTACAACAAATTCTACCGAGTCTTCTAACAAAACGGAACGGACTAGACCCAAATGCAGTTACTGTGAAAAAGTTGGTCATACTGAATCTACCTGCTTTAAGAAGATGGGAGATGAAGCAGAAAAGGTTAACTTGGCGAGGGAACAAGATGATATATTAACACCAATGACTGTTAACATCAAGGAGCTCCAGTTTACTGCTTTTTATGATAGCGGTGCAGCACGTTCCTTGATAAGACGTTCTATCAGTCTGAGTCTCCCAGGAAAACGCGAAGATTGTTCATTATTACTGAAAGGCATTGGTAGTAAAAGCATACCTATTTTGTCTTGTCAAAGAATCAACGTCACTTGTGCCATTAATGACATTTTCGTAGAAATTGGCTTCCATATTGTTGAAGATCACGAAATACCGTGTAGTCTTCTGATTGGAGCAGAAATAGTGAAAAGCTCAGATTTGAATGTGCTCGTTACTAAAAACGGCGCTATTGTGATGAGACAATCAAATATTTCGACTCTCAATATGAATGAAGATCTTTTTACTTGCCTGGACACCGACTTAACCAACCCAGAAGAAATACGTGAACTCCAAAATATGTTAATGAAGTATAACGATACGTTTGCAACAGGTATACCAAAAAAGACGGTTACTACAGGCATTTTGGATATTCAGCTGAAAGATCCAACTAAAATAGTATCAAGAAGACCCTATAGAATGGCACCAGTGGAGCGTCGAAAACTCATGACTATTATTAACGACTTGATGGATAATGGAATAATCAGAGAAAGCACTTCTGACTATGCTAGTCCTGTGATTCTTGTGAAGAAGAAGTATGGAGAAGACAGGATGTGCACTGACTATCGAGAATTGAATAAAAATACGGTCCCCATCAAGTTTCCACTTCCAATAATAGCCGATCAGATTGATCGACTATCGGACGCAACATATTTTATCAGTTTGGATATGGCTCAAGGCTTTTATCAAATTCCTATTCAAGAAACATCTAATCCAAAGACTGCCTTTATAACACCAGATGGTCTTTACGAATATGTTAGAATGCCATTTGGATTGATGAATGCACCAGCTGTATTTCAGCGGGCTATAATGGCAGCATTGCGGCCTTTACTTGATCACATCTTGATTTATATGGACGATGTGCTAATAAAATGCAAATCTTTCAATGAGGGATTGCAGACCCTGGACAATGTTTTAGCTGCGTTAGCTAACGCTGGATTCACTGTGAACGCGAAGAAGTGCTCGTTCTTTAAGACATCAATAGAATATCTCGGCAACCTGATTGAAAATGGTATGGTCCGCCCAAGCCCAAGAAAGGTGGAAGCTTTGGAAAAGTCACCAGTACCCACAAACGTCAAACAAGTACGACAATTCTGTGGTTTGGCTGGCTACTTTAGACGGTTTATACAATCTTTCTCAGAACGTTTGATTCCACTCTACAACTTGACAAGGAAAGATGCTCAGTTCCAATGGACCGCAGAATGTGAGAATGTCAGACTAGACATCATTCGTCGTCTAACATCAGCACCAATTTTAACTATTTTCCAAGAAGGAATTCCAATCGAACTCCACACGGATGCTAGCAGTACAGGATTAGGTGCTGTCCTAGTTCAAATTCAGGAAGGCCGACAGCATGTGGTTGCTTATATGAGCATGAGGACCACTAAACCAGAGAGTCATTACCACTCGTACGAGCTAGAGACACTTGCGATTGTAAGAGCCATTAAACACTTTCGACAATACCTCTACGGTAGGTTTTTTACGATCGTTACCGACTGTAATGCCATAAAGTCTTCATCTAGCAAACACGAACTCTTACCCAGAATCCATAGATGGTGGTCATATCTCCAGCATTATGACTTTAAAATCGAATATCGTCTAGGATGCCGAATGAAGCATGCGGATTTCTTTAGCCGCAATCCAGTAACGTGCGTTAATTTAACCCAAAATATTGATACCTGGTTGAAGATTGAGCAGCGACGTGATGTAGAGTTAGCTCAGATAATTAAAAAGCTTGAACGTGGTGAAGAAGAAACTAAGTATCGATTGAAAGATCTTGTTTTAGAGCACTATTATGACAATGAAGAACCTGGATATAGAAAGTAGCAAAAGGTCGTCCCAAAATCGTACCAATGGAGCATTATCAATGCCTATCATACCGCCCTTAAACACTTCGGATAGGAAAAGACACTGGCAAAAATCCGCGAGAGTTATTGGTTTCCTGAAATGTCTACAATAGTAAGACGGTTTGTGGATAATTGTGTCATTTGCAAAACTAGCAAGGGATCATCAGGCGCCAAACAGGTGGAAATGTATCCCATAGAGAAGAAGCCTGTTCCATTCGACACTATACATATAGACATGACGGGTCATCTTACCAGAAGGAATAATAATCATGAATATGTCGTCGTGGTTATTGATGCCTACACAAAATTTGTGACCCTAACCTATGCCACTAATAAGACTGCCAGCTCGATGCTGCGTGCTCTAAAACATGTTGTGTGTTTATTTGGAGCTCCTAGGCAAATTATAAGCGACCAAGACACTGCATTTAAAGCCGAATTCGAAGAGTTTTGTAAAAACTATGATATGCACCAACACTTCATAGCTCCAGGGGTTAGTCGGTCCAATGGCCAGGTGGAACGAATGATGGCCGTTGTAAAAAATGGATTAACTATCATTCGTAACTATGAAAATCAAGATTGGAAGAAAGGGTTGGATGCTCTACAACTAGCAATTAACTGCACCAAAAATAGAACCACCAATGTAAGTCCAATTAAAGCTCTCACTGGACGACAATGTGCAGTTCCACCAGAATTAGTAACTTTGATTAACGAGGACGAGGGGACAGTATGTCGAGATCAGCTGGATAGTTACATGCAGAAGAAAATTGAAACAAAAGGAAAAGAAGACATGGCAAGATTCGATAAAGGTAAAGCCAAAGTAAAGAGGTTTCAAAAGGAAGATATGGTGTTATTTAAAACTAATCCTCGATCTCAAATTGGACTTGACTTGAAATACCCAGATGCTTATGTAATTTGGAAGATACTACCAAACGACCGTTATCAAGTAAAGAAAATAACGGGTCGGGGAAGGCCCAAGAAAGTGGCCCATGACCAATTACGGTTGGCACCCAAACCAAACGAAGGCTTTCCCCAGGATTCCATGTCGGCGCTGGAGGAATCAATCGTTACATCAGTTTCAAATGTGACTCCAGATGAACTAAACCAAGATCAAGAGTGTATGGTTGCACTACAGTAGAGGTAAATTTTCAACTTATTACAATATTTGCTTTGCTTAATGTAAGTTGAGGACAGGGGCCTCCTTACAATGTTTGCTTTATGTAATGTAAGTTGAGGACAGGGGCCTCCTTACAATGTTTGCTTTGTGTGACGTAAGTTGAGGACAGGGGCCTCCTTACAATGTTTGCCTTGTGTAACGTAAGTTGAGGACAGGGGCCTCCTTACAATGTTTGCTTTGTGTAACGTAAGTTGAGGACAGGGGCCTCCTTACAATGTTTGCTTTGTGTAACGTAAGTTGAGGACAGGGGCCTCCTTACAATGTTTGCTTTGAGTAACTTAAGATAGTCTGTTTATGTCAATTTTCTGCGTATATTTTTTTTTCTTAACAGGTCGAGGGCGACCTTTATGCAGAATGGCCGTGTCGGCGCTAAGTCGAAAAACAGCCTACAAACGCACCCAGGTGCATAAGTAATTGCCGAGTTGTTTACGAAGCGCACACCTGCGCTGTGACGTCATCCTACCGCTCTATGAATCAGGCGAGGTGGGGACAGCCGGTCATCAGTGTGTATAAAAGGAAGCGCACTGCGAGTGGAGACACACTTTGATGTAGACGCTCGTGCTGTCAACATCTCTTAATTGTGAATTTATTAACACACCTGATTTATGGTACTTAATTTGTAAATTACACTGTAATAAAGTCATTGTAATCATCAACGAGTTTTTATAATAATGTCCGAAGATAATTCAAGGAAGGGTTCCTACCCGAAGAACCGTCGTTCAGACTCACCGATTCTTCAGAGTACAAGGGTCCCACCCGAAAGGTATCATTTAGCTTGGTCTAAAAATAGTTGTCGAATAAATTACAGAGAAAGAATTAAAATATAATGAATAAATGTGTGGATTAATTTAGTATCAAAACAATTATTTATTGTTGAACAAAATTAAGATAATAATCAATCTCAAGTATGAAAATAAACAAAAATTGAATTTTTTAATTGATAATTGTATCACAAAAAACGGAGGCATCCTAATCATAATCATCATCATCATCTTCATCACTGCTGTCATTTTCATTGTCATCATCGTCTTTTGGGTTGTCATCGTCTTGTAATTACTTCTGTTTATTTTTATAGCATTTAGCTATGCTTAGCAAATTATACTAAGAAACAGTTAAAAAGATATGGGACCGGCAGGATTTGAACCTGCGACCTTACTGCACACCGGGCAGTCGCTCTTAGCCATCCAGCTACGGTCGCCTCTTACCGGAACCTTAAATTTCTCAACTGTATGATACGTCATTTCGTGACGTAACGTTCATCCATTTGTTCCTATCTTAAGTAGGATTCTTGTAATAAGTTATTATCTGTAAAATAATGAAAAATTAAATAATCTTTCGGCAAAGAAATTTATTGGTTTTTTATTTTTAATTTTTATCTTTAATAATAATGTCGGCAACTAATGATGGCAATTGCTCTCCAACAAACCAGACAAAATCATATTTATCGTCATTTACGGTCCAGGCGGAAGCTTGAGGTGATAGAGATGTCGGGTGTTTTAAATGAGCATTTCTCCAAAACTTTTTAACGTAACGAACTCGTAGTAAATGCTGATACAATTCACTTCTGCATGGTGGTAGGCTTGATGGATCAAAGTTACGATTTTTTTTTTCAAAATTATCATTTGATTTTTACACCTATAAGTATTTGAAAACAGATTGAACCGAACTTCATTGCGGTTCCAAGAATCACAAGCTCCGAAATTTTAGCCAAACTAAATTATTTTGAAAAAAAAAATTTTTTGAATTCGCAATTAGCGTCTGGCACAGTTTAAACAGCAATAAAAATGTCTGGCAATATTAGATTTACGTTGTGGAAAGTTCAATAAGAATAATGAACAAAAAAAAAATCTTCTTAAAATGATTTAAAAAATCGATATTTTACTTGTGCAGGTAGGATGCGCACTGATGAACGCAACCACTTCCACCAGCCAGATAGTCCATATGACGTGCGGGAGAGTGAGAGAGATAGAATATCTAAAAATTGGCCTACCTGAAGTTCTCTCTCAAAAACGTTGCTACCTCTTAGACTAGTAGCGATTAATAAACAAAACACTTGCCCGGCAGCCGGATAGGTCTTTTTAAGACAAGTAGTGGAAGCTCCCCCGCAAATATACAAAAAAAATTGCCAGAAATGCCGAAATTGCATGGTCATTTCAAAAATTATTGTACTGAGTCGACTATTAATAGGGCATCACGAATTCAAAGGTGAACTTGACCGAGTTAATGAAAAGTTAACAAGGTCACCATCGAGAGCTCAATCGGATTGCGAAAATCTGGACGAAACCGAAACTATAATCATCGACCTCATACCGCCACATGATAGGTATAAGAGGAAGCTTATGACTAAACATGAAAACAACCGAGTGAACCTCAGTGGCAGTCTGGTTTCGCGGTCAGATGTGACGGTCGATACAGATTTCCCCTTATTACATCAAAAAGAATATCTGGAGGCAATTATACTGAACACCACTTTTACTTTAGGAAAAAGAGCCGTCACTTACGTCTCACAACACGCTTTCACTGCCGTTCATTAATTACACCGCTGATGACGCTGTAATGACTAACTCAGAACAGACAGGAATCCTCGCCCGGCAGCGATTCCAAAGAAAAACAGTCGCCCGGCATCGATTAATAAACAAAACACTTGCCCGGCAGCCGGATGGGTCTTTTTAAGACAAGTAGTGAAAGCTCCCCCGCAAATATACAAGAAAATTGGTCAGAAATGTCGAAATTGCATCGTCATCGCAAAAACTATAGTACTAAGTCAACTTATAATAGGGCACAAGGTATTCAAAGGTGAACTTGACCGTGTTAATGAAAAATTATCAAGGTCTCCATCACGAGCCCATTCAGAATGTGAAAACCTGAACGAAACTGAAACTATCATCATCGATCTTATACCGCCACATAAAAGGATCAAGATGCAACTCATGACCAAACCTAAAAACAACAGAGTGAAACTCAATGGCTGTCTCGTTTTGCGTTCAGATGTGACAGTGGATACAGATATTCCATTACTTCGTCAAAAAGAATATCTGGAGGAAATTATACTGAACATCACATTAACTTTAGGAAAACCTCCACCTTCTGATACAGGGGAAGCTCCACCTTCCTCTGTAAATATTCCTGTTTCGCGACCATCAGTGTCAACTTCTGGAGGTAGATCAAGAAAATAATATGTCGATCACTACTTCACTACACACGTTTGACGTTACTGGTCCATTTCACCGCGGACGTGAACTTGCTCCTAACACAAGCGAATAAAGCTTAGCTGGAGAGGGTAACAAGAATACTAATAATTTGTATGTGCAAATTACTATTAAGCTATCAACTATAGAAAACCGCCGCTTAGATGATGGTCGCATTTATTTCATTAATGTGCATCTAATACCGTTATTACTCCTGTCGATCGATAGATTTTTGGAGAAAAGATTCGATTGTTTTTGTGGAGATGAACTTATTAATATTTTTTTTTTTAAACGACACCGCACTAGGAAAAACTCCTGTATCGCAGGGGTGTTCACAAACATACATTTGACATACACAAAGCATACCCAGAGTTGTAACAAATCTTAAGTTAAACTGTAAGTTAATCTATTACACTGATCGATTCATGCATCAATCGTTTACGTGTAATTTTATTGAATTCAAATTTTGCACCCTTTATCAATTTCGGCTCCCTCTTCAGCTCATTGATTTTGTTTATAAATACAAATTCATTCATATTGTTTATGTCAATATTGTCTCAAAATATTCCAATCCTTAGTAGGCCATCCCGAATCCCTTTAATTTCTGCACAATGGGGTAGATTACGGTAACCTCAGTCACCAGATGTCTGACGCGTATTGCAATCTGAAGAAGTGTCGACTGCTAGTATTATTAGGTCCTCCTAATCTTTTTTTTTTTTTTTTTTTTTTTTTTTTTACGTGGGGAAATGCATTTACGCATACCACCCCACCCCGGGGAAGGGCAGAGTGGTTATGTGGGACTCGCCCGTGCCAAAGATGGTAAACGGCACGGGAATACCCACTAAAACCCCACAGTGCTCCCGCACTCGCCTTGATGGGAGGGTCATGGGAATCTGGCGCAGCCTTTACGTCCACGACCCTCCCGGCGATGCCCGCCGAAGCGGGCCCCTCATGGCCCCCATAGAGGGGGCTGGCGCAAGCCACCGACCAGCGCGAGGACCGCGTGCAAAGCCATCGGACATTCCCCATGTCCGACGGCCTGGTCCTCTCGCGGCGAGACAGGTGGTCGGTCCCGCCGCCCACCACGCCGCAGTTTAACGGCTGCGGCCCCGCCGGGACCGCGGAAGGCAGGGAAAGTGGCAACGACACACCAACAGTCCTCTCCCGCCGCGGCCCCGTAAACCACCGGGCCACAGTGCCAGCTTGCGCCAACACCGCAGCCCGGCCTTGCCCGCCGAGGCAGGCCCCTCATGGCCCCCAAAATGTGGGGGGACCGGCACCGAGGGCCGCGTGCAAAGCCGTCAGACACTTTCGTATCTGACGGCCTGGCCCTCCGCGGTGAGACAGATGTTCGTCCCACCGCCCACCACGCCGCAGTACTGACGGCTGCGGCCCCGCCGGGACCGCGGAAGGCAGGGAAAGCGGCAACGGAACACCGACAGTCCTCTCCCGCCGCGGCCCCGCAACTCCTCGGCCGCAGTGCCGACTCACGCCGACACCGCAGGCCCTCCTGTTGCAGAGTCCCCCCATAAGGGCCCTGCAACATGGGCTGCTCCACAAGGGCTTCGCTACCCAAAGCCCGAGGAGCAGCCCCCCTCTAGGGTCCTCTTGGCTTCACCGTGGCAATGCTGCACCACGGTTACTGAGCCCCACCGCGACTACAACGCGAGACCCTGTTGGTGGGGAGGTCCTCCTAATCTAACTTAAGGTAGTTAAGGCAGATATTAAAAAAAGGTTGAACTTCGTTAAAAGAGTATAGTAATATAAGCTTAATATAGAAATAATATAACAAGAATAATGTTTTCTACATATTTCTTGGTTGTTTATTTATTCAAAATTACTTTGACCTTAAGTTCTGTGGCCACAAAAATTACATTTCGTCAAAATCCATAGTTCTTAAAATAAAATAAGAGAGATTTAAATTAAAAACAAATTCGTAATCTTTTAAAGCTTATATTTGTTGATTTTGGTCTGTTCACATGAATGTTTCGTGAGTGATAATATTTTATTGGTTGATATAAATATTATGTGCCGCCGTTGACTCTTCACCATTAGGTTAAGTAGTTCGACATGAGATTGTATTAGGCATCTTACGTGCTCATTGACTACTAGTGACTGCGTAGGGCGCCTGAGAAGCGTGACATTGCGTTACTCTTCATCGTCGCTAGAGGTCTATGTGAAATCCAGCAGAAATTGGAGGAGCCTGATTTACTAGCAGGTAACTGAGACGTGGTAGTGACAATAGTCTATGTAATGAGTGTTCAACTACCTAATCTTGCCAGAGATTGCCGTCTACCCCATTTCTTCTGTTCCTTTGTCTCCTCATGTCTCTTCCTTGTCCTTCTGCCACCATCGTTGAAGGTACCATGATTAAATATAACTCGTGTAATTCCAAAAACAAATCCAATTCATCATTGTCTTCTAGTACCCACTTAAGCAATAAATAATATAATAATAAGTTCACTCTTGCACTAACTTTCCAATAAACACATAATTGCTTATCTCTGAACTCGTTCTTCAATCAGTTTTCTAAACATCCTGTATCAATTTCGGAAATACTTTGGCTTACCATCTTAATTGTCACTCTTTAGCTCATCGTTATCCTACAACAAAGTTGTATGATTTTGTTTACAAATAAAAATTCATTCATTCGACATGGATTCGGGCATTCAAAATCGGATTAATCAACCGGTGCCATCTTACGTCTCACAACACGCATTTACTGCCGTTCATTACACCGTTTATGACGCTGTAATGATTAACTCCGAACAGATAGCAATCACCGGCCCGACATTGAATCCAAAGAAAAACAGTCGCCCGGAAGCGATTCCAAATAAAAACCATTGGCCGGTAGCGATTAATAAACAAAACACTTGCCCGGCAGCCGGATGGGTCTTTTTAAGACAAGTAGTGGAAGCTCCCCCGCAAATATACAACAGAATTTGCCAGAAATGTAGCAATTGCAAAGTCATTTCAAAAATTATAGTACTAAGTCAACTTTTAATAGGACATAACGAATTCAAAGGTGAACTTGACCGTGTTAATGAAAAGTTAACAAGGTGACCATCGAGAGCTCAATCTGAAAGCGAAAACCTGGACGAATCTGAAACTATAATCATCGACCTCATACCGCCACATGAAAGGTTCAAGATGAAACTTATGACAAAACATGACAACAACAGAGCGAACCTCAGTGGCTGTCTTGTTTTGCGGTCAGATGTTATAGTGGATACAGATTTTCCTTTACTACATCAAAAAGGATATCTGGAGGCAATTATACAGAACATTACATAGACTTTAGGAAAACCTCCACCTTCTGATATAAGGGGGAAGCTCCGCTCCGCTGCCGCTGTGAATATTCCTGTTTCGCGACCATCAGCGACTACTTCTGGAGGTTCTTCTTCTTCGTCGTGTCGATGACTGAGTCAAATTTTATTTTGACTTGCCATCGTGGTGAAAGGATTAGCCAATTCGATTTGAAGAACTCGCGAATTGCCCAGGGTGCGCCGAACGCACAGTGTACCGTGTAGCACATGCTAGGTGGACAATATTATTTTATGTTATACAAAGATGCTTTTATATAAAGGTAGTCATATTGAGGCATTATTAATAGTTTTTGGTATGATTTTGTAATACTTCTTTTTTTTTATAAAATGATTTTTTTTAATAATATTCACACAGCATAATTATTTAATGCATACAAGAAAAATATTGTATCTTGATACCTAAATAAACAAAATAAAAAATAGTAACTTTTATATCCTAATCATCGATTTTCCTGAAGCCAACCTTTTGGCACCAATCTTATTAGAAAAGTTTGATATCTTCAACTTTATTTATTTTTGGCTGCTTTCAGTAATGTCACCAAAGTGAAATTTTGAAGAAAGATAGTCATACAGGGTGGATGCGACATAGCGACATTTCTTTAAACCAGATAATCTGTACATGCCCAGTATTAATTTCCAGTGGTCCAAAATTAGCTGACACAAAAATTACGAAATTTTTTTTTTCGAACAAACTAAATGGATTATTTTATGTAAACACATCTTTACTCACCGGCAAAGCGGAACGGCAACGTCGCATACAGCTGACAGCTTATGTCAAAATCATGTGATTGCTTCCAATTACAGGCCGTATTAAAAAATCACAAATTACATAATTTAGCACAAAATCACTGCAATCAATTCACGATGTATAATTTCAATTATAATTTTCAATTAAATGTTTAAATTTTCGATGTGTGCACCGTTTTAATCAATACATAAATTGTAGCGACGCACAATATTGTTTTTTAATTTTGTCACGAGATCACTATTCGCAGCTAATCTATTAACTTTATCAAAGGCCGAAATAACAAGTATTCGCAATTCTTCTATCGTGTTAACGTCTGTATACGCTACAGACATTAACACAATAGAAGAATTCTTCACTTCGTTTTTCACAAATCCCCACAAAAAAATCGATTTAGTAACATTACATCAAAAGTTGTTATACCAAACAAGGGTGAACCTCTGTAGGTTCATCCTTGTTTGGTGTAACAACGTTTAGCCGAAAATCACTTCAACTAATTTTAGTTACAATAAAGACATTTCGCATAATTATTCATTTGACCGAATAATCAAGTGGTAGAATTTCATTTAGCATATTTATTTATTTGAAATAATATCATTTCACCGAAGTTTTAAATGCACTAATTTTGTTCAGACTAATATTTCACTAGACTAACAATGATTTAGTCGAAAGATTGTATCGAATATTCAGTTTTGTAATTATACGTTTTCTTTCATTGTCAATAAACTAACATTGACAAACAAAAGTAGTGCGATAAGTGTCGTTATAAAGAACACATAAACAAAGTGTCTTCCCCTTAATTAAAACTAAGTAAAGTGTTAATGGACGCATTCTTAGACTACATTATTACTTAGCAATTTAGGTTAACATAAAATTACTTATATTAGACTTCTAACGCCATCTAGTAGATGTAAGTGAAACAATATTGATAATTACTATATCGTAAGTATGAAGGTATTCCTAAAAAAAAAGCAACATACAGATTGTAATTGTCGTGCACTAAAACGATTTGTCTATTAACTAAGTAAACATTGTATAGATTTTGTGTTAGATCGTTTAGTCGAGGTAAATAAAACTTTTTAAAAATGTGCAGCATATTTCTAAGCAAAAGAGGTGGAATGAAGTTAAATATAGATGGGTTTTCTTTCAACAAAAATAAGGAAGTGGTGTATAAATACTATTGGTCATGTGAGCAACGAAATAAGGATAAGTGTTTACAAGCAATTTTGGTGGGAAATGATGTTATGGCATATGACAATTTGATTTAGCATAATTATTTATTTATTTGAAATAATATCATTTCACCGAAGTTTTAAATGCACTAATTTTGTTTAGACTAATATTTCACTAGACTAACAATGATTTAGTCGAAAGATTGTATCGAATATTCAGTTTTGTAATTATACGTTTTCTTTCATTGTCAATAAACTAACATTGACAAACAAAAGTAGTACGATAAGTGTCGTTATAAAGAACACATGAACAAAGTGTCTTCCCCTTAATTAAAACTAAGTAAAGTGTTAATGGACGCATTCTTAGACTATATTATTACTTAGCAATTTAGGTTAACATAAAATTACTAATATTAGACTTCTAACGCCATCTAGTAGATGTAAGTGAAACAATATTGATAATTACTATATCGTAAGTATGAAGGTATTCCTAAAAAAAAGCAACATACAGATTGTAATTGTCGTGCACTAAAACGATTTGTCTATTAACTAAGTAAACATTGTATAGATTTTGTGTTAGATCGTTTAGTCGAGGTAAATAAAACTTTAAAAATGTGCAGCATATTTCTAAGCAAAAGAGGTGAAATGAAGTTAAATATAGATGGGTTTTCTTTCAACAAAAATAAGGAAGTGGTGTATAAATACTATTGGTCATGTGAGCAACGAAATAAGGATAAGTGTTTACAAGCAATTTTGGTGGGAAATGATGTTATGGCATATGACAATTTGATTTAGCATAATTATTTATTTATTTGAAATAATATCATTTCACCGAAGTTTTAAATGCACTAATTTTGTTTAGACTAATATTTCACTAGACTAACAATGATTTAGTCGAAAGATTGTATCGAATATTCAGTTTTGTAATTATACGTTTTCTTTCATTGTCAATAAACTAACATTGACAAACAAAAGTAGTGCGATAAGTGTCGTTATAAAGAACACATGAACAAAGTGTCTTCCCCTTAATTAAAACTAAGTAAAGTGTTAATGGACGCATTCTTAGACTATATTATTACTTAGCAATTTAGGTTAACATAAAATTACTAATATTAGACTTCTAACGCCATCTAGTAGATGTAAGTGAAACAATATTGATAATTACTATATCGTAAGTATGAAGGTATTCCTAAAAAAAAAGCAACATACAGATTGTAATTGTCGTGCACTAAAACGATTTGTCTATTAACTAAGTAAACATTGTATAGATTTTGTGTTAGATCGTTTAGTCGAGGTAAATAAAACTTTTTAAAAATGTGCAGCATATTTCTAAGCAAAAGAGGTGGAATGAAGTTAAATATAGATGGGTTTTCTTTCAACAAAAATAAGGAAGTGGTGTATAAATACTATTGGTCATGTGAGCAACGAAATAAGGATAAGTGTTTACAAGCAATTTTGGTGGAAAATGATGTTGTGGCATATGACAATTACGGCTTACAATGATTATACTGGCACTTCGCCGGCCGCTGCCGCGGCACGCTCGCTTCGCTCGCTCGGCTCGTGCGTTGTCTTTCATGTTTCTAACCTAACCTACCTATTATTTTTTATAATTATTTTAACCTATTTTACAAGCAATTTTGGTGGGAATATGATAATTACGGCTACGTTACGGCTATGAATATTCGATAAATTACATGTTATACCATCTGAACATTACATTAAATGAACATTATACTTTATGATCAATAGCGCAAATGTTGTTATAGCAAATAAATTTTCGATGAAATGAAAATTATGTTAATCAATATTATACAAAGTGATTATTTTCTTAAACGTTGTTCGATTTAGTAACATTACATAAATAAAACTGGCAACACTTGCCAAGTAAACAACTCACTCAGATTTCTAAAGTTTAAATATGAATTAATATTGTTTAATACGCATATATTACCGTTAAAAGTGATAAAAAGTGTCTACCATAACCTCTTAGCATCGGACAATAATCAATTCAACTATACCTGAACTAATCTGTGAGTAAATGTCCTCTTAATTAATTGAAGAAACGATATTCAATTTGAAATCATCACGCACACATACACAAACAGCTGATTATCAGCTGTTTTGAAACATATCGTATTATCACATGTACAAGGACAAACCAAAAACAATAACTGATGGGATTTTGACACATTGTCGATTGAATGAGTCAAGGAGTGAATGACACTTGTTTTGCACCAGTACTGCCAACATCAAGTAAATATTATAAAGCTGCCCATTCATGACCCAACATATTGGATGACTCTAATAATGCCAACACCAACAAATTGCAACACGGTCAATCTTAATATTTATAATCAAATAAAACATATTTTAAACATACATAATTAAATATTTATACCATTGCAAATAATCGGTTTGAAAATGGATGAAAACATTACTTACCGTAAGCTAAGACGAGCAAATTCATTTGATGAATTGAGAGAAAACAATTCAACATTGCATGATACTACCATGTTAAGTCTGCCAAATTCATCGTTAAATGATAGTCAAACCATAGTAGACCTACAGGAACTGCTTTCTCAGAAATCAAATGACCTACAAAGTGCCCATCAAGAAATTGAAGTACTAAATACTGAGAACTTTCGCCTCAAGTCTGATCTGCAGAAATATATTAAAATAGTTGAAACCTATAAGAAAATGTATTCCGATAAAGAAATTAGGACACCGATTTCAGCTCGTAAAAATAAAAACAAAATTACAGCAGATAAGAGTACTGCACCCATTACAAATAACAGGATATTTACCCCGGAAATCCAACACAACAACATAAGTATATCTGCCGAACCCGTGAATGATGACGTTGACATAAATGGTGACGTTGATGTACGTGTAGATGTGATTAGACATTGTGCTGAAAACACTCCAATTAAGGAAACCCAGGCAATTAGAGAAGAACTATACCCCCAAGATATGCCACTAAATGATATCAATCAAGTAACTGCAAGTCCCACAAAAATGATACCAAATGACAACCCTAAGAAAAAAATCATAGTTATTGCGGATGACCAGGGACGTCGCATTCAAAAGATATTACAAAATCTACTTGGTTTACGATATAAGGTCACTTGTTTCTGGAAGCCTGGAGCCACTCTAAATGAAGTTCTTCACAATGAGAAAACAGAGATAAGTACACTTAATAAAAGTGATATAGTAATCATCTTAGGAGGTACTAATGATAAGAACCCAGGTAAACTTATGTCTAGTCTTCATAATTTTCTTAATTTTGCTAAAAATACTAATGTAATAATATCAGAAGTGCCATATAATAGATATTTAAATGAAAGGAAACTGAATTATGTATTAAAATTCATCTCATCCCAGTACAATGATGTAAAATTCACCGATATGAATTATTCCAGGTATTTTCCTAACTATAGATATCTATCAGTTCATATCTCACAGCTAATTCTAAAAGACATCTTAGGTATGGCGTATAAACATAATTATGATAATTACATGAAGCAGATGAATTCTGAGACTAACACTTCCATAACTTCGAATGACAAATATACACAAACAGAATCAACTAATAAGGAATACGTACCTACATTTCATAGAAAACCGTTTTTTCGTTACTAAACATCTAAACATAATTCATCAAAATATAAATGGGTTAATTACTAAATTAGATGAGCTTACTGTACAGTTACAATCGATCAGTAATGATGAAAATAGAAACCAAATTGACATTATCTGCATAACTGAACATAATATGACAAATACAGACACAAAAGTACTTAACCTACCAAATTTCACTTTGGCTGCATGTTTTTCACGGGATAATAGAAATGGAGGCTCATGTATACTAATAAAAACATTTTTGAAATTTAAGACTTTAAGCGAACCTAAAACTATAAGTATCGCCAATTTATTTGAATGCAGTGGTATTGAACTAATAGAGCATAGAATAATAATATTATGTGTATACCGACCTCCACATAACAAAAGAGAATACATGGACATATTTTTTGATAAGTTTACAGAACTTTTAGGAAAATTATGCTACTTGAATAAAAAAATCATAGTCTGTGGTGATTTTAATATCAATACGCTAATCACTAGTAACGTAACAAAGCATTTTGAACAATTATTAGCCAGCTTTAACTTGAAACTTACAGTTAATGAACCAACAAGATTAAGTAGCAAAACATGTATTGATAACATAGCCCATAACATTAGAGGTGCACATACAACAGTCTTAGAATTATCTTTATCAGACCATACAGCACAATTACTACGCTGCCCTATAAAGAAAACTTTTCTCATTACCCATTGGTTCAAAAGAAAAAGAGACTACTGTGATGCTAATACTAATAAATTTGTGGATTGTATCAAAAGTCTATCCTTTTCTGAATGCTACGCAGAGGACAATCCTGAAAAAGCATATGCAAGTTTCCATGATACTTTTAAATTATTTTATGACTTATGTTTTCCCATAATAAAGGTTAAAATACCCGTAAACAAACGACCCAAGTGGGTAAGTAAAGGAATAAGATTATGCTCAAGACGAAAGCGTCAAATGTTATGGCAATATAGAATATCCGCAAACCCGAAAGATAGAGCACGATACCATGGATACAGTAAGCGTCTAAAAATGATAATTAAAAAGACCCAAAGGTGCCAAAATAACAATTATGTTAATAATGCTGTCAATAAAACAAAAGCGGCGTGGAGAATTGTTAATCATTATAAAACGGTGAATCCCAAAGATGATGTTGTTGAAATAAAATTTAATGATAAATTAGTATCAGACCCCAAACAAATTGCTCAATTATTTAATAATTACTTTATAGATGACATAAAACCAATAAATAAAGAGATGACATGTAATAAATTAACATATAATAATTCTAATTCAATTTTTCTGAAACCAACTGACCCTATTGACATAATGCAAATAATTAAATCATTAAATGCTACCTGTTGCACAGGGTATGACGACATCAACACAAATATAATAAAAAGAGTTGCTCATGTCATTGCTCCAATACTTAGTCATCTAATCAACTTGAGTATGGAAAAGGGAGTATTTCCATCAGAATTAAAAATCACTATAATCAACCCAATATTCAAAAAAGAAGATAAAGAAAATATGAAGTTCTATAGGCCTATTGCCTTAATACCTATCATAGCTAAAGTTTTTGAAAGGGTAATACATAACAATCTTTATAGTTATTTTGAAACTAATCATATAATTGTAAAAGAACAATTTGGATTTAGAAAAGGGAAATCAACAAACACTGCTCTTTATAATTTTTTGCAAAAGGTAATGTCAGGATTAGATAACAAACAACATATTACTGCAATTTTTATGGACATGACGAAGGCGTTCGATCATGTTGATCATAATATACTGATAAATAAATTAGAAACCTATGGTGTCAGAGGAAACGCGTTGAAACTCATACAGTCATACTTAACAAATAGAATTCAAATCACAGAAATATCAAGACTAAATAATTATAAAATAGAGCAGAAATATACTTCAGATCCTAAGGTTGTTAAGTATGGGGTACCGCAAGGTAGTATTCTGGGTCCACTACTGTTTATAATATACATAAATGATCTGCCAAATGCTATTAGCCAGGATATGATATTATTTGCTGACGACAGCACAGCAATATTTACACAAAATAAGCAAAATGTATCTGAAGTAGGCATTAACAGTTCATTAAACTCTATTATTGACTGGTTAATTAAAAATAATTTAAAAATTAACTTAGACAAAACAAATTTTATGACATTTAATTCTAATTATAATTCTAATAATTATTCTGATAAACTGTGTATTCAATACAAAGGTGAAACAATAAAGGAGGTAATTGAAACTAAATTTCTGGGTGTCTATATAGATTCTGGACTAAATTGGAAAAAACACATTGATCATGTTTGTTGTCGGCTAAGCCAATTCTCATATGCCCTTTATATGTTAAGGAAGGTTGTAAATGAGAATATATTACTGAGTGTGTATCATGCGCATATTGGCTCCACCTTAAAATATGGTATTCTCTTTTGGGCCAATTCTACCGATAAGGAAAATGCATTTAAGGCACAAAAGAAATGTGTTCGGAGTATACGCGGTCTCAAACCAACTGAATCATGTAAACCATTGTTCCGGACACTAAAAATATTAACATTACCATCACTATATATTTATGAAGCAGCAATTACAATCAAACAAAACATTGATGATTATGAAACCCTTCGGAGTGCCAGGCACAAAAATATATTAAACGTAAGGAAATGTAGGACTACTCACTATTCTCAAAGTATATTTGTTATGGGGGTAAAAATCTATAATAACCTACCAGATGTCATTAAGAATATTAATAATATAAATAGTTTTAAATATAAGCTTAAGCAATATTTACTGGAAAATACCTATTATTCCATAAATGAGTTCCTGAATAAAAAATAATTGTACCTAATTGTAGTATTTGTAATGTAATTACTCGGTTATATATTTATCGACATTTATCATTCTTAATAATAATAATAATGACATGTAATAATTTTGATATAATGACTATGTTTAAATATTGTACGCCTTATAGGTATACTGCAGCAGTACTAATTAAATTGTAACATCTGTATTTTTTACCTGTGGTAAACAATAAATGAATTTGAATTTGAATTTGAATTTGAATACATCAAAAGTGGTTCACCCTTGTTTGGTGTAACAACGTTTAGCCGAAAATCACTTCAACTAATTTTAGTTACAATAAAGACATTTCGCATAATTATTCATTTGACTGAATAATCAAGTGGTAGAATTTCATTTAGCATATTTATTTATTTGAAATAATATCATTTCACCGAAGTTTTAAATGCACTAATTTTGTTCAGACTAATATTTCACTAGACTAACAATGATTTAGTCGAAAGATTGTATCGAATATTCAGTTTTGTAATTATACGTTTTCTTTCATTGTCAATAAACTAACATTGACAAACAAAAGTAGTGCGATAAGTGTCGTTATAAAGAACACATAAACAAAGTGTCTTCCCCTTAATTAAAACTAAGTAAAGTGTTAATGGACGCATTCTTAGACTATATTATTACTTAGCAATTTAGGTTAACATAAAATTACTTATATTAGACTTCTAACGCCATCTAGTAGATGTAAGTGAAACAATATTGATAATTACTATATCGTAAGTATGAAGGTATTCCTAAAAAAAAAGCAACATACAGATTGTAATTGTCGTGCACTAAAACGATTTGTCTATTAACTAAGTAAACATTGTATAGATTTTGTGTTAGATTGTTTAGTCGAGGTAAATAAAACTTTTTAAAAATGTGCAGCGTATTTCTAAGCAAAAGAGGTGGAATGAAGTTAAATATAGATGGGTTTTCTTTCAACAAAAATAAGGAAGTGGTGTATAAATACTATTGGTCATGTGAGCAACGAAATAAGGATAAGTGTTTACAAGCAATTTTGGTGGGAAATGATGTTATGGCATATGACAATTACGGCTTACAATGATTATACTGGCACTTCGCCGGCCGCTGCCGCAGCACGCTCGCTTCGCTCGCTCGGCTCGTGCGTTGTCTTTCATGTTTCTAACCTAACCTACCTATTATTTTTTATAATTATTTTAACCTATTTTACAAGCAATTTTGGTGGGAATATGATAATTACGGCTACGTTACGGCTATGAATATTCGATAAATTACATGTTATACCATCTGAACATTACATTAAATGAACATTATACTTTATGATCAATAGCGCAAATGTTGTTATAGCAAATAAATTTTCGATGAAATGAAAATTATGTTCATCAATATTATACAAAGTGATTATTTTCTTAAACGTTGTTCGATTTAGTAACATTACATCAAAAGTTGTTATACCAAACAAGGGTGAACCCTTTATAACGACACTTATCGCACTACTTTTGTTTGTCAATGTTAGTTTATTGACAATGAAAGAAAACGTATAATTACAAAACTGAATATTCGATACAATCTTTCGACTAAATCATTGTTAGTCTAGTGAAATATTAGTCTAAACAAAATTAGTGCATTTAAAACTTCGGTGAAATGATATTATTTCAAATAAATAAATATGCTAAATGAAATTCTACCACTTGATTATTCGGTCAAATGAATAATTATGCGAAATGTCTTTATTGTAACTAAAATTAGTTGAAGTGATTTTCGGCTAAACGTTGTTACACCAAACAAGGGTGAACCTTAATCTTATACACTAAACACTGAGATTATATTTAATTCAGGCGGCCGCCTGTATAACCTTCGTAAAATCACTCGTAAAAGTCTATTTTTTCAAAATGGCTGCCCTCGCACGACACTCGGGGAAGCGCTCCCATTGGTTACCGCGAGCGAGGATCATTCACAGTTCATATTTAAATTTATGGCGCCAACATTCTCCCGGCGTTGGGAGAAGCAGCTTCCAACAATGGACACAACTTGGAGAAAGCACGTCGGATGATGCCTTTTTCAGTGCGAACATCAGCAACTCTGGATACACCATCTTTGCCAGGGCATGTACGGATGATACGTCCAAGTTGCCACTTCAACGGCGCACATACGTCAATATTCCACATTTACGCGGCCAAAATTATTTGTTAACCTATATTACGTCTACATGATATTACAAGCCAAGTACCAGCTTGAGGCACTCGAGTCAGTCGAGAGGAGAGCCAAGAGAACCATCTGCGACAACGATCTGACGGAGGCTCGACTACAAAGTCTAGAGCACCGTCACAAGGTTGCCAAGCCTATCGGTCTTTTATAGGATACATTTCGGAGAGTGTGCCGAGGAACTTCACAACCTAATCCCTCCGTTCCCGTTTCACCATCGGACTACCAGACAAACGGCACTCAGGCACCGCTTCACGGTAGACATTCCACTAATACGCACTAAGCGTTTCGCTTCTACATTTCTTATGCGAACTGCCAAAGAATGGAACGCCCTGCCCGAGTCTGTGTTTCCGCATGAGTACAATCTGGATCTCTTCAAAGCAAGAGTTAATAGGTATCTTATAATAATAATAATAATAATAATAAGCGTTTATTTCTCACCATAGCACATATACAATAAAGGTTGAAATGGCATGTAAAAAGATTAACAATAAAAAATTAAACTATGGCGGGTAGATACCTGAACTAGGATGGTTCCTGTGTCTCAGGTTATCCATCCTCCACCCCTTATAAATGGTCTTAAGTCTAGATTTGTAATATAAAATTATAAAATTATTTTTCACAAAAAAGTACTAAGTGGGTAGCATACAATTACAGCGACGGACGCGCGAAGCTAACAAACAACCATTCTGGGCCAGTGTTTGGTGTGGTACAAGTTATAGATTGTTAGCGGCGGCCGTCGATGCTTATGTTGCTGTGATTATAAGTTGTAATAGGTTGTAATAAATGATACAGAATAACTGGCTAAAAGTATGCAATATTTAAGTATTATTTTACATCGAAGTGGCTTTAAAAGGAATTATGTTAAATGTATGTATGGTTTATAGTGAGATAATCGTAAGTGCAGAAAGGCGTGTTTGAATAGGTTATGTGTGTGTGCGTGCGTGTGTGGGCGTGTGAGCGTGTATGTGTGTGTGTGTGTGTGTATGTGTGTGTGTGTGTGTTTACGTTAACTTAAGTAATGACTCTTAAGATGTTTTCCGTTTCACGGTAACCCAGCTCTTTCAAAATATTTTTTAAATTTTCCTTTAGGCTTAGTCTATTCATTTTAAAAATTTGTTTTATGTCGTTGATATACCTATAAAAATATGCTCCAGTATAAGGCAGTTGTCTTCTTGCGAACGTGGATTTAAAAGGAGGGACATATGTACGTATTCTTCTTTTATCTTGGGGTAGTTGGGAAGGGACAATTGTTCTATGATGTCGCAGAACTGAGTGAAATATAAATAGTTGTCTCACAGTCATTACGTTGGCTTCCTTATATAAAGTATGCGTTGGATATCTTCTGGGCTTACCCAGCATAACTTTGATAACAGCCCTTTGCGCCCTCTCTAGCTCTAAGAGGTGAGTTGTAGCAGCTCCCCCCCACACAGGTATACAGTACGTTAAAAGTGATTGACTTAGAGCAAGATATATGTTTGTAATGAGTTTGACGTCAGCAGATTCTCTGAGGTTTTTGAATATCGATGGCCGCACCGAATAAACGTGCAAAAGCCTCTTACACATAATTTTTTTTTTTCGTTTTTTCGGTTCATTAGCCTATTCTCCTACCCCCTAATATTTTTTATATTTTTTTTTCCAATAATACAGTTGCAATCGCATTTGATTCGTATTTTCCACGGAAATATTTATATATTTTGTAACAAGAACATAAATTTATGTGACTTTTACACGTTTAATGCATTCTCGATTAGACAAGAATAAACATGTATAAACAGGAAAACGATTACCATAGTTGGTTATCTATTATTTAGTTTATGTAATAGATGTTTGCACGTTTATTCGTGTATTTTTTGTTGCTTACAATTCGAGTAATGGGCATTAACCGGGAACTAATTTTGCACAAAATTTGGTATTGTCTTTTACTATAATAGATAAGTTTTCTTAATTATCTTTATCGATCAAGCACTAGTATTCTCTGTTTCATAATTGAATTTAAAATGTAGTAAAGATGGTATAAACAAATATAAAAGACAATCAGTTTATTGCAATCCGTCGAAGCGGGATTGAAAGGGGTGCGGGGGCCAGCGGGGGAGATGCATTAGACATTAGGTTACGAGTGCGAAGGTCAGTTGTGTTTTGATTTTACGGTTACGCGTAAAATTCAAATCACGATTTACGATAATGAGTCGTTATTCAGGAGCCGCAGCAAGTCGCTGCAGAAAATTATTACAATTAGTGGACTGTGAAGGAAATAAAGGTGAGTGACTACTTTTCATAAGGTATTTAACGTTATATTATTAGTAATAAATATGGGTAAGTACATACAGATGTTACAATAGTCATAAGAAGTGTGCCCTCCTCAGAAAGAAAAGTAAGCAACTACACGAACGAGATTATAGGATAATAGCCTTTAGTCCTTAGAGTCGATTTTTCAATAACTGGGTTTACGTAGGTACTATAGTTTCTACACAATATATTTTACTATAAAATGGTGTGTAAATGATATACGTAGGTAGGTACTGAGTTTATACAGCTATTATTATTATTTTTTACAGTTACCTTATACCTACTCGTATTATCTTTCTACCTAAACCTATGCTGTCAATTTAATGGTAAATTAAGGTAGATTTAAAATAAATTTCAAAGTACATTGGAGGTCCATGGGGCACACTTAGGATGTTCAGCAGAGGATGTCTCAGACCGTGATAATTAAACTCCTGTCGGTCTTCAATCACTTGTGTTGATCGTGATGAGTTTTTACTCATCAGCAGAAATACTACGAAGAAAATGCTGTTATTGCCACAGCTATCGTAGGGCAGGGGACAGCCCCAGGCAGGCGGCTCATTTTGAACGAGTTTACTCGCTGCGCCCTGCCTCCTCCAAATATTTCGAACTTTAAATATTTTAGGTATACTAATTATTAATAATATTTTATAATATAGATACATTCTAATTACCTTGATTTATTTTCAGATAGCATAAATGAAAATGATCAGAATATACTTGAACAGGAAAGAATTTTGCCATCGTTAGGTAAGAAATACTTCCCAGTCGTACCGAGTTTGGTTAAAATCCATTCAGTAGTTTTGACCCATGCGTGCACATACAGACAGACAGACAATAAATTTACTGATTGCATTTTTGGCATCAGTATCGATCACCAATCACCCTCCAATATTAATTTTGAACATATATTAAATGTACAGAATTGACCTCTCTACAGATTTATTATAAGTATAGATAGAAGATAAAATACATCTTATTTGTTTTAGGAAGTTTCACACATCTTTCACGAAGTTCCTTCTCAATTGATGGTGTATCAGAGCTCGATGGAGTTAACAGAAGTGCTAATCACTTTGTTTTTGAAACACCGCTGGTAAATAACTATGATGTATCGCAACAAGAACCTAATATGTCACCTCCAAATTTGCCGGAAAGTGAACTTTTAGATATTTCTCATAATATTAGTATTCCATTTGTACCAGAGACAGGATCGCAAGTATCTGGGGGCGATCCGGCTATCGCTAATCCAGTGTTAATTACGCCATCTATCCAGCAAAAAATTGATTTCATAGCCTCGCCATCTATTTTATATATTAATAAGGATTATGATTTAAACAGTATTTCCGATATAGAGGGTATTTTAAATAGAATTGAAACATCAGCAAATGAAACTACTGAACTAGAAAGCACAAACTTAACTCCTAATAAAAAACTGAGTAGAAAAAGAAATAGGAATCCTGATTTGTGGAAAGATCGGAAAAACAAAGTGTTGAAAAATTTAGGGCAAAGTTATGAAAGCATTAGAACTAAGAAGCAAAGACAAGAAAAATCTATTGGGCCAGCTTGTAACTGCAAACTTAAATGTTACGAAAAGATTGATGAAGATACAAGACAGAAAATTTTCTCACAATTTTGGGCTATAGGTGACCACGAACGACAGTGGGAGTTCATTAATCGTTACGTAAAGAAAGAACATGTTAAAAAAATTACAGTAGAGCGTAAAAATAATCGCACACAAACAATAACGTATCAACTCTTAAATAATGACGGAGATGCCATTAAAATTTGTAAAACGATGTTTTTAAATACATTGTCTGTAACACAGCAGGTGATTTATGAGTATTTCCCAAAAAAAATGTACATGGGACAAAAAAAAAGTGAGCTTGGAAATATTATAAAAGTTAAATGTAATTATTTAATCCTACAAATGGAAATAGCGTTCTTTTGAGACACAACATATTTATCTTTAAATTTATAAAGAAATAAATTACAAAATCCTAGTATTTTAATATTTTAAAAGACTTTTTTGAAACGATGTTTTTTACATTTCATACAAAAATCAAGTTGCCACCCTACCTACCGCATCAGCTTATGCTGCATAAAATTTGTTAGATAACGTTATCATCGTACATTTTTGTGTATTACAGATCTTGGATATATGTAGTTTCTGTATTAAATTGATTTTCTGTGTGGTTTCATAACAAAAAAACAATTTAAATGCAAAAAACAAAATGAGTCATATCTACTTACTTTTTAGTTACTACTCTTTAGTTACGTTTTATTTGTACTTCCACGATAATTTTGAACGCAACCGTTTAATTTTAATGAAGGCAACACTGGCTTCATTCTGATTGGTTATTAGTTTGGCGTCTCCGCCATTTCTTTTTGTGTAAAAATCAGTAAGGACGTGTTGTGAGAGTGGAACTACTTTTTCGAGACAGGTGATATTATAGCCTTTTTTCACGAAACGGTAAGTCTTAATTCATTTTACTTGTCGTAACATGTATTATATAAACATTAGATAGGCTTACTAATTTGCAGTTTCAAGATTACACAAATCATTGAACTTTTAAAACTAGGTATTGTCTGATTTCTGTTACAATTTCGTAACTTTTTTTTAGAATTTCGTAACGTTACGAAAAAGTATGGTGTAAAGCTGAGTGTATACAGTTACAATATGATAAAGCATATTTATTTATATATAAAGTACCAATATAATCAGAGGTACCGGGAAGCGCCAATACAAGTACATCCCGCGAGCAAAGCTATGGAATTCGCTGCCGGACTCTGTTTCCTAACAAATATAATCTGGGAGCCTTTAAGTAAAGTCTTTAAGTTTAGGTTCTAGGCAAGCGCGCTCCATCGTTGATCATCACTGCATTGCTTACCTGATGGTCAGCAATGCAGTGTAATCAGTGATCAAGCGCATGTCTATAATTTACAAAAAAAAAGGTTACCTATATTTTATAAAAAAAATACAAACGTTTTATGATTGTTGCTAAGTTACTTTAGGTATTTATGCATCTGTGACACGTTGATTTATTTCTTCTAGTATTGTCACGTTATTTTATTTATGTAAAACCAAATAAATAAAAAAATAAAATAAAAATATAAATAAATATATTAGGAAACTTTTTTACACACGGCCGGTAGCCCCGTGGTAAGCTATTTATAGCTTGTGTTACGGGTGCTAACACAACACAACATATATTGAGGAGCTTCGACTGATCGACAGGTTGACTAATCAGATAACCTGTCAATCAGTCAAAACTCCTAAGCTAAGCGTTAATTGTTAATCAACAAGTCTATAAGGTCAACAGTTTCGACTAAGCGTTGACTTAGTCGAAACTGTTGACCTATAGACTTTGACTTTAGCAAAAGGGTAGGTTTGGTGGCATCTGCGTCACGAGTTGCTTAGTAAGGATTTTTATAAATTCATTCCCTTAAAGAGTTGAAATGGGAGTTGATCGATTGTATATACTTCGTTAATTCAAGAGATACGCGGAAATCAGGCATTTGGTTTTTGGTTAGGAATAAATAAAACATTAATTTATCTTTTTTCACTCGCCAGTTTTTTTTTTCATTTACTCACCTTAATAATAAAGTAATTTATAATATTATTTTCAAGGAATGCCTCCAAAATCCAATGCTGAAAGGCAAAAAGCATACAGAGAAAGACTAAAAAAGGAAAAACCCGATAAGTATGAGGAAATTCGAGTTAAACATTTGATAAAAGTAAAAGAAAATATCAAAAAAAAGAAAGAAATTCTTACAGAGGAAGACAAACAAGAGCTACGAGCAAAATGGCGAAAAGCTAATTCCAAAAGAGCTGAATTAAAAAAGAAAGGTACAACTACGACTCGAGACAATAATACATTAGAAGTTAGAACTAAGAAAAAAACTAATACAAAATTAATAAAAGAAAAACTGCACATGTTAATCGAAGAAAATACTCAACTAAAAAGACGTAATAAGAATTTGAGACAAGCCTGTAATCGGATGAAAAGGCGAATGGATATTCTCAAATTAAAGTTACATGAACAAAATAAGCGCTATGAGGATGCTGTTTCAATTACAACTGCTAAAACTTCTCATGGTGATTTTACACCATTGTCAAAATCAAATAGTTTTATAGAAGATTTACCAAGTGTATCCGGCGCAGATAAAGAGAAGGTGAAAAAGAAGTTACTGTTGCTAAATACAATTACAGATTCATTAAAGACTGAGTTTCATAAGGCAAATCCTAAAGAGAAAAGAGTACTTAAAAAAGTAGCTTCAAACGAAATAGCAAGTAAACACAAACTTAAAACAGCTATTTCTAATGCACTTGGACTTAAAGGAAGGATTAGAATAATAAAAGCGAAACACGTAATTAACAAGAAATATCAGAAGGATATTCAAGATTTCTATGAGAGAGAAGATGTAAGTAGACCTAGCGCGGGAAAAAACGAATGCATAACAAGAAACAAAGAAAAAGTACAAAAGAGATATTTAATTAAACCTATTTATAACCTATATAGACAGTATAAAGCCGAAGGTGGTACAGCATCTTTACAAACTTTTTATCGCTGCCGGCCGTTTTATGTTGTACACCCAAGACTCCAAGATCGGAATACGTGTGCGTGCATAAAACATTGCAATTTATCTTTTAAGGCTGCATCACTAAAGAAGCTCGGTTTGCTTCAAACATCAGATATTGATGACCTTATGAAAGAAGTAACTTGCAGCAAATCATTCGAATGTATGTATTCGGAGTGTTCCGAATGTAAATACAAGAAAATAGCTATTGATATAACAATAGATGCAGACAGTTCTGTGCAGTGGCTTCAATGGAAACTGGGCACACATACGTATACCAAAATAAGCAAAGAAAAATCGGAAGAAAAACAGACAAAGAAGTATTCGAAACAAGTAGTGAAAGGCACAGTGAGTACTTTAGTTAAAGAATTTCAGGATGATGTACAAAAATTTAAAATTCATTACTATAATGTTTCACATCAATACTTAGCATGGAAAAAATGCATCCAAAACCTAGATGAAGACGAAGCCGCATTAATTTGCGATTTTTCGGAGAACTTTTGTTGCAAACAGTCAACAGAAATTCAAGCTGTACACTTCGGTGGTTCTAGAAACCAAGTCACGCTGCACACTTGTGTACTTTACAGGAAAAATGTGAATCCTCAATCGATATGTTCCATATCCCCAAGCAATGAACATGGGCCTGGAGCAATCTGGGCTCATTTGAATCCAATAATGAAACTATGTAGAAGCTTTAACATTGCAAAGATGCATATCTTTTCTGATAGCCCAGCCACCCAATACCGCCAGAAGCATAATTTCTTCATGTTTCAAAAAAAAATTAAGGAGTATGGATTTCAATATGCAACGTGGAATTTTTTTGAAGCCTCGCATGGCAAGGGACCTGCTGATGGGGTCGGAGGCGCTATAAAGAGACAACTAGACAATCATATTGCACATGGCAACGACATCACCAACGCTGAAGAAGCTTATGACTTTCTTAAAGTTAACACAAAAATAAAAATATTTTATATCAAAGAAAGTGACATACAAGAGATGACGAATATGATACCTGAAAACGTTATTCCTTTAAAAGGTACTATGAAATTGCATCAAATAATAACAGATGGCAAAACGACAATTAAATATAAATGGCTTAGCTGCTTTGATTGCGAAAAAAATATCTGTTGCAGTTGTTACAACACGAAAGAACATGAACTTGTTAAAACCCACCCAGCAGAACTAAAAACTGTATCACGTGCAAATAAACGACAAGCCTTGAAAAAACAGAACAGACTAGTGAAAAGACGCAAAAGAATGAGTAGCTCTTCTACTACAGAAAGCGATGTCGATATTACTTTTAGTGATGCAGATCTGATCGATAAAGAATCAGAGAATGAAGATAACGCTTCAAATGTCAGTAATACAAATGATGAAGAGAGTTTTAAAAACAAAGACAAGACAGATTTCAGGCTCAAACAGGAAGAAATTCAGGTAAATCTCACAGATAAAAAATCTTGTAATTTAGATTTTTCAAATGTATTAAAGGGATCTTATTTTCATTTTCAGAACTCATCTAAACCAGAAAAATGCAAGGTACGCGAAGGTATAGAAAAAGATGTAACAATGTTATAGTCATCCAGATTTATGTCTGCAAACCGTATTGTCTATGGTACTGAAGGATTATCGACAATTCAAGACGAACCGTACTCTACACTACAAGACACTGAAATAAAAAAAGGAAAGGGAAAGGGTAAAGGAAAAAAAACATTGAAACCACAACAAAGACAAACAGATGCGAACATTTTTAAAAATAATAGAGACAATCTACAAAGTCACAAAACAAAAAGTCACGTTGAAGAGGAAGCAAAAAGTCATGAGGAAGAAGAATTGAAAAAAGATTTAAATTTAATGCCAGTAATATTTTTCGATGATATATTAGGCGAAGAAGTTCTAATTACAGACGATAAAGATATATTTGATGCACTGCCGTTTGATATACAAGAGTTTAACTTAAATAATATTGATAATATAGACAGTAACGGCGATGCAACAGTAAAAAATAATACTACACTACAAAATAACACTGTATTTGAACATAATTATGTAAATAATGAAAATATCTATGATTTAAATATAACCAAACGTAACCAAACAAAACCAAATAACCAAACCAAAGGACTGACTATAATTAAGGAAGAAAAACTGGAAAACGTACAGATGAAAAATAAAGTAGTTTATAGGAAACTTAAACCTTTGTCTCTAAATAGTTATATTAATGTACTAAATGATAAAGATATTTCTAAAGCACTGGAGGATAGTGATTGACTAATTAAACACTTTTTTTTAGTGCTCATGTTTTGATTTTTTGTTACTTAAGTCTTGGAAGCTTTTTATAAAATATAGTAAAATGAATATTCCAGTGTTTTTTTGAAACCCTTACTCAATAGTAATAGATAGATAGGTATAATATGTAGGTAAATAAAGTAATTTAAATAGAAATATTTAAGAGCGTTCACTGCTCAACTTACTAAACTCTTGGACTTCATCACCTGCGAACATAGGTACTCGAAGACGCGGGCAATAGGTTACTATTTTATAAAAGGATAAATCAAATAAAAGTCACAAAAATTTGAATTATCAAATAATATTTCACCATTAGAAAGCAGCTTTATGTTTACTATTTAGTAACACCTTGGAACTTTTTCGTTACAGTATTTCGTAACGACCTTTTCGTTACGTACATATATTTTGAGAAGTACTCTTATACAGCTATTGAGAAATTATCGACTGATCATTATATGATAGATAACAGAGGCAAACATAAAAATAGGCCCAGAAAGATGTCTGAAGACACGGAGAAAAGCATAATTAACCATATCAACCACTTCGAAAGGGTTGAAGCACATTACGTTAGGAAAGATAGCCAGAAAGAATATCTTAACGAAACTTTGAACATATCTAAAATGCATAGATTGTACTTAGAATGGGTGGATACAAGCACACAGTATAATACAACTACCAAAGCAACTAAACGACAATATGAATACATATTCAACACAAAATTTAATCTTTCGTTCCATAAACCTAAAAAGGATTTATGTGAAATCTGTTCAATTTACAAAGCTGCTGATAACATAAGGAAAGAGCAATTAAAAAATGATTATGAGAAACATTTAAAAGAAAAAGAACTTGTACGGCAGTTAAAGGAAGAAGAAAAGGTGAAATTTGATAAAAAAGACTCTGTTGTAGCATGTTTCGATCTAGAAAAAGTGCTGAATATTCCCCAAAGTGAAGTAGGAATATTTCACTACAAGCGGAAGTATCCAATATATAATTTTACCGTGTATAATATTTTAGAAAAAAAAGGATATTGTTACGTTTGGCACTATCAGATTGCGAAAAGGGGGGCCATAGAAATTGCAAGTTGTCTATGGTCCTTTATCCAAAATCACGTTGAATTAGGGATAAAAAATATATCTTTTTATTCAGACTCATGCGCCGGACAAAATCGTAACCGATTTGTATTTGCTATGTTTTCTTTAGCTTCAAAAAAATTTGAGATAAAATAACACACCGATTCTTAGAAAAAAGACACAGCCAATCCGAAGGTGACTCTATGCATGCTGCCATTGAGCGCTAAAAAAAAGCATACAATATACACCCCAGATCAAATGTACTACTTGATTGAGAATGCCAAAGTCACCGGCCATAAGTACGAAGTAAAACAAATGGCACAAGAGGATTTCATAGATTTTAAAGAGTTAATAAAAGGAAAAAACTGGTTTAAAGATATGAACGGCAATAAAATATATTGGAGTAAAGTAAAAGAAGTTATATTTTCTTATGATCATTCTCATTCAATTTATTTTAGATACAGTTTTACAGACGAATTAAAAGAAATGCAATTCGAGACAAGAACTAATTCAAGAAGACGTCGAGTGGTACCAGTAGAAGACATTGAAAACTTAAAACCAGCGTACTCTGGGATGCTTCCTGTGCCGCTTCCTCTATACAGAGATTTAATAAGCCTGTGTAATACGAATGCAATTCCAAACCATTACCAAGGCTTTTATAAAAATCTAGTGCCATCCGAAAATGCGACCTTTGTCACTGATAGTGATAATGATCAGGAAGATTAAAAATAATTATTTTTTTTAATAACAAAACAAATATGAACACATCATAATATAACATGATGGCTTTTTCATATCTCATTTACTTGCCTTTGTAACTTTTATTATTTTGTTAATGATTATTGCTAAAATTTAAAGAAAACATACCATTTTTTTGTAAAAGACTGAATGTTAATCGATAGTTCCTATGTTCTAATTATTATAATAAATAAGTTTTTGTAAAAACAAATTTTATTTATGAAAACCTTTAAGGAAGCAAATAGTTTAATAAACAATATATTAATAAATATGTAATACACAATCGGCAATTAATGTATTGACACTAATATAAATGCAATTATCATCACTAACATCGAATCACTAAACATTTTCTTTTATAAAAGCGTGCAAACAATTGTAGCTGGGATCAAAAGAAACATAATTTGCGTGTAATAATAGTGTAACATTATATTATGCTCGTTGCAGTAATTACATTTACACGAACAAACGTGTAATGATCTATAACAGTTAACTGATCACTTTAATTTCACTTGAGTAACAATATAATATGGTTTTTCATGAATTTCTTGAAATTGAATGATGATTTCTTAAAAGTAAGTATTACAGTCTAAAGATAATTATTTTATCTTCAGTTTCACTATACATTGTATTGACTTGCTCACAAAGAAACTCAGGATATTAAGGAATAAACGTTTTTATTTTTTCCTGTAAAGTTGACGTTTTTCACTTGCACGTTTATTCGATGCGGCCATCGATATATGCAACAGTTTTCGAATCCGTTTACTCAGCGCTGCAATATGGGGTTTCCAATTCATGTTTTTATCGATTGTAATTCCTAAGTATTTGTGGGTTTCTGTTTGGGCTAGATTAGGACAATGGCATGTTAAATCTAGTTTATTGCCTATGAGACAATGGTGGTCGTGTGCTTTAATATTGAATTCGGGAGGGGGTTTATTTACTTCAGAAATTCTAAAACAGATATATTTTGTTTTCGGAACATTAATAGTTAGGAGATTGTAATCAAGCCATTTCAATATTGTTGCTAGACCAAATTCAGCTGAATCCTTTGCTTGTGACCACGTAGAACCCCAGAAAATGAGAGCCGTATCGTCGGCAAAGGCCAGGGTACTGCAGTTATCAATTTTTAGTTTGCATAGACTATTGACGTAGGCTAAAAAGAGGGTTGGGCCAAGCGTGCTTCCCTGCGGTATGCCATAATTAACGGGGTGACTAGAGCTGAGTACACCACCAACTTTAACGACTTGACTCCTATTGGATAAGTAGTCGTGAAACCAATGGAGTGCATTCCCACGTATCCCAAGATTTTCCAGTTTCAGCAAGAGTATAGGAATAGACACCGTGTCGAACGCCTTCTTGAGATCAATAAAGATAGCTATGCATTTGTCTCCTCTATCAAGAGCATTTGTGACTGTTTCTGAAAGGCTAGCAACAGCATCTTCCGTGTTCCTACCCGCGCGAAATCCATACTGGTTATCGGATAAAAGATTCTTTGTTTCCAGAAACCTAACTAGGCGTATGTTAATAACCTTTTCAATTATCTTGCTAATAGTGCTGAGTAATGAGATTGGTCGATAGTTCGATACCACATCCTCATCCCCGCTTTTATATATAGGAACTACAACAGCCTTTTTAAAAATAGAAGGAAATATCCCAGCCGAAATACTAAGATTACAAAGGTGAGCTATCATGGTGCATAAAGTAGCGTGAGAATTTTTTAGGATAGTACTAGAAATGCAATCTATTCCTGGTGCGCTATGAATTCTGAGATTGCGGATGATTTTATCTATTTCTATATAGTCTGTCGGGTATAGGCAAATTGAATCGACGTTATTGGCTGTGGTTGTATTTTTTAGTAGCTGATCCTCATACGTATTTAGTTTGTTTAGTATATCTGTTGCGAGTTCTTTGCCGATTGACGTGAAATATGAGTTTACTTGGTCAAGGGATTGTTCTGGAGATGGTAATAAGTTTAGTAAGGCAGTTGATTGAGCATTTTTACTTTTTATGTTACACAATTCCTTTACTGTATCCCAAGTGCCCTTGTTATTTTTATAATTTTGGTTAAATTTATTTTTGTAATAGCTAATTTTCAGGGATTTGGCCATCTGGTTGCTGACATTACGATATTTAATATACGTTTCTCTAATATTGAGATCATCAGGGTATTTTTTTACACGTAAGTGTAATCGGTTTCTCCTTTGGAAGCATTTTATGATACCTATTGTGATCCATGGCTTGATGGGTCTTTTCCTTTTGGTGAATGTAACAGTGGATGTATTAATAACTATAATATGTTGGAGTGTTTCGATTAGTAATCTCGCTGCTTGTTCGGGGTCTTCAGTGGATAAGTATGAATTCCAGTCATAAGTTTTGATTGCATTTTGGATAGACTCATGGTTGATTTTCGTTCTAGTCAGTGGATAATTCGTTTCAGAGTGTTGTGCAAGAGAGGTGGAAATAGACAAGAAGAGTGGATAATGGTCGGTGATATCAGCTAGGAGAACATAGCTTTTGAATTGCCCTACAAGTTTGCACATAAAATGGTCCAGACAGCTCTGCCCACGTGTAGCAATATTGATGGCATTTTGTAGACCATGTGAGCCTATTATTTCAAGATAATCCCTTGTGTGTGGGTTATTTGTGTCGAGTGTGTTGATATTTATATCGCCAGTAAGTACAATGTTTCTTGATCTGGTTGTGAGTAATAGTGTATCTAGTGAATCAAGAAAGTTGCCTGGATCGTTAAATGCGCATGGGCGATAGATACCAAATACAGACATATTACCTATTTTGGCGACAAGACAATTGGCCTCGCACATTACAACTTCCTGAACAGTAGCTGTGATGGAATCGTTAATATACATGATTACGCCATCGTTTTGATTATAGCTTCTTTTACTGTAGTGCAGAGAGTAACCATCAAGTATGGGTGGAATTGTATTGTCATCACACCAGCATTCAGATAGGACTATAATGTGGATATTCATTTTTAAAATTTATATATATATATTATAGGTAAGCGTGCTCCACCGTAGACCGCATCTTCACTTACCATCAGGTGAGATCGTGGTCAAACGCGTGCCTATCCACCATAAAAAAAAAAAAAAAAAAATAAATAAAAAAAAAAAAAAAAAAAACCTCTTCAAAATATTTTTTTTAATTTAGTGACTTTTTTTTTAAATAAAGTTAAAACAACATTAAAAACATAGAAATAAACACAAAGTTTTTTGTAAATTAAGGAAAAATGATCATTATTTCACATAATTTTTTATTCAATCCAAAGACAATACACACAAAATAAAATAAAACTAGTACAATATTACAAACAAATTAATACAACAAAATTATAACGTTATGGATTCATCTTGCTGCTCGCTATCTGAGTCTGGTTCGTCGGGATATTCTGGCATGCGCATGTTTATTGTTTCCGGGCAAAATGTTCTGGGGATTGATCTCTTCGTGGGCCTCAGGCTGCTAATAAGTGGAGTAACAATCTTCACACCTCATGCACTTGAAGTATCTAAAACAACGTAAAGCTATGATTACTTAACCAATAAAAAATGGTTATATTTTCATATAAAACCTTAATGGTTAAAAAGGTCCCTCGTTTTGTCATCTGCGCCCCAATTATTCGAATTTAGTATTTTGGATAAGTAAACAATAATAAAAATTAAGATACATACCTGTGTTATTGGTATCCATATCTTTCTTTTCAAAAACTGACACAGAAAATAGTTATTTATGGTACAAGTGAGAAAAAGTTTATATTTCTGTTGTGAGTGCCAATTTTAAATCTTGAGCTTGCGAAGTAGTCTTAAATTGAATCACGAGCATAGCGAGTGATTCTAATAAAGACTACTTCGCAAGCGAAAGATTTTAAGTGGTCACGAACTGGAAATTAAATTTTTCTCACTCGTTACAATACAAAACTTTTCACCTCTTCCAGTGAGAAAATATTAAGATTTAAATAAACTCGTACTCGATTGCTTAACCTGAAATAATTACATGAAATACGACAGTAATACCGATTCATAATGCGTTTTAGGGCCTTTAGAAAGTCGCCACTAATTAAATATGTCGTACGCTTTCAAATACTTTTCACGTGAATTTTCTGGTAAAAAAGCAAACTTCTGTGTTAGAAGCAAGTTGTCGCAACTCTTTTGGAGTTCCACAAAGTTCTTCATCACTGGATTCACTATTTTTTTGTTAAAAAGTTCCAGTAAACAATTAAACAAAACTGAAAAGAATTTATAGTTGCCCCGCGATGACTGACACAGACACAGACTTTTTTTTTTTAATCGTGCGTTCGGAAATTCGTTCCGTAACACTTATTTATAGAGTCTAATATTAAGTACCCGATTTCAATTAATTTAATGGTTAATCACGAATATAAAACCATGAAAATACTAAATAAGCATGTATTTATATAATTTAAAATAATTAAAACGTATCGTTTGTAGTTTTTAAATAAAATTGATGTCAATGTTTATTACTAACCTACATGGTGACTGTTTTGTTTTTTTTTTTGCGCCTATTTCATTGGAAGGATTTAGTGTTTCGAAATTTGAATCACTTTGCCTCACTAGTGAGTTATAAGCGTTATTACTCACTGAATTCTCGCAATCAAACGATCTTTTTCGTGCTGGTGTGGTGAAAAAAATATTAATGTTGTCACTTTCGTAGAGTTTGTAACTTTAAGCAGCTAAAACGAGCGCACGGTTTGACGGTCAAGTACCGACTACCTGAAAGCGGTCGGGGTGTATCCCAGGTAGGTGGTGGGGCTCAATTAGGATTCTTGGAATTGTCTCCTAGCTGTGCATGTGGTATTTTATGTATTTACCGTAAGTTTTGAAAATTCAATTTTGACCGCGTAAATGTGGAATATTGACGTATGTGCGGCGGAGAGTTGTCTTCTTTTATAATAACCAATGTGTCAGCTCGTAGATCTGTGCCCTGAGACTGCCACTTGTTTCGTATTTGCATTTCGGAAATATATTCTTTGCTCCATCGGGACCAAAAGTGTTGACGGATTTGTTCAATGCGTTGGTACCTGGGCATTCTTTGCATCTCTACTGCGGCTATGGTAGAATAGGCATATACAGGCGCGGTTAACGGACGGCCAATAAGGAAGTGCTCCGGGCTTAATGGAAGCAAATCATGCGGGTCCGAAGACAGAGGAGTTATTGGACGGGAATTAAGCATGGCTTCAACTTGCGCAAGAACAGTACTAAATTCCTCGTATGTCAGATGTGCATTACCCACAACCCTCAAGAGGTGATGTTTACATGATTTTACACCTGCCTCCATTATTCCACCAAAATGAGCCCCATATGGAGGTCCAAATCGAAAAGTTATAGATTGACTGTTAGCGTATTCGATAACGTCTGAAGAACAGTTCTTTAACCCTTGATTTGGCAGAAAAATATATCTTTATCATACCTTTTCATTTTTTGGGGATTAGTTTTGGAAGTTATTAGATGGCCAAAAATAATAGTAAAAAAAAATTCAGATTTTCAGATTTCCTGAAAATATATGTTCACCGTGGCGAACACTGCCAATAGTGTGACAAAATGATGTTTCAATATGGATATGAGTAAAATAGCATGTAAAATTAGGAAAAATAAATTTATTTTCTTAAAACATTCAAAATAATGCAGGCAAATCTTAGTTATTAATTAATCTTAGTAATTGTAGAAATAAAAAGAATTTCAAAAAATTACTCAAAAGCTAAATGACAGTTTCTAGGGGGACACCCAAATACTCCGAAATATTTAATTCCGAATTTTGATGTTCCGATTTTCAAATGTCCGAATTTCATAACACCTAAGAATCATAATGTCTATTATTAAAAATCACGAATTTTATTTTACCGAAAGTCGATATTGCGATTTGTTAGTTTTCCGATTTTCATACGTTCGAAGAATCAAATTCTCGGAAGGTTCTCGGTCCGAAAAACTACATTCCGATTTTCAATACTTCGAATAAACTAAACCGTCAACATGTTGTGCCAAAAAATTTTGTAACAGAAACGAATCGCTGCAAAACCGACTTCACGCAGTCTTGTCTGCCCTACCCTAGAGTGTAATTTAAGCCCGCGTAGGCGCGGAGGGGTGGGGCGGCCCGCGAGCCGAGGAGCAGGTGGTTTGGGCGGCCCCGCAGCGCCGGAGCCGTGACAGAAACAATGCTTGCTGCATGCATGCCTGCTTGAATGCTGCATGCCTGCTTGCATGCTGCATGCCTGCTTGCATGCTGCATGCCTGCTTGCATGCTGCATGCCTGCTTGCATGCTGCATGCCTGCTTGCATGCTGCATGCTGCATGCCAACTTTTTTCAATTCTACCTACGAAACATAATATTATACTTCTCTCTGACGAGCAATTATGTGTTTATTTGTCTTGCTATTTAGTTTTACAAGGCGTTTTTATTTCGTAATTGCATTAATCTGTATTTTAAATAATCGGTATTCGTATTTTTGATGTTTCGAATTATCATTAAGTCGGACTTTTTATTATTCGATCTATTGAAATTCGGTATTTCACTAATAGTAATTATAAACGTTAGGAATATTAAAATGTAGTATTTATAAAAATAGGAGTAATGATAAGTCGGAGTTCTTATATTCGGAATTTTGAACCATTCGGAATTATAAATATCGGTATTTTGAAATTCGTGATGGTGACTTTCGGAATAAAGTTTTTCGTATTTATGTAGTGTACCCAGTTTCTAGGCTTTTCGCCTGTTACAAAACAAAGTCTGACGTCACATTTTATGAAGTAGACTGTGGTGTTTTTCTTGCAAAACATGCAACGTCCTTCTTCTTTTGCTGAAAGAAAATGCCCCACATTGTCATACCTCACAGCATCCACTGGTCTTGGTTTGGCGGAACGTTTTACTGTACATTCCTCGACCCTCTGACGTTCTTCTGATCTATTCACTTTTACTAATCCTTCATATTCGCCTCGCCCAGGTATATTGCGCTATAACAAAGCAAAAGAAACACAAAAGTAAGCAAAAAATAGAAACCACACCAGGTTAGGCAAAAAAAACAAATAAAACTGTTAGTCTTTGGCATAATTGGCAATGTTCGCCACACCGAACATGCTTGCATACAGACATTTTACTGCATATTTGGCAGTGTTCGCCGTGACGAACATTGCTTTTAGTTGCAAAAATCCAAATGATTTACATCATTTGTTAAAAATCATTAACCATTATTTGTTTATATACATCATAAACAATAAAACAATACATATTTGGTTGTCTAACATGCATTATAAACATGTAAAAATTAATAATTACCTTGACCAAAGCATGTGGACGTCGTCTCGGCGCCATTGTTTCGACACAACTGACATTTGAATGATGCCACACGCAAATTGTTTATTGCTACTAATTTTATGTAAAAAAATCTATTATATTTACTAATACTTTTGTATAGAGTTCTTAAAATACCGTCTCTAGAATTTTTCAAATTGCGTGTTCGTCGCTCCGAACATAGCCAAATTAAGGGTTAAGAATTTTTCAAAGTCATTTTTCAATCCTACAAAATTTCTCCCGTTATCTGAAAATATTTGTTGTGGTTTTCCACGACGTGAAATGAAACGTTTAAGAGTCATTAAATAAGCTTCAGAGGTTAGATCAGTTACTAACTCTAAATGTATTGCCCGCGTGGCAAAACAGACAAAAACACAAATGTAAGCTTTACTGGTTTTAGCTCCCCTACCCTTGCGGTTCAGTATGTATACTGGACCTGCGTAGTCAACTCCGCAGTGTAAGAAAGGAAAACCACCTGTAATCCTTTCCACAGGTAGGTTACCCATAATGGGAGAAAATGTTTTACCCTTAAAACGAGTACATGTGACACACTCACGAATTACTTTCCTTGCGAGATTTCTACCTCTAAGTGGCCAGTGGTTTGCTTTTGTCTATAAATAAATTAAGTTGAGATAAACAATTATTTTTATCAAAGCGACCATCTTTACATAATATTTTATGTTCGTTGGGAAATGACTCTAATTGGCTTAATCTTGCCAACAAAATTTCGGATTCTAGTAATTCCTCTGCAGTTAAACTTTTTTGGGGGTAGGTGTAGAAAAGATATACATCACACTTGCAATTAATTATTTCATTTTAATTAGTTTGAATCATAGTTCAATAATAAAAAATCTATTTTCGAGTATAATAGTTCATAAATATTCAGGACTTACGTTTGCAGAAGAATAAATACATGTGATTATAAGTTGTGAAATACTACACCACCTGCCAGACTTCACATTCACTGCACTTTGTTTTACAACACAACACTATATTTCTACATCATGTCCCAAGAAGAAGCTGAGGAGATTAAGATGGCACAGCATTGCCTGGAGGAAAAGTTTGCCAACAAGTTAGCTGAATTGGAAGCACAGTTGCACACCAATGGATCCACCAAGGACACAGTGGCGAAAGTTGCTGAGGAGTTGAGATCCTTCAAGGAGCTGATGTTCACCATGTTCAAGGTGCTGCGGCAACAAATATCTGAGTACTCTAATATGATTGATGACATGGAGACCCGTCATCGCCGCAAGGCCCTTCTCTTTCTGGGCATTGCCGAAACAGAGAAGGAGGACTGCACTGCCGTTGCTCTGTCTTCAATTCATAAGTTGGACCTCAAGCATATCTCAAGTGCTGACATCACTGTTTGTCACAGGCTCGGTGTGGCTGGCAAAGAACATCACCGTCCAATCCTCGTGAGGTTCAGCCGAATGGACATCAGGTCTGCGGTGTGGAAGGCCAAGGCAAAGTTTAAGGGATCATCTGTGTCAGTAAGAGACTTCTTGACTAAGCAGCGGCAATCGGTTTTCTCCAAAGCCAGACAACATTTTCCGATGCGCGATTGCTGGACCCAGGACGGCGTAATCGTAGTGAAAACCAACGATGGGTGTCGACATAGAATTACCACCATGGTCGACCTAAACACTCTCACTAAGAAGCACCCAAAGGCGGCGAGTAACTCTTCAGCGGCCAATACGAAACAACGCAAATAGTCCGTGCAATTGTAGGTAATTTCAATGTTGTTTATGTATCTGTTTTATATTTTTCTTTACTGTGTTCATTTACCCTCTAACTTCACTTTTTAACATTTTATTTTTCGCAAAGTAGAAATTTTAGAACGTTTGTTTACTTTAAATTGTCAAATGTCAAATAACATAAATGTCAAACGGGATGTCAAGTAGTTGCGTTTAGTTACCTACTTCATCGACTGCGTTCCATTAATAGGGTTGTTCTAAAGTATGTAGTAAATTCTACCGTTTTCACTGTGTAATTAATTAGTTATGTTTTGTATAGATTTTTTTTTTATCGTGTCACAATTAACACAGGGGTAGAAACACAGCCCACGTGTATTATATTTTGTCTTTGTTTTTTCGTTTTTACGTACAATAGTCGATTGCTCCTTTCTTTATTTTTTTCTCTTTTTCATATATGTGTAAGTCGGCGGGTGGTGCAGAGAAAATTAACAACTGCACCAGTCTTGTTTAATTTATATATAGGTATATTATATCTTTAGCATACAAATCTTCTATTCATTATTTTAATATATTTTATACATATTATAATATTTATATTTAATATTAACTATATCTATTATATTCTTTAAAATGATTTCTGATGACGATTCCTTTGTTTCCGCCAACGATTCGATTATCTCATCGAGCGATGATAGTTTCTGCTCCCTGGGTGATACACTGGGTGGTTTTGTGCGTCAAACTTTTAACCAGAATTCGCGCTGTTCTTTTAATGTATGCCACATTAACGCACAAAGCCTCCCCAGTCATTACAGCGATTTTTTGGAGGCTTTTAGCGATTGCAATGTACATGCGGTTCTGATTTCAGAGAGTTGGCTAAAACCCAATCTTCTTTCCACCACTTACCCTCTTCCCGGCTTTGTTTTGGTAAGGAATGATAGAGCAGCAGACCGGAGAGCTGGTGGTGTTGCTATCTATCTTCGCAGCGACTTTCCCTACAAGATAATTGCTATCTCCCCTCTCAACCAATTAAATTCTGCCGAGTTCCTCTTTCTTGAGGTTTGCGTGAAAGGGGCTAAAGCTGTTCTCGGGGTAATCTATTGTCCTCCTTCCATTGACTACTTCTCCAGTATTGAACCAATACTGGAATCTTTAGGGTCAGAATACGCCCACCACATCATCATGGGAGATCTCAACACCAACCTTACTGCTCCTGATTCCGTACGCGCCCGCAAACTCCTACAAATTGTAGAATCAGCCAGCCTCCATGTTCTGCCCCTTCAACCCACACACCACAACTCCAACGGGGAGGACACTTGGCTAGATTTAATCCTCACCTCTAACCCATCCCTAGTTTCCTCTCATGGTCAACATATCGCTCCTGGATTTTCCCATCACGATCTTATTTTCCTCTCATACATCCTCAAACCTCCTAAATCCGTACCCAAGGTTCTGCACATTCGAAGTTTTGGACGCATGGATCTTCATAAGGTTTGCGAAGACGCTTCTAATTTGGATTGGAGCAGTTTGAGAGAAGCCTCTTCCATTGATAGTAAGGTAAGTGCCTTTAATGAAACACTTCTCAAGCTTTATGACGTCCATGCTCCTGTGAAGAAGGTAAGAATGAAGCGTAAACCAGCTCCCTGGATAACTGAAGGTGTTCGTATGGCAATGAGACGCAGGGACCGGGCTTTCAGGAGGTACAAACGCGATCGTTGCGAAGACACTTGGACTACCTTTAAGTCTGCAAGGAATCGGTGTAACCAGATGATACGCAATGCTAAACGCCGACACATTCTTAATAATTTCACTTCTTCTTCGTCTCCGGCTGACATCTGGCAGTTTCTCGGAACGCTGGGCGTTGGAAGACAGCGGTGTAATGAATTTCGGAGTACATTTCTTGGTTTAGATGACATCAATAACCACTTCACCTCCACTATTCCGATAAGTCATCAAACCTTGCGTCACACAACCGATTTCATTGGCAATCTTCCACGTCCCAACATCGAAAGCTTTGACTTTTCTCCAGTTGCTCCTGAAGAGATCAAAAAGACTGTCCTCTCCATCAAGTCCAAAGCAGTGGGTTGTGACAAAATTTGTCGCCGAATGATCACTACCATCCTTGACCATCTCCTACCAGTAATCACTCACATTGTTAATTTTTCTTTGCATTCTGGAACCTTCCCATCCTCGTGGCGTGAGGCCCGCGTTATTCCTCTTCCCAAAATTGCAAACCCATCTATCCCAGCCCATTTCCGCCCCATATCAATCCTTCCCTTCCTTTCCAAAGTGCTTGAGGCCTGCGTACATAAGCAGCTGACAAAGCACATTCACGTGAACAGTCTCCTTAGTCCACTACAGTCGGGCTTTAGACCAGGCCACAGCACTACTTCCGCGCTCCTGAAAGTGACTGGCGATATTAGGGCAGGCATGGAGGATACCAAGATTACAGTGTTGGTTTTGGTAGACTTCTCAAATGCCTTTAGTACCGTCAGTCACGATATCCTCCTTTCTATTCTATCCCATCTTATGATCTCTTCTGATGCGCTGGAATGGTTCTCATCTTATCTTCGTGGTCGTCAGCAGGCAGTTTGCGTTGATGAGACTTGGTCTGGCTGGCGTAGACTGGATGCTGGCGTTCCTCAAGGCGGTATACTTTCTCCTTTACTTTTCTCGATCTTCATTAATCTGCTCACTCAAAATCTTCAATGTTCGTATCATCTTTATGCCGATGACTTGCAGATATACTATCAAGCCACCTTAGACAATGTACCAGCCGCCATTGACATGGTCAACAGAGACCTTGATATCATTAAACGGTGGTCAGATAGTTTCGGCCTGGCAGTCAATCCATCCAAGTGTCAAGCAATAATTGTAGGAAGTCAGAGAATGATGGGCAGGCTGGATTTATCAAGGGTACCACCAATCATTTTTGACGCACACGCCACGCCCGACGCCGATGACAACTACCAACGCTGCAAGCAACCTGGAGCCTCTACCGACGACCGACACGGACAATGATGTGGACCCGCTGATGCACACCCCCACCGAGAAGCTGCTAGGCATGGCCACAAACTACACCAGAGGCGTAATGGAGGCGGTTTGCGGGAAGGCTAGCCGCCTCAACAAAGAGGAAGTTGGCAACATCGGGGCCAACACCGAAAGACTCCTGGCCATCATGATGCAGCTGTCGGTGAGGCTGGCGACTGCAGAGAAGAAAGCTGCGGTCTTAGAGGCGACCCTTGCAGCCCAACCACCAGCGAGGACAAGTACACCACCAACATACTCCGCCCCTCAACCAACGTTCGCGAATATGCTCAAGCTAGGGAACAAGCATGCGGAGCCGAAGCCAATCCCACCACGCCCCGGACCAGTAGTAGCAGTATACCCCGCCGAGGACCAGCGGGAGACTCTCAAGACCACCAACGACACCAGGGAAGTCTTGAAATCAGCCATCAAGCCTGGACTACTTGGTGTACAGATACACGGGATGCGGCCATGTGGAAACAGCGGCGTTGTAATCCAAACGGGGTCGCAGCAAGCAGCAGAAGCCCTGAAGAAGGCCATGCCGCCTACCCTACGCGTCACGGAGCCCAAGGATCGTCACCCCCAAATCGCTCTCGTTGGCGCCGAAAATGGTGTAAATTTTGAGGAGCTCGTCAAGAGCATGCTAGAACAGAACTTTGTCGGCGACTCTAGCATCACCAGCGAGAATATCGCGACGCAATTACGCCCGCTCTTCCGGAGAACCAGGCATAACAATAAGTGCATGTGGGTCTGCCAAGCTGCCCCGGCACTCAGGAAGCGGCTCGTCGATCTCGGGCGAGTGTACATCGGCTGGGACGTAGTCGAAATTAATGACTACGTGGGGGTGACATGCTGCAGGAGATGCCAGCAGTACGGGCACCCTGAAAAGTACTGCAAGGCCCAGGGAATGACATGTGGGAAGTGCGGTGACGATGGTCACAAAGCTGCGGAATGCCAGGCAACAACCACATGCTGCGCGACATGCAAAAAGTTCGGCCGCAAGGACGCAAGCGAGCACGAAACAAACTCGCGAGACTGCCCTGCCCGCAAGTACGCTGAAGACAGGGAGCTCAAGAGGACGTACTATGGATAACAACATTAACTTAGCACAACTCAACGCCCAAGGCTCTGCCCTCAGTACGTTCGAGCTCCCTGCTATCGCGAGAGAGCTCAACGTGGACGTGGTACTGCTGCAAGAGCCGTACGCGAACGGAGATGAACTCTCAGGACACCTGATACTACCAGCGGGCACGGCTAGCAAGACGGCGATCTACCTGGCGCGGCTCGACATCCCGTGCTCCGTGTTACACCACCTATCGAACCCTCACTGCACCGTGTGCCACCTTACCTTGGCAAACACAGCGCCGCTGTATCTTGTCAGTGCATACTTCCAGTACTCGCAAGACATAGGGCCTCACATTGAGCATCTGAACACCGTGGTGGACGCGCTACGAGGCCACAAGTTACTAATAGCCGCAGACGTCAACGCCCACTCGCCGCTCTGGCACTCCATGCCGCGGCACTACACTGGCAAAGGGCACGAAGTTACTAGCCGTCGCGAGGAAATGGAAGACTTTATATACAGCCGAGGACTTACTATCCACAACACCGAGGGCCAACCATCGACCTTTTCCTCACCGAACGGCGAGTCAAATGTGGACGTCACCTTGACCAAAGGGGGATTGCCCATCACCAACTGGCGCGTTCACGCGAATGCCTCCACGAGCGACCACAGGCTCATCACGTATGTACTGACTGGGGGCACACGGGGACTGAGCCCTGCTCCGAACGCGGAGCTGTCAGGAGAGCCAAGGCGGTACCGTGAGAAGGGTGTGGATTGGAACCGATTCTGTGCGCGTATTCACGAGAGGGTGGGTTTTATTAAATGGGGAAAGCCTGCAGCAGTAGTTGCCGAACAATTCCACAAAATAATCGTGCGCACTGCCATAGAGTGTCTGGGGACCTGCGGGGGGGGTAAACGCGAACGGGGTTACGAATGGTGGACTCCAACCCTCGACGCCTTGCGAAAGGCACATAATAAAGCCAGGCGTGCATGGCAAGCTGCCAAAAAACGGGGTGGGGACATAATTATTGATGCTAGGAGGGTGGAGTTCCATGAGCATAGGCGCGGGTACAAAGATGGAATGGAGGAGGCGCGTCTCTCCTTTTTCCGCGAGCTCTGTGAGTCAGGCAACCAGGATCCCTGGGGACTGGCTTACAGGGCAGCGTGTGGGAGGCTTCGTCCTCCGCCCAATGTTATGAACGGCGTCAAGCTCGCTTGTGACACAGGTGGCTCCATGCACAGTATGGTGCACTCATTATGCCCGGACGACAACGTCACACTGGATACGGACTACCACCGCGATGTCCGTCTGTTGGCCGCATGCTCACCAAGCGGGGAGGACGTGCCTCCTCCCTCTATCCAGGATCTGTGGAACATCGTTCGGTACCTACCGAACACGGCACCGGGAATCGATGGAGTTACTGCCCGCATCGTTAAGCACGTGTGGCGAGCCGCTAGCGCGGAACTAACGCGAGTAGTGGGTAGATGCGTAGAGGAAGGCGTATTCCCAGGCGTCTGGAAAGATGGCCGCCTAATTGTACTACCTAAGGGAAATGGTAAGCCGCTGAGCGACCCGAAGGCCTATCGGCCAATTACGCTTTTACCAGTAATGGGCAAAATCCTGGAGCGGGTAATGCTCCGTTGCGCACCGTCAATCCAACACAACATTTCGGCTTGCCAGCACGGATTCACTCGGGGCCGGTCTACATCGACCGCTATTCGCTCAATACAGGAGGTGGTAAGCAATAGCTGCAGAAAGTACGTACAGGCTCTGTTCCTAGACATTTCAGGGGCATTTGACAACGCGTGGTGGCCCATGATACTACTCAAACTCAAGCAAGGAGGTTGTCCGCCAAACATCTACAGGATGTTATGTAGCTATTTTGCGGGGAGGCGTGTAGGGTTCTTTCTGGGTAGTACAGTTGAGTGGAAAACCGCAACCATGGGATGCCCGCAGGGCTCAGTATTGGGACCCTCGCTGTGGAACCTCCTTATGAATGACCTATTCCAGCTGCCATACCCAGACGGAGTCACACTGGTGGCTTACGCCGACGATGTTACGATTCTCATCGAGTCTAACACAAGACGAGGCCTAGAAAACTCCGCATCAAGCGCGCTAGATTTGATCAAAAGCTGGGGTGACAGAAACCGGCTTGGTTTTTCTCCTTCAAAGTCATATTCCATGACTATGAAGGGGAAATTTACGAACCGGCCACCTCTCATTAGACTCGATGGGATCTCAGTCAAAAGTGTAGAGTCAACCAGAGTCCTGGGTGTGATACTGGATTCGCGCTCTAGTTTTCGGGAGCACGCGATTTCAATAGGAGGTAAAGCCGCAGCTGCGTTCGGGAAAATGTCGCGCATCTCGGCTGCATCCTGGGGAGTACGATACAGGGCCCTTAAAGTCTTGTATCACGGCACGTACATAGCTATCGTTACGTATGCCGCCGGATGCTGGTGGAGGCGTGCGACCCTTCACGTGGTTAGAAGCGCGCTGCTCAGATCGCAGAGACCTTTTTTTTTTTTTTTTTTTTTTTTTTTTTTACGTGGGGAAATGCATTTACGCATACCACCCCACCCCGGGGAAGGGCAGAGTGGTTATGTGGGACTCGCCCGTGCCTGAAGATGGTAAACGGCACGGGAATACCCACTAAAACCCCACGGTGCTCCCGCACTCGCCTTGATGGGGGGGTCATGGGAATCTGGCACAGCCTTTACATCCACAACCCCCCCGGCGATGCCCGCCGAAGCAGGCCCCTCATGGCCCCCAAAATGTGGGGGGACCGGCGCCGAGGACCGCGTGCAAAGCCATCGGACATTCCCCATGTCCGACGGCCTGGTCCTCTCGCGGCGAGACAGGTGGTCGGTCCCGCCGCCCACCACGCCGCAGTTCAACGGCTGCGGCCCCGCCGGGACCGCGGAAGGTAGGGAAAGTGGCAACGAAACACCAACAGTCCTCTCCCGCCGCGGCCCCGTAAACCACCGGGCCACAGTGCCAGCTTGCGCCGACACCGCAGCCCGGCTCTCACCCGCCTAGGCAGGCCCCTCATGGCCCCCAAAATGTGGGGGGACCGGCACCGAGGACCGCGTGCAAAGCCGTCAGACACTTTCGTATCTGACGGCCTGGCCCTCCGCGGTAAGACAGATGTTCGTCCCACCGCCCACCACGCCGCAGTACTAACGGCTGCGGCCCCGCCGGGACCGCGGAAGGTAGGGAAAGCGGCAACGAAACACCGACAGTCCTCTCCCGCCGCGGCCCCGCAACTCCTCGGCCGCAGTGCCGACTACCTCACGCCAGCACTGCAGGCCCACCTGTTGCAGAGCCCCCCCATAAGGGCCCTGCAACATGGGCTGCTCCCACATGGGCTTCGCATCCAAAGCCCGAAGAGCAGCCCCCCTCTGGGGTCCACTTGGCTTCGCCGTGGCGTGGAGGGCGCCACGGGTACTAAGCCCCACCGCGACGACAACGCGGGACACCCGTTGGTGGGGAGATCGCAGAGACCTGCGTTAACTCTGTTAACAAAGGCGTACAGGTCAGTAAGCACTGCAGCCCAATCGGTTCTAGCCGGTGTATTACCGGCCGACCTCGAAGTGATCCGGGCGGGAAGGTTGGATGATTGTCGGGACCTGCCTCGGGACGAGCTTAGGGCCGCGAGGGGGAAAATCGCGGAGGAAGTCGTCGCTCTATGGCAACAGAGGTGGCAGAGCGAGACGAAGGGCAGGGAACTCTACCGATTCTTTCCGGACGTGGAGGTGCGGCTCAAGGCAACTTGGGTAGCGCCCACTTACGAAGTTTCACAGATCCTAACCGGACACGGATGCTTCAAGAAGAGGCTCTATGATATGAGCCTCTCTCCTGTGAGCACTTGTTATTGCGGGCCCGTCGAGGAGGATCTGCACCACGCCCTTTGGGAGTGTAGTCTGTACGACGAGCCTCGTCGGAAAATGGTAGCCGGGATTACGCGCGTGGATGAAGGACCAATCTACTACCCCGATCTCGTTGCAACTGAGGCAAACTTCTGGCAGCTAAGAACCTTCGCGCGAGAGTGGCACAAAATCAGGAGCAGGCTGGAGTATGAAGAACGACAGAGCAGTGAGGAGCCGCTTTAGCGGCGGGGCCGCAAGGTGGTGGGAGAGGGCGGAGTCAACCGTGGAGTATTGTACGTCCTAATTAGGAATGGGGCTCAGACGAACCTGGGCCCAGCGCGACCTCAGAAAGAGGAGAACGCGCGGACAACCGCGCGTCCCAGAATGGGGTACAGACGCGCCGGGCAGCCTTATACAATTGTGGGGAGCGAAGCCGTGTGCGGGGACAGATCGACAACGGAGATTGATAAACCCGCACACGTCCCCGCGTTTGGGTGTTAATGGCCAGTAGGCCGGTAACACTTTGGGTGGAGGAGGGCAATCATTTTTGACGGCTTAATTGTTGGTTTGTCACCCAATGTCAAGGACATCGGCCTCTTTATTGACTCCACTTTAAGCTGGCAGGCACAAGTGACTAACGTTAGTCAAAGAATCACCGGTACCCTGCGTGCTCTGTACCGGTTGAAGAACTTCTTGCCTTCAGGTATTAAGACCACAATTGTGCAGACCCTTATCTTCCCTGTGATCGACTATGGTGATGTGTGCTATTATGACCTGAATGCAGAACATCTCAATAAATACGACCGTCTTCTCAATAACTGCATTCGATTTATTTTCAATCTTCGTAAGTATGATCATGTGTCTACTTATCGTTCACAATTACATTGGTTATCTATTCGTCAACGCCGTAGCTTGCGTGCTCTCACAACCCTGTATTCTTTCCTGATGTCTCCTACTCCTCCTACTTACCTAATGCCCTATTTCCAATATCTGTGTGATAACCACGATAGAAACCTTCGCTCCTCCAATAATCTTCTATTACTATGTCCCTCTCATACTACTGGTTTTGTAAATTCTTCCTTCCCTGTCCAATCTATTCTTCTTTGGAATGCCCTCCCTCTCGAAATTAGGACCGCCACCAGTCGATACGCCTTTAAAATCAAGGTTCGGAATCTTCTCCTCAACAAAATAGAATCGCCACCATAATATTTCTTATTATTAGTTCATATATTTATATATATTTTATTTATTAAATATTTACTTATATTTAAGTATTTTGTTATGTAGATATTATGCATATATATATATATATAAATATATATACACACATATTTTCATTATGTATTAATTAATTGTATTGATTGTTAGGACCTTTTATTTCAAATCAAACGCTATATTTTATAACTTCACCTGCCTTGTTAATCTCTGCATCACCCAAAGGTAGACTGGTAGAGAATGCCTATGGCATTAAGTCCGCCTTGTATACAAATCTTGTATATGAAGTTAAATAAATAAATAAATAAATTTCCACTACGTCTAATGTTTTTATTTTTAATATTAAAAATGAAACGCAATAGGTATGCGCATGACCGCTTAAGACGATTGTATTGAGAAAATCTGTGAAATGGAAACAAATTATTATCAATAGACAGATGGTCACTTACGAATGTGCTGTATGTTTTAATGGGTTTTAATTCTGGCAATTCCTCTACGTCACAATGTACTGAATTATTGTGTGCGGTAAAATCAAATTCAGGATCGAGAAGAAATTGCGGTCCTTGCCACCACAAATCATTGGAAATTAAATTGTCTAAACTAACACCCCGCGACAACAAATCAGCTGGGTTTTCTTTTCCGCTGATGTGACACCACGGTATCCCTCTGGTCAGTTCGTGTATTTCAACCACACGATTCTGCACAAACGTTTGTAAGACGTTTGGAGCCATTCGGAGCCAACCAAGGACAATAGTAGAATCTGACCAAAAAGTTACGGAATCGAATGAACAGCGCAGTGCCTCACGAACCGTATGGAACAATTTTGCACCGATGAATGCAGCAGTTAGCTCTAGACGTGGAATACTTAATGTTTTCAGGGGTGCAACCTTGCCCTTAGAGCACAACAACCTGACTGAAACTACTCCGTCACTGTTAATCGTGCGCACATAAACACACGCACCGTAAGCTACTTGTGACGCATCTGTGAAGATATGCAGTTCGATACGTTTGGGTTCACATAACATAACGTGTCGCTTCACTCGCAATGAGTCGAGTAAGCTTAAATTATTAACAAAGTTAGTCCAGATTTTAGCAATATCATGAGGCACTAAAGTATTCCAATCTAGCCTTAACAGCCATAGTTTTTGCAAAATTACTTTCATTGTCATTGTCATAGGACTAAGCAGCCCTAATGGATCATATATTTGAGAAATAGATGACAATATAAATCGTTTTGTTATCGGTTCGCTTTTGTTTATAAGTTGCGTATTGAAATATAACTCATCTGTTAAGTTGTACCAATTTAAACCCAATGTTTTATTGTGACTGTTTTCTGTAAGAGCTAGTGATTTAGAACTATCCAATGATGTTTGTGAAATATCGCATTTAAAATTAAATAACCATTTGCGTAATGGAAAACACCCACCCCGTAAAACTTCAGATACCTTTTTACATAATTGTAACAGTTTTTCCTTATTATCTCTACCTGATATGTAATCGTCGACATACATATCTTCACAGATGGACTGCTTTACATCAATGTCATCACACTCATTAGCCAACTGTTTAAGACACCTGACTGCCAAAAAAGGCCCGGAACTTGTTCCATAAGTAATGGTATTGAGCTGATAACTATCTAAAGGACGCGTGGAATCTTCACGCCAAAGTATCAATTGAAGATTACGGTGGTCAGGATTAACAAGAACTTGTCGGTACATTTTTTCGACGTCACCACATGCAATGTATCTGTGCTGCCTAAACCGGAGTAGTATGGCAAAGAGATCGCCTTGTATTGGCGGCCCCACCATCTGTATGTCATTGAATGACTTACCAGATGCGGTAGGCGCGCTGGCATCAAAGACTACTCGCAACTTTGTGGTCGTACTACTTCCCCGGTAGACTCCGAAGTGTGGCATAAAATAATGCGTTTTTGAAATGTTCTCAATGCGAGTCATGTGACCTAAATCACAATATTCGCGCATAAACTCGCTATACAAACGCTTATAATTGGTGTCACGTGACAACCGTTTTTCTAGCGCGTAAAATCGCTTTTCAGCTAGTTCTCGGCTAGTACCCAAACTTTCAGGAGGTAGTTTAAACGGAATACCTACTACAAACCGTCCGTCGTTATTGCGCTTTGTATTTTCGACGAAATGTTTGTCGCAAGCTTGCTCCTCCTCTGTGCGCGTATCAAGAGGTTTAGGTACCTCTTCGAGAAGCCAAAACTGACGAAGTTGCTCTTCGATGGACTGGGAAAAGTTACAATGGACAATGCTATCCTTGTGCGCTTTATAATGGACAGGTCCGGAAATTATCCATCCTAACTTAGTATTCAATAAATAGGGCCCGTTATGTAAACGAATCTTCCCCTCACCTATCAAATCCCAAAATATATCAGCACCCAACAAGATGTCTGCAGAATGCGTCTCATTAAATAATGGATCTGCTAATTGACATTCATTAGGTATTAATAATTGTTTATAGTTCAAAGGAACAGCTGGTAGTGGTGACGTAATACTAGGTAAAACGATGCACCTTATGTGCTTGTTATAAGGCCCGTTTCGCGACCGAATAAAAACGTCACAGCTTTGTGTTGACTGCGTGACAGCACTAGCAACCCCTCTTATTTCGACTGTGGACTGTAATAAAGGTAATTGTATTTTTTTGCATAGAGGTAAAGTTACTAAACAACGTTGGCTGCCACAATCAAGAAGCGCTCGGGCTACATGAAATTTGTTGTGACGATCTGCTATCTCAATAGAAGCAGTGGATAGTAAAATATTAGAAGGAAATGAACACTGGTCGGTCAATTGCATATTATTAACAACAACTGAATTTAAAGGTGCGCTTCTACACTGTGAATTGGCGGCCGCCTGCGACTCACAGTGAGGTATATTCAAATGATTATTATCTAAATGTGTGACAAGGCTGGTAGCGCTGTCACCAGTAATGTCATCAGAGTGTAACAATGAATTATGTTTTTTGTTACACTTTCTACAAGGACCAAACCGGCAATCTTCCAATTCGTGAGTGCGAGAACGTAAACAATTCTCACATAAATTATTATTGCGTACAAGACTAAGTTTATATTCAATTGATGAATCTAAAAATTGTTGACATGAGTAAATTGGGTGGTTAGATTTGCACATTAAACATTGCATTTTTCTTGAAGTATTTTTATTACCAGAATTATGAATATTACTAGACTTATTTACTGATACATTACATTGTACATTGTTACTAGAATGTTTAAAATTGGTGTTTATTGACTTACTGTGACTTAAGATCAATGTGTCTAGAATGTCAGCACGCTTTTTAAGAAAATCTAGTAAATCATCTACTTTACACTTCTTTTGAGAATTATTATCCAACTGCAATGTCATACACTTATATTGTTCCCACTGTCTTTCTGTTATATCATCAAGTTTTGAAACAATAATGTAATTAATGAGTGTGTCCCATGAGTCAACAGGCTCACCCAAGACTTTTAATGCCCGGAGATTCTTTAAAACTGTATCAATTACTTTTCTAAGCGAGGCAGCAGACTCTTTGTTTAACTTTTGCACAGTAAACAATGCTTTTATATGATTATGAATTAATAAATTATTATTGTTATATCTATTTTGAAGTAACTCTAAGGCAACACTATAGTTATTTGATGAAAACTCTAACTGATCTACGACTAAAGCCGCACTACCTTTCAAAGAAAGCTTCAAATAATGAAATTTCTGAATATTTGAGAGATGTTTACATTCATGAATTAGTGACATGAAACTGTTCCGGAAAACAAGCCATTCTTCACTTAACCCCCCAAAGGATGGAAGCGAGATGGCTGGCAACTTAACTGAATTCAACAAACATTCAGCTTGAGCCATAATACAATAATATGAGTTTTCAAATAGGTCCCGCTGTTTAAACTGTTCTTCCAAGTCACTATCTGAAACTATTTCCTCAATTTTTGTTTGTAGCTCATTAAATTCACTCAGAATACCCTTAGCACTTTGTATTCTTAGCTTTAAATCTACCTTTGAAACAGGAGACACTATACTGTCATCATTTAATGTATTAATATGATTTGAAAACCTTGTCAATTTGCCTTTAGTAATGCCACGTTTTCGAACAAGATCATGATACATTTGAACAGTAGCTTCATCGCCTTGTACTGCGAATCTAGCCGGCGACTTCGCCCTACCTACTGTGTCCTGCGTACTAATCATCTTGGTGGAATATGAAATATTAGATATTATGCACGATTTTCAATGTTTCAACCAGAAACGAACACTTATAGGTTTTGCACAACTATACTTACGATTAAATGCAAGCTATGTTATGAATTAATGAAGTAAATTAGACACAAACAAGATTAGGCACATGCTTTGAAACACTGAGAGAAATGTCGGCAAAATGGTTGACCGTACCGTAAGCTGAATAATGCACAGTCTTCGATATGCAAGCCAACTTTGATGCGTATAGCCGTATAGCCCTCTTCTTGCGGTAAACAAAGCTTTTGATGCTTACTCCAAAGCGTTTTCTTGTATCTTATTTGCGTAAGCGCCGATATTCGTACACGTGTCCACGTTGCCGGTTTTCGACTTGTGTTATCACGGCCGAAGGATCAATTTATGTTTGATATTTTGTTACTCACGTGCCTCGACGCTCGTTCATATTAACACAACAATAGCAATAAAAGTCTATAAGTTAATCTTATACACTAAACACTGAGATTATATTTAATTCAGGCGGCCGCCTGTATAACCTTCGTAAAATCACACGTAAAAGTCTATTTTTCAAAATGGCTGCCCTCGCACGGCACTCGGGGAAGCGCTCCCATTAGTTACCGCGCGCGAGGATCATTCACAGTTCATATTTGAATTTATGGCGCCAACAACTATACTAAGAATAATATATAGTGAGCAGCTTCTAGTAGTTTGTCCTAGGTAATATTTTTAAAAGACTTTCAATTTATTTATTTATTTATTTATTTATTTATTTAACACTTTATTGTACACAAAAGATTACAGAAAAATAAACATATTACAGTAAGAGTATACAAAAGGCGAGCTTAACTCAGTGCTTGAGTTCTCTTCCAGCAAACCTAGAGCAATAGAGGAGACGATGATGCCATAGAGGGCAAGAAAAGTGTACAACTTAAGTAGAAAATACAAAATATAAATAAAACTACATATATTTAAATAATGTGTGCCACCACATATAAATAATCATCATGCACACAACAGAAGCTGCACAGCGACTATAATAATCGTTACCACGTAACTCGTTAGACAAAGAATGAGAGATAAAACACTTTTCTGCAGTAGATATTATTGCTATACTACAAATAAAATATCGACTATAGGCTGACCGTTTAACTGAGTCCTCGCCTGCGCGGTACAGGGGCGCGGGGGTATGACGACAAAGGGGACTGAAACATGGGCGGGCGGTGGGTGCACTTAATGAAATATACAGGAGATGAAATGCACCAAGATATTTCCTAAGATATGTGACATCATTTGAAAAAAGAAATAGTGATTTATCAAATGAAAAATAGTTAAGAAGATACAAAATTTTAATGAACTTATGTACGGAAATAAAGTAATTGGGAATAAACTATTATACTATTTTTTATCTAAACATATAATTAAATCGTAAGAAAGTCAAATCTTTTTTTGGGTCCAGTTTATTTTTCTAAAATATTCGTATACGTTAAAAGTCATTTGCTTGCACTGACTGTTTACTTTATGTCCGAAGATTTTTCGATTTATCTTGAGATTGTTATTACATGTGTACCTCTCACAAGGTGTCTGCAACAGTCAACACATGCGATCGCTACCCATGTAGCGAACGAAATGAACAATTACAAAAATTTGCCCACCGCCCGCACCAGTCTCAGTCCCCTTTGTCGTCATACCTCCGCGCCCTTGTACCGCGCAGGCGAGGACTCAGTTAAACGGTCAGCCTATAGATAGCATTATTGATGAGGTGCTTATATTTTTAGGATTCAAGTCTTCAGGAAAAAGCTTCACCGGTTGGAATGTGAAAAAGATTTGCAGATTTTCATTTATGAAAAGAAAAAAGAGACATATGAAAACGGTAAACTGCTTTTAAAACCTGCCGTCAGCCCAGAACTGTATCGGATATTAGAAGAATACATTGAGGTAAATAATGATACTATGAAATTACTTTTCTCGTACTTATAGATTTTGTCGCCCTATATTACGTATACCCTATACACGCATCAAAAAAGTCTTAAGCAACATAATAGAACATTGTACAACAAGACATGTCAGTCGATTTTCATTGACTGTGTAGTTGTTAACTACAAAAAAACAAATAAAAACAAAGTATAAAATGAGGAAAAACGATTTCGCCTTCGTAGCAGAGGAAGTTTTTCTACATTTCCTCCCATTGCCTGAAAACACTACCATTCTTTGATAGATATTCTCTGTATGACATACTACAATAAGGAACTTTTTTTGTAAGTGTAGTATAAATTATAATTATCATTTAATTATTGAAATTGTATATAGTAATATACATATTAATATTCAATATGTGCCTATCCATAATAAAAAAAAAACCCTTAAGTAATATAACCTTCAAGGACGCTTTGTGTTAGTGAGATTAAATGAGAACAATTCCTTTAGGGCTATGTTTTCTATCGGGTGGAGTGCCAATGCTTCGTGTCCATGCAGTCTGTATATTCAGCAGGGCCCTTTGTCTAATCCTACTACTAAAACACCTCTAAACGGTACCATAAATAAGATTGGTCTGAAAATTTTCAAACAGAGAGCTTGAGAGAGGAGAGCCCTGCTGGCAATGAGGACGCGTTGGTCTTGCGCCTGATCTCTTTCCAGTCGTGTCAGTCTATTAATCCCATCGGTTTGTGAAAATGTATGCTCTTGTGTTACGCGCAGACGTTTGAGCAGAATCATACTAATATGTCCCGCGCAGATGGCTAATCTCCGTTGAGCCTGAAGTCTCTATTTTTATAAGGAGTATCGAAGTGGGGTGCTAATCCTCACGTTTTAAGAACAACTGCATTGAGTTTGTGTTTTTCCGCTGGAGAATACGCTTGCCCAGTATGGAGCCGTTGTAACCACACAAAACTAGTGGATACAGCACTAAACGAAACATGCCGATTATTACTGGTTGCCTTAAACCGACACCGGTTGAAATGCTGTATCCACTGGCTGGAATTGCCCCTCCGGCTATTCGCAGAACCATTGCAAGCTCCATAGAGCGGTTAAAACTGGATAAGGATAATAAACACCCAATGCACAATAACACCACAGTGCCCAAAATGTTAAAAAGTCGTTAAAACTTCCTTCACTGCGTTGAGCCTCTCTCTGGTGATGCCACACAAGCACGATGCCAACTTTGGCAACAAAAGACCTCTCTGCCTACCCCCTTTGTTCCAATCAAGGAGAACCTTCCAACTGGCCATGATCTGCCTAGGCCGATTTGGAAGTCCCTCAACAGGCTTCGAACTCAAGTCGGTCGAAGCAAAGACAACATGATAAAGTGGGGTTTTGCAGATGTAACAAATGCGAATTGTGAATGTGGGGCTACACAAACCATGGTCCATGTTTTAGCTTGTCCCGCGTGCCCTGCTACCTGCACGAGGGACGCGCTAATGAACGCGGATGAAAGCGCTGTTAAGGTAGCCACATACTGGGCTAACAAAATTTGACTTTGCCGTCGACTCGAATGAAGATAAGGAGTATGTTCGTTTTATCCTTCATGTTAGGCAATTAATGTAGGTATCCATGCAGGCTCAGAATAAATAGTGCTCCACAGAGAACAGAATCACTGCACCGTGTTGGAAGTAACCCTCTGACTGAGCCATATTAAAAGATATTGCCATACGACAACGGTACATCAGATGAATATTGCCGGCCACATGTTTGTGTTTGTGATTTGTGTTTTGTAAATTTTGTGTAATGCAGTGGGCGTAGCAAGCCCCTAAAAAAATATAGGGCGTTCCATCACGTAGAGCAGAGGGGAGCGGGCGGTTATCCCGGCTGAGCATTGCCGTTTCGTAAAGCGAGGGACTCACCCTTGGTCCAATTTTATAGCCAGGAGGTCACATTCTAGTTACAAAGTATGATTACCGCCGAGTTTTTCAAATATGCCCTTCAATTTAAGTAAGAAATATCACTAAAGTGCCTTCAGCCTCAAGAGTCAGAGGGCGTCGTTGTCGCCGACTTCTTAAATGTATTTTCTTAAATAACAATATGAAGCGGCTCAGAAGTCGAGCCTGATGCACAGGTCCGTTTTGATAAGTTTGATTAGTTGGAGGACACGATCTATCCGTATCCATTGCTTTACAAATTCGCCATGTTACAGTAAGTTCGTTACTGGTTCAATAATGAAATTATAATTGTGTATATTAATTAATAATAATTAAAATGATATATGTAATTGGGAAAAATACTTCTGTAGGACAGAACTTGTGGTTAGGTTCTATCCACGTAGAAGGTGGTGAAGGAAAACAGCAATGTGCAGGACTGAGATATATTCAATAAACAAATACTTGGTACACACAGATAAGGCCTAGCTAAATATAAATATACAGTCTCAGAGAGGACGGCGCTGGGGCTATCTCTCTCCTCGATGGCTTATCCAGAGGACGGCACTGGGGGCTATCTCACTGGGAAGCGACTAGCTGAGAATGATTGACGGAGGCTTGCGTTGACGCTTATAGTGCCGTGTGCAAAAACAAGTGAGGCGATCCGCATGTCATAGGTGCGATAGAGAGTGTATGTGCGAGTGAGCGAGCACTAGGATCCATGCGTCTATTGTTCTCACGCTACAGTCTCCCCCTCTGGTACTCGTTGACGTCCCGTTCGAGTACTAGGCGCTAACTTTCTTCGGTCTCCCTCGTTTTCTAATTGGTAGTATAGGCTCTGAGTTTTGGTCATCTCGTGTGAAGAATTTCTTTATCGCGCTGCTATGATATTTCCCAATCACTTTATCAGGTTCATTGGGATTAGCTATTTCGTAAATAGTAGCACCTTGTTTGGCTACTATAATATACGGGCCATCTCTTCTTGGTGCAAATTTTGCAGAAAAGTCTTTATTTTGACGACTAATAGGATGTGTTTCAATTAGAACTAAATCTCCCTTTTTGTATCCGGGATCTGGTTTTCGACTGCGATTGGCATTTTCTCTGTTTTTATCTTGCCTTATTTCTATGTTATCTTTAGCTAGTGCCAAGTCATTTGCCAATTTTTTGAGTTGCGGAGTAATTTCACATAAAAATTTTTCTGTCTGAACAATTTCTGATAAGTTATGTGTGATTTCAAATGGTGTTCGCATTTCTCTTCCAAATGTTAAATATGCAGCGGTATAACCAGTACCTTGACTATAGGCTGTATTCATAGAAAATCTTATAGCTGGCAACATTTCAGGCCAAGTATTATGTTTGTCTTTTACTAGCATAGAAAGTTGTGATTTCTTATCTCGACTTTTTCGTTCAACTATATTTGGTTCAGGATGATACACTGGGCTCAAAATATGTTGTATATCAAGACAAAATGTAAGTTGTTGCATGATGGCTGATATGAATTGTGTTCCATTATCACTCATTTTTTTTTTTTTTTTTTTTTAATCATTTATTTTTCATTTTTACAATGTAAGTTTGTTAAATCATGATAAACTCGCCAAACTGTTACGTTTGATGGCGAGAAACGCTCATTTTATAATTTATATAACACTTAACGACTTACACTGACTAACAAAAGTTTAATATTTAAATCTACACAATTAAATAAACAAAATGGTACACACATTTATTGTTATTTGGTGAATTGTTTCTCAATGGTAGGCAACATTATCTACCTATCACTGAGAAACCATTCTTTAAGTTTTGATTTTATAACAAATTTACTATACTTAGGGTTATTCCTTAATAATTCTATTTTATTAAATAAATTAGGTACTACAAATTTTGACAATCTCTCTCCATAATAATTATGATTCTAGGTAGACCATATCGTAGAAATATTTCATTCAGTAGAATTGTTGCACAATTTCCAGCAGTAGCTTCGTTTAATGCGAATAATTCTATCCATCGTGATGAGGTGTTTTCAATAATAAAAATCCATTTTTCACCCTTGGAACCTTTTGGTAATGGTCCAAACAGATCAATTGAGAGAACTTCAAACCGTTTAGGCAGTAGACTGGAAAAGACCTGTGGGCTTTTGATTTGATGGTTTATACTTTTGACACTCGGTGCAAGTTTTCACATAATTAGCAACATCTTTTTTTAGTTGTTTCCAATAAAAAATATTTTCAATTCGTTTAAAAGTTCTTTCCACCCCTAGATGCCCTGCTGTCGGTGCATCGTGGAATGCTTTTAATATGTCTTTCACTTCATGTTTTGGTACTAATAATTTAGCATTATCTTCCTCTTGAATGTCAGTGAACCGATACAGAACGCCTTTATGAAGAAGACATCCCCTTTTCGACCATTGCATGTAGTCTTCGGATTCCGTTTGTTCTTCTAATGTTTTAATGATTTTCATCAATTCATCATCTTTTAACTGCTGTTCCCGTATGTTCTTTTCACTTCGTTTTGGTAGATCTATTTCCATATGACAGATTTCACATTTTTCATTATGATTTTCACATGGTGGTCTTGATAATGCATCTGCAAGAACATTGGTTTTTCCAGGAGTGTATTTTATTTCCAGGTTGTATGGTTGGAGCTGTAAAGCCCAACGTGCTAAACGTCCTGCAGGTGACTTTAAATTCAACAGCCATTTTAGTGGTTGGTGGTCAGTCACCGTTATAAATTTTGCACCTTCTATGTAGCCTCTAAAACGAGAGACAGCCCATACAATTGCGAGTGCCTCTTTTTCAGTTACCGTATAATTACGTTCGACTGTTGAAAGTAGACGACAGGCGTATTCTATTGGGTGTTCATCCGGGCCCTCCCCCTGCACTAAAGCTGCACCGATGGCGTACCTATATATTCTTAACTTCTTGAATATTTCTTCCAGGTCTTCCAGGTGTTTCTCAAAGCTGGCTGATCGGCAGATGATGTCATCTAAGTAGGCTAGTACAGATTCTGCCTCTATTAATTGACTTTGTCTAGCAGGTGACAATCTACACTCGCGTGCAAGTAAATCGACTCAAGCCTCAAGTGCGCATAAAAAGTGATATAACTAAAAAATGACTTATTTTACCTCTATATAATGTTTTACATACTTAAAGCCTAGTAACTAGGCTTTCAAATGGTAGCATAATATCAGTAATTTAAATAAACACTTGTACTTAGAATGCAACTGAACGCAACCTCCCATAAACTGCTCTGCGCTCTATACCCAACTTGCGCGACACAACCCCCTTTTTTTTTTTTTTTTTTTTTTTTTTTTTTTCGCGGGGAAATGCATTTACGCATACCACCCTACCCGTGGGGGGACGGGCAGAGCGGCTATGTGGGACTCCCGTGCCTACGATGTTAAACGGCACAGAATACCCACTAAAACCCCGCGGTGTGCCCTCGTCGCCGAAAGATGGTGGGTCGGCGAGCCCCGGATCGATATTATATCCACAGGGCTCGCCGCGGCGACCGTGCCCAGTCCGACCTCCGACCGGGCACCCGACTCTCTTCAGTCCTCCTCTCGTAGCGACGCCCCGAGCACACCCAGGGCGTCACTCCGTCGCGGAAGGCATCAGCGGGCGGCAGAAAATCCCCCTCCACCGCCCGCGGCCTCGCTTAGGGCGGCATTAGGCTCGCGGCGTACGCGCGCCTTCGCCGCCCAGCTCGCCGGCGACGGAGCGGATCAGCCAGGAGTGAGTCCTCCCTGATCCGCTCCGCCGCCTCCTTCTGCGAGATGACGTCCTCACAGAAGGATGCGACCGCATCCCACGACCTCGCGCTGCTCATTGCCGCGACCACAGCCGGCAGCGAGAGGTCGTTCCCAATGACCGCGGTGAGATCCCGGCGCTGCACCTCCCAAGCAGGACACTGCTCGAGAGTGTGCTGCGCCGAGTCCTCACCGCAGTCGCAGTGGTGGCACATGGGGCTCGCCTCCCTCTTCAGCCTGTGCAGGTACTTCCCGAAGCAACCATGCCCGGTCAATACCTGCACTAGCCTGAAGGAGAGAGTCCCATGCTGCCGCCCTGCCCACTCCTCGAGAATCGGCCGGAGCGCCTCCACGGTGCGAAAACCAGCACGTGGAGCCTCCAGCCGATTCCCCCACCGGACCATCAGCGTCCGGTGGGCCTCCTCCCGCCACGCACGCAGCTGCTCGGGCATGGGGACAGAACCCTCAGCCCGAGCAGCCGCCCTGCGCCTGTACACTTCGGCGAGCACTTCCGCATCCAAATCCCACGGGGGTGTTCCGGCCAACGCACACGCTGCGTCGGTCGACACCGTGCGGTATCCACGAATGGCCTTGACCGCCAGGACGCGCTGCGGTCTCCACAACCGCGCCCTGTTCCCGGCGGACAAGGCCTCCGCCCACACGGGTGCGCCGTACAGTGCCATTGACCGTACCACCCCCGCGTAAAGCCGTCGGCTGGCGACGCTGGCGCCACCCACGTTCGGCAAAAGCCGACCGAGAGCGGCAGCCACGCCTTCCAGCTTGGGCACCAAAATGCGGAAGTGCTCGTCGAAGCTCCACCGCCTGTCTATCACTAGGCCCAGATATTTAAACTGGGCCTCGATCCGTACGAGGACCGAGCCGACGGTAATCGAGGCGCCAGCAGGTGGCCCGCGACGAGGCCCGTGAAACATCACGGCCTCAGTCTTGGCAGGGGCCACCCTAAGTCCCAGCGCCTCGATGCGCCCGACCACTTGGGACACACCCACTGTGGCCAGGCGTGCCGCCTCCTCGGAGTTCCGACCCCGGGCCGTGACGAGCGTGTCATCCGCATAGCAGATGACGTCTAGGCCCGGGGGGAAAGCCCCACGCAGCACCCAGTCGTAACCGATGTTCCACAGGAGCGGCCCTAGGACCGATCCCTGTGGGACACCGCACGACATGGGCCTGCGGAGCATTGCTCCGTTTCGGTCCTCGTACAGAACCCCCCTGCCTTCGAGATAGTCGGCCACCAGCCGCATCAGGTAAACCGGCACTCCATGGTACCGGAGTGCCTCGCTGACGCAGCTGAATGGCAGAGTCCCGAAGGCGTTGGCGATATCTAACGATACCGCCAACAACACCCCTCCGCCGGCGACGGCCGCCTCCGTAGCAGCCCTCAGGCGCAGGATGGCCCCGATCGTCGAACGTCCAGCACGGAAACCGTACTGGGCATCCGACAGACCCGGACCAACCTCATCAAGATGCCGGACGATACGGGTAGCAATGACTCTTTCGAGCAGCTTTCCTGCCTCGTCCAGCAACACGATAGGCCTGTAGGCCGCCACGGTGTCGGGCGGCCGTCCCGGCTTCGGGAGGAGAACCAGCTTCCCCGCCTTCCAGCAGTCAGGGAACCGTCCGGACGCCAGGCACACGTCGAACAGTTCCCTGAGGCGATCCCCCATGTGGTTGAGGACCAGGGCCAACACCCGTCCGGGTACCCCGTCGGGCCCGGGGGCGGTGTTCCTGGAACGCATCCGAAGAACAGCCGCCCCTACCTCCGCTTCTGTGACGGGCGGAGCACTGAGGTCGGCCTCCCGGTCTTCGGTCTCTTCGACCATTGCCGGGGGCGTGTGCTCCGCCCGTTGCGGGAATAGGCCCTCAACCACCTCTGCGAGGAAGCTGGGTTGGAGAGTCTCCGTAAGGGGGGCGCCCCGCGAGCGCAGCTTATTTAGCGCAGCTCGATAGGGGCGGCCCCAGGGGTCACGATCGAGACCCTCCAACATCTCCTGCCGCGCCTCCTCCTTGGCGCGGCAAATGGCCAGCTTTAGGGCGCACACCTGGTCGATGTACGCCGCGTAAAGCCGGTCTTCCATCTCGACGTCGCGGGGGCGACGTCGCCGGCTGCGGCCGTAGGACCTCCGCGCCGCAAAACACGCAGCGCGAAGGGAGGCTAGCTCCGGGGACCACCAACCTTCTTTCGGGCAGCCGAAAGCCCTCCTCCACCCAAAGTGTTACCGGCCTACTGGCCATTAACACCCAAACGCGGGGACGTGTGCGGGTTTATCAATCTCCGTTGTCGATCTGTCCCCGCACACGGCTTCGCTCCCCACAATTGTATAAGGCTGCCCGGCGCGTCTGTACCCCATTCTGGGACGCGCGGTTGTCCGCGCGTTCTCCTCTTTCTGAGGTCGCGCTGGGCCCAGGTTTGTCTGAGCTCTATTCCTAATTAGGACGCACAATACTTCTACAGGTTGACACCGCCCTCTCCCACCACCTTGCGGCCCCGCCGCTAAAGCGGCTCCTCACTGCTCTGTCGTTCTTCATACTCCAGCCTGCTCCTGATTTTGTGCCACTCTCGCGCGAAGGTTCTTAGCTGCCAGAAGTTTGCCTCAGTTGCAACGAGATCGGGGTAGTAGATTGGTCCTTCATCCACGCGCGTAATCCCGGCTACCATTTTCCGACGAGGCTCGTCGTACAGACTACACTCCCAAAGGGCGTGGTGCAGATCCTCCTCGACGGGCCCGCAATAACAAGTGCTCACAGGAGAGAGGCTCATATCATAGAGCCTCTTCTTGAAGCATCCGTGTCCGGTTAGGATCTGTGAAACTTCGTAAGTGGGCGCTACCCAAGTTGCCTTGAGCCGCACCTCCACGTCCGGAAAGAATCGGTAGAGTTCCCTGCCCTTCGTCTCGCTCTGCCACCTCTGTTGCCATAGAGCGACGACTTCCTCCGCGATTTTCCCCCTCGCGGCCCTAAGCTCGTCCCGAGGCAGGTCCCGACAATCATCCAACCTTCCCGCCCGGATCACTTCGAGGTCGGCCGGTAATACACCGGCTAGAACCGATTGGGCTGCAGTGCTTACTGACCTGTACGCCTTTGTTAACAGAGTTAACGCAGGTCTCTGCGATCTGAGCAGCGCGCTTCTAACCACGTGAAGGGTCGCACGCCTCCACCAGCATCCGGCGGCATACGTAACGATAGCTATGTACGTGCCGTGATACAGGACTTTAAGGGCCCTGTATCGTACTCCCCAGGACCGGGGACCACCAGTAGACCTCCGTCTTCGGGGACCAACGCTTGGCACGGGGCATGGCCGCATCGCAAACCTGCGTAATCGCATCGCGAATGCGGCCAGCCGCAGCGTTGGCTCCTTCAGACGAAGGCGGGGAGACGAACCAATTGGCAATAATGGCCGCCTCCTCCAGCAGATCTCCGTCCATTCGCCCCACAGCCCACCGCGGAAACGCGCTGCGACGTCGAGAGGGAACGTGACCCCTACTGGGGTCCTGGGACCGGGAGAGCTCGAATCGGATGTACCTGTGATCCGAGAGCGTCTCAACCTCATCCAGGACACGCCAGTTCCTTACTTGCGCTTCGACGGCAGGGGTAGCGAACGAAAGGTCCACTATCGACCCCCCCTGCCGTCGAACGCAAGTGTCGGTGGTGCCCCTGTTCAGGAGACAGAGGCCCACCGACGCTGCCCACTCTTCCACCGCCCGACCGCGGGCGTCCGTCCTAGGGGACCCCCACGCCAAGGATTTGGCGTTGAAGTCCCCCAGAACGAGCACCTGACGAGGTGCTATTCGCCGTATCGAGGCCTCCACTCTATTGAGGAAGACCTCGAATTCCGCCAGACTCCGGTTCGGGGAGAAGTACACGCCGACCAGCGTTACCTCCCCCCAGTCAGCAGCAACGAATCCCGAGCCCTTGTCCCTGAGAGACAAGGGCGGGGACCGAAGCGCACCGGAGCTGACGATGGCCACGGAGTCGTCCCAGTTACCCACCCAATTCGGGCGGGGAGGAACGAAGTAGGGCTCCGCGGCCACGGCCACACCTATTGACCACTCCGCCATCGCCTGCAGGAGGAGGTCCTGGGCGCGGGCGCGACACAACCCCCTATAAAAACCCTCTGTAATCGTTTTTTCTTATCAGGATTGGCCATAGTTTTGTTTTTGTCTTCGGATTTTCTCCAAGCAACTACGCACCGTTAGGACCCACATTTCGCCAGTACGACTACCCGCCTCGGTGCACATAGCAGCGTCCGTATTAGGCGTTGTTGTGCGTGCCGAGTGCGCGGCTGCTGCGCGACACCAGCCCCCAGAACCTGTTGTTCTCCGAGGTCACGGCCGAAGCTATCCCAGCACTCGCCACCCTCCTAAGGAAGGATGAAGAAGGGCGGGCTCCCACCCGCCTTCCCGCCCCGCAACCCCAAGGGCAAGGGCAAACAACAGCCACCACCACAATCGGAGCCGCGCACCGCAACCACGATTGCGTCAGGCACCTCGTCGACGTCGGTTCCGTCATCGACGACACCGGCGCCAACGCAGCATCCGCCCGCGCCGACCCGCACGACGGGTCGACCCAGCGTAGGCCGCCAACCCGCCGCCACCGCTGCACCCGCTACCTACCCGCCTCTGCGCACGCGTACCAAACCGCTGCGCCCCGGATACCGGCCCGTTCCAGCACCGACTCCATCGGCGCTGTTGAGAGGACCGGCCTCACCTCCTCCGGATTTACCCTCCACGCCTCGACAAGCGGCGATGGACTCACCAGCCCAGCTTCCTGCCTGCATGTCGCCCATCGAATCGGTATCATCCGATGCCGAGTCCGACATCAGCAGCGATGTAAGCGGAATGGACCTGGACAAGGAACCATCTGGTCCTGTCCGCCGCCGCCGGTGGCCCCCACCCCGCAAACCACGTGCACTGCTCTGTCTTCAAGCGCGAGGCACGCAACAAAAAGACAGGGACAGTCGCCTCCACCGTACGGACCCCACAACATCCAGAGCCCGTACTTCCCGTGCCTGTGGGAGAGAAGGCACAAGGCGCGTCGCTTATGGCGGAGGCGAACGCAGCCTCAGAACGAAGTGCGCCCCACAAGCGGCGGAGACGCCGCCAAAGGGGAAAACAGCGCCACCAAGACGTCCAGGCGCCCACCGCGCCCACCACCATCACCGAACCCGCCTCACAAGTGGAGAGACCGGTCGCCCCCCCTATTGTGGCCCCCATACAACAGGGGGAGATGGCGAAGACATCCACCGCGAGAACCGCGGCCCTCCAGACTTCCGCATCGCCGGCGATGGCGTCTCCAAGCGCCGATGCCGCGAGCCTAGCTGCAGTGGACATGGCCATCAACATCCTCACCGACGTGCGCTCTATGCTGCAGTCCGGTGAGGACGTTAACAAGATCCCCGAGCTCATCCTCAAGCGCGTGGCTGACTTATTAAGTCGCCGCTAACGCGCTCGAGCCCCCGAGAAGGACCCATCGCCCTGATGCACCGGCCCCCCTCCGCACGCAGCACCTGCGCATATCTTATCCTGTATATGCGCACCGTGCTCGTGCGAGGGCGGTCGCGGCAGCGGGGATCTCCAATGCAGCCTCGCTTTGGCCGCGATGGTGAACGCAGACATCACTGCCCTTCCTATCTTTTTCACGGCGAATGATTTGACACACGAGCGCTACACGACAAAGAAGCCCGGAGGGATGCTTACAAGTCGCCGTACCCGTCGCTGGTCGCTCGGAGCTGGCCCTCCCTCGGTTTTTTCCGGGGGTCTCAGTCGGCTCGGGAAGACCGCCGTTACGGCGTGAAAAACTTGCATCCCCTCTTAAAGCACCAAGATTCTACGAGGACCCGGAGTCCGAAGCCCAAGCCACTTCTCGTCTTCACGAGGAGGAGTAAGACGCCATTTGAGAGTAGCTCAGCCACGAAAAAATATCCGTGCCTCTTCTCCGCAAGGAGGGGGTTCACGAAGAAATACGGCGATTTTCTTATCAGTCGCTCATTAGACGTTGACCTGAACACATCTCTGCAAATTAAAGCCGTCATTTGAAGAAAATTATGGATAAAACACCTGAAGAAGCCGCTGCAGTCGTTGCCCTGTTGCAAGAAGGGTTGAACCAGCGAGAAGTAGCTCGTCGTTTGAATATGAGTCAGTCCACTGTCTCGAGAGTATACAGAAGGTTTCAAGAGACTGGTGCCTTCATTCGGAGGCCTAATAACAGCCGACGCCGGTGCACCTCGGAGCGTGACGACCGGTTTTTGGTCTCGACCTCTCTCCGAAATCGACACTTTACCGGCGTAGATGTGCAGCAGGAGCTACGTCAAGTTCGCGGGGTGACTGTCAGTCAGTGGACAGTTAGAAGAAGGTTGAAAGAAGCTAACCTTACTCCGAAAAGACCCGCTACAGGCCCGAAGTTGACCATAGCTCATCGTCAAGCAAGCCTTCACTTTGCTCGAGAGCATATTGGAGCATAGAGCAATGGCAGTCAGTCCTGTTCACAGATGAGACGAGGATGTGTCTCCATGGCAGCGACAGGAGAGGTCGGGTATACCGTCGTCCTGGTGAACGGTTTTCACAGTGCTGCTTTGTGGAAACCGTTGCATATGGTGGCGGATCTTGCATGATGTGGGCTGGAATTTCCTTAGAAGGCAAAACGGACCTTGTTTTCGTTCCTGGGGGAGGCCGGGGAGGAGGTCTGACCAGTGATCATTACATTGAAAATGTTCTACTGGATCAAGTTGTCCCTTATCAAGGCTTTATTGGGGAAAATTTCATCTTGATGCATGACAATGCCCGATGTCACACTGCTCGGGCCACACGTGATTTCCTGAACGAAGTTGGAATTCACACTATGCATTGGCCAGCGCTCAGCCCCGATTTAAATCCCATTGAGCACATATGGGACGAGCTCAAAAGGAAAGTTAGAGCGAGGAATCCAGCTCCGACAAACATCAATGAGCTCAAGACTGCGTTGGTAGAAGAGTGAGGTCGAATACCACAATCATCCATTAAAAAGTTGATAAGGTCGATGAAGAATCGCATGAGAGCAGTGATCAGAGCTAGAGGAGGGAATACCAAATATTGACACGAATAATTTTTTTATCTTACGCACATTTTGTTTCATTTAAACACAATAACCCCATACTGTGAAATTGTATGAATTTTGAACTTTTTTTACATTATCATTGGCATTAACCTTTTTTACTAAACTACTGAATCGATTTTCATGCAACTTACACAATTTTAAAGCTCAATTACTAGGCTTTAATTATGTAAAACATTATAATATAGAGGTATAATAAGGCATTTTTAAGTTATATCACTTTTTATGCGCACTTGAGGCTTGAGTCGATTTACTTGCACGCGAGTGTATATGGTTTGATAGCAATTGGTTTATGATTATCAGTGTCTAATTTAAATTCAGCAAATCTGGTTGCATTGCCAGTTTTGTTAAAAATGTCTTGGAATTCAAATAACAAATTGTTTAACTTCTTCTGGGTCAACTGAATAGACATACTGTCCTCCTCCTTCTCCTTATGGTCCAAATTTTCCTCTTTGTTCTTCATTTACGTTGGGCGCCAGATGTAGGACAGAACTTGTGGTTAGGTTCTATCCACGTAGAAGGTGGTGAAGGAAAACAGCAATGTCGAGATAGCAGCAGCAGGAACGAGATATATTCAATAAACAAATACTTGGTACACACAGATAAGGCCTAACTAAATATAAATATACTGTCTCAGAGAGGACGGCGCTGGTGCTATCTCTCTCCTCGATGGCTTATCCAGAGGATGGCACTGGGGGCTATCTCACTGGGAAGCGACTAGCTGAGAATGATTGACGGAGGCTTGCGTTGACGCTTATATAAGCCTCCGGGCTGTAGTGCCGTGTGCAAAAACAAGTGGGGCGATCCGCATGTCATAGGTGCGATAGAGAGTGTATGTGCGAGTGAGCGAGCACTAGGATCCATGCGTTTATTGTTCTCACGCTACACTTCTCATTTTTAGACGGCATGGAGGCGCCTAAAGCTCAACTGCGCATAAAAAGCTATGTTTCTGGTGTACGTTGAAATCAGAGATTTTATTATTATATCGTTGCTTAGATTATTATGATGTGTGTCAAAAGATGATCAATACAAATAAATGAAATTGAAGTGTATGTTAATAATGTCAACTTTCTTTACTGACATAAGTACCTAATTTTAGCGATAATAACCCACAGTAATATGATGTGTATTTTATTCGTCAACAGTCGTCGTCACAGCCGATGCAGATGTCAGACATACTCTCTCAATACAACCAAATGACGTCCCTCGTCGCGGTAAGTAAACTACTACTACTATAAAAGTGAAAACAAACGATTCTACGAGGGGAGGTCCTAAAGTCCGCGGAATGAATATAAAGGAATCAGGGTAGAATATTTTTTTAGTACTTTAAATGTCAAATTACAACATCACCTTTATTTCTACTACACCTACATCAATTGTCTATGTTATAAATGTTCTTCAATGTTATCAATGAACCTCCTTTTACCTATATATTGAGCGTCGTATCGCTGAGGCAAGGGTGCTCATTGGCAAGCTGTACTGCTTCAGAACAGGTAATACACGCCCAAGAGTGATGCGGTATGTAGACCAGGCATTCTCGGGGACTGGTATCGATCCCCGAGAATACTCACATCGGGTTGCAGAACGTATCGATTTTCTGAAGCAGAAAGTCTATGCATGGTCAAATCGGGTCCGCAGATATAAAAAACGTGTGAGCCGTTATTCTATTAACCGCGTATTCCAAAGAGATCAAAGGGGGGTGTATAGAGCCTGGGATCGACCAGAACAGGGTGTGGGTGGGGGGGACTGCCGGATGCTGCTGCTACAAATAATTTTTGGTGAAGCATCTGGTCGTCACCCGTCAACCACACAGAGGATGACTGGATACGGCATGTTGAAATAGCATGTAGCGAAATTCTTGAAATGGAAGAGGTGGTCATTTTGGCTGAAGATGTAGCATGTGCAGTGCGTCCATTATCAAATTGGAAATCCCCAGGACTGGATGGACTACACAATTTTTGGCTAAAATGGCTACGCAGTTCGCATGCGCTTTTGGCAAGCCAATTCCAGTCGGCCATAGATTCTAGGTCGTTGCCAGAATTTATGACGAAAGGAATCACCCACTTGCTCCATAAAACAGGTAGTACCACGGACCCAAGTAATTATCGTCCAATAACATGTTTAGCATCAATATATAAACTTCTAACATCCATTCTGGCCGGCAAAATAACAAAACATTTAGAAATAAATTCTATTATATCCGCCGCCCAAAATGGTTGTAGAAAAGGTAGCCGTGGTACTAAGGAGCACCTTCTCATTGACATGGCCATAAGTCAACAAGTTCGTCGTAACACAAAAGATTTAGCGACGGCCTGGATAGATTATAAGAAGGCGTATGACTCTGTGCCACATACATGGCTTTTGAGGGTGCTGGAGTTGTATAAAGTAAATACAACTCTATGCACCTTCTTAAGAGTGTGTATGGGGCAGTGGAGAACGACTCTTTGCTATCCGGGACGCCGACAGATCCAAGAGGGTGACGAACTAATCAGGATCGAGCGGGGCATATTCCAGGGCGATAGTTTGAGTCCCCTTTGGTTTTGCTTAGCGCTGAACCCTCTTAGTACATTACTGGAGAGTTCAGGGTTAGGCTATAGGTTACGTAGGGGAGGCCAGGTATTATCCCACTTGCTTTATATGGATGACCTGAAGCTGTTTGCCGGCACTGAGTCTAGGTTGATGGAGTTGCTTAAGATAACTGAATCTTTTAGCAGCTCTATTGAAATGGAATTTGGTGTCGATAAATGTGCGGTCATGCAGGTAAAGCGAGGACGGATGGAGGAGTCCGAAGGTATCCAGCTTTCAGACTCTATTCACTTAAGGTCACTTCTCGTAACCAACACCTATAAATACTTGGGTATGTCACAGGCTTTGGGCATCAATGAAGATGGCATGAAACAATCATTGCAGGTTCTTTGGCCGCCTGAAAAAAGTTCTTAACAGTTTTTTATCGGGTGGCCCCTGTTGATGTACTCCTTTGGCATACTCAAGTGGTCTCAAACCGAACTTGATGCCCTGGATAGAAAAGTCCGGCTACAGTTGACTGCATTTCGAATGCACCACCCGCGCTCATCTGTGATGAGATTGTACATCCCGCGGAAATGTGGAGGCCGTAGTTTTTTAAACGCCAAAACTTTACACAACCGCGTGGTGAACAATCTCAGAGAATATTTTCTTCGTATGGGTGAGGGGATGCATCGAGATGTGGTCGCGGTAGACAAGGGACTTACCCCGCTCTCCTTAGCAAAAGAGAACTGACGCAGGCCTGAGGTACTTAGTACTGATGATCGCAGGGCTGTATGGCAGGGTAAGGAACTCCACGGCAGGTTCTACCGGGCCTTACATGGGTCCGATGTAGACTTGTTACCATCCGTGGCCTGGCTACGGTTCGGTGACCTTTTTGGAGAAACCGAGGGTTTTGTCTGTGCGATTGCAGATGAAGTTATCAAGACGAATAACTACCGGCGATATATTATGAAGGACGGTACGATGGACATTTGCCGTGCGTGCCACCGTCCAGGCGAGTCCCTCAGACATATTATCTCTGGTTGTTCTCGTCTTGCTAACGGCGAGTACTTGCACAGGCATAACCTTGTAGCCAGGATTATCTATCAACAACTAGCCCTGAAATACAGACTTGTAGATACTGAGGTGCCGTACTACAGATATGTACCTGAGCCAGTTCTTGAAAATGGCCATGTCATTCTATACTGGGATCGATCCATCATCACAGACAGAACTATTATAGCTAATAGACCTGATATTGTGGTGGTGGACCGATCTGAACGCCTTGCAATAGTTGTCGATATCACCATCCCGCATGACGAGAATCTCGTGAAGGCCGAAAAGGACAAACAAGTAAAATATTTGGACTTGGCTCATGAGATTGTCGACATGTGGGAGGTGGACTCGGCTATTATTGTACCGATAGTCGTATCCGTAAACGGAGTGATAGCAAAGAGTCTCGACAAACATCTAAAGAGACTCGCGTTGGGTGGCTGGATCAAGGGTCTGATGAAGATGGCGGTACTACTGGACACGGCACGCATTGTGAGGAGGTTCCTCTCTCTGGAGCCCTAACCATCGGTAGTTTGGTCCCTGTATCCGATGCCGGTGGGGTACTATTTTTTATATTTTTAAATATTTTTTAGTACTTATATTTAAAAACTAGCTGACCCGGCGAACTTCGTACCGCCTTAGCGTAAATTTGATGCACTACTTTATTTTGTATAGCTGACCTATCTTATGTATGCGTACCTATTCAATTTGAACTGGAATCTATAATATCCTCCATATAAAAATTAATACCTATTTCCCTGGTCTCGTCATACCTGAGAAGGACTTTACTAATTTTATTAAAAAATAAAAAACAATATATATATTTTCATAATAGTGTTTATTCTGTAGGGTTAAATAATTTCACTTATATTTTTACAGAAAATTTATTAATATATATATTTTTTTTTTTTTTTTCCGTAACATCCTTGTACGAAGTATTAGAAAACTACAAAAAAAAATCAGCCATATCGGTCAAGCCGTTTTCATGCTATGTCGTGACAACGGAAAACGGGTTTCATTTTTATATATAAGACTAGCTGACCCAGCGAACTTCGTACCACCTAACAGTCAATGAATGTCGTGTTACCTTTTAACTGAACTAATTTAGGCTTTGATGAACGTAATACAATGATACAAAATAAGGGTTAATATAGATAGAAACATAAAAGTATTTTATTATGATGAATCATGATGAAAACATACAAAATGAGAATATAAATTAAAAAAATAATAATAATTAGGTACTTCAAACTCATGTCAGAAAAAAATGATTGAAAACTATGTTGTGCAGATTGGGATACACTCGGATTAATTCATTCAGGATGGGATTTTCATTCAAGCACCTTGTGGTAAACGACATTCTTTGTTTGTTGGTCAGGCGCAAGAACAAATAAAGCGGATGGTTTGCCGACACCGTCGGCAGCAGTAGATCTTGGAATGACTGATAGTGTTTGTCGGAAATCGCCAGATAATAAAATCATTGCACCACCAAAACATCTCGAGTCATTGCGCAGATCTTTTAATGTTCGGTCTAGTGCTTCCAATGCGCGTTTGTGCGCCATTGTGCATTCGTCCCATATAATGATCTTTGATGCTACTAAAACTTTGGCTATTGCGGAGTGTTTCGAAATGTTACATGTCAGTTGTTCAGTAGTTTGAAGGTTTAATGGCAAAGCCATTAATCAGTGTATCATAGACTTCCCTCTGCTTAGGATTCTACAGAGGTACATTCGTTTGGACTGATTGGATTAGTTCATGTGGATCATATTCACGTTCACGTTCCAATTCTCTATTAAATGCGTCATTCATTCCGCGATCTGGCGCTGGCATTCCGAACATAACTAACAAACTGCCGCACATGAGGTAACACATATCTTCGATCAAGAGCAAAGTCTGGTTATGCATCTCCTCTTTTTGAGCTCAATTTCTTGAGCTGACACGAATTCGATGTAAAATATCTTCAGACATGTTATCTTTGTATTTGTTCCATAGGTCACGTGGGTTCGATGGGAAGCATGTCGAAATTATGATAGCAAATAATGTGCGTATCTGACTCGGAGATGCAGAAATAATTGCTTCAGCGATTGTCGTGTCCCAATGAGTATCGTTTTCAAGCAAATTCAGCTCTTGACATGCTGCACGAAATGTGGGGCACACTATACCATTAACAGTTCGTAGTGATTCAAATGATGTTGGCCCTCGAACATGTACCAGCAACAACCGCAAATAGAAAAATTCATTCTTCGGATGAACTGTGTAAATACGACCAAGAGCATCAGTAGAACGCATATCTGGATGACCAGGAACTGCATCGCCTTGCTTCCGACGTCACCAAATATAATAACAGTGCCTGAACTTTCGAGACATAGACAATAGCTCATAGAGTATTGCAATAGCTCAAAGAGTATATATTATAACCACTACGTATGAATAGCTCATCAAGAAAAATCATAGACAACCTATAAAAAGACATTTACACTTTTAAATTTGTTAACCTGTAGAATAAATCTTATGTATTATTTTCGGAAATTAAAAATTAAATAATTAATAAATAATTTAAACAAATTAATGTCTAAAACAAACAAATATATTACAGTACCTGAACTTTCGAGACATTTTACAAAAAATAAATTTCTGAACGCACACATGAATAGTTGTTACAGTATTTATTTATTTATTTATTTATTTAATTAATTATGGATCTCCAACAAGAGCTATACACATTATAGACATATAACAAACACAATGAAACATTTAAGTGTATTCTCTCAATTAAAGGAGACCACAGCTCACAAACATTAGATAAAAAGTTCAAAAATAAAATTAAAATACAAAATTACATATTATGAGATCAAAACATAGCATTAAAATTTAGAAAGAAAATATTATTATTTTTAATAGGACGTTATTTTACTTGAGGTTCGAAAAACAATTTTAAGTTATCAAATACGGATAGTGAGGTGCTTAGGTCTAAGTCACTAGATTTTGACAAAGTGTTGTACTGTCTGCAGAGACGAGGCACGGCGGCGTAATGACCAAGGTTGGTACAAGAGGCAGGAATGGAGAATAGGTTGTAAACACTCTTTCTTGGCAACCGAGATGGTATTGTAATAGAAAGGCTACTCATTAGTTGGTTACAATCTATGATACCATTGTATACTTTGAATAAAAATATGGCATCCAAGATTTTCCTGCGACTATTAAGGGTGTGTAAACGATAGTGACGCAATCTCGCGGTGTAACTAGACAGTTGCTTTGCTAAACGGTCGCCGTAACACAGGTGGTAAAGAAAGCGTCGTTGTATACTTTCAAGGCGCTTGTTATAAACGTCGTAATGTGGGTTCCACACAACTGTGTTATATTCAAGTATAGGTCGGATAAGGGTGTTAAATAGTTTAATTTTAGTATTTGGACTTTTGAAACTCCTACAACTGCGCAGAACAAAGCCAAGCATTTTGAATCCCTTTGCAACTACTTTTAAAATATGAGTATCAAATTTCAAGCTTGTGTCCATCACAACACCCAAGTCCCGAATTTCTGTTGTGCATTTCAAAACAGTGCCGTCAATATGATAGGTATTTCCTGATGTGTTTGTGTTACGTGTGAACTGAATGTAATAACACTTTTCTTTATTCAAGGTCATTCTATTTTCTCTGCACCATTGAGATAAAGCGTTAACATCATGTTGGAGGTTTTCCACGTCCAAGTCACTATGTTTAGGCTTCATAATTTTTAAATCGTCTGCGTAAAGAAAGAAATTTGAAGATTTAAAACATGAGGTAATATCGTTAATGAACACATTAAACAGGATAGGGCCCAAATGGGAACCTTGTGGCACGCCTGATGTTACAGGATATTTATTTGACGAATGTCCACCAATCACAACTTTGTAATATCTATCACAAAGGTAAGATTCAAACCACTTTATAATAGATCCGCTTATGCCAAGTTTGTACAGCTTTTGCAAGAGTATGAAATGGTCCACTTTGTCGAAAGCCTTACTAAAATCTGTGTAAATCGTGTCCACTGGAATGCGTTTATCAACGTACTGGGATACCAAAGATGTAAAACTAACGAGATTAGTTGCTGATGACCGAGATTTTATAAACCCATGCTGATAGTCTGTTATTAGCGGCTTAAGATACCATGACAATTGTTTAGTGACCAATTTCTCAAATACCTTTCCAAACGTGCCCAATACTGAAATCGGTCTGTAATTATTTACTAAGTTTTTTTCGCCTGATTTAAATACGGGAACTATCAGGGCTTCTTTCTAAAGCTCTGGAAAATTTCCCTCTGACAAAGATGTATTGAATATGAGGGTTAATGGGGAGACAAGAACCTTAGCACAACGTTTGATAAATATTGGTGGAATACCATCACTTCCTGCACCTTTAGATTCGTCTAAGCTCTGTAATGCTAGCAGTACATCTTTTTCACTAAATGAAAGATTGCATAAGGTGGCAGATGTTAAAATGGTTCCAATACCTGTTAGATATGTCTGAGTACCAGCATGATTTTTGGGGGAATTGAAAGAAGTAGAAAAATTTTCGGCAAACAGATCGCATATTTCTTCACCCTTAAAAGCAATTCTATTGTGATATTTCATTTCAGCTGGGTAAGAACCGCCATTATTCTTTTTAATATTTTTAATAAATGACCAGAATAATTTAGGATTGTCTTTAACAGCAGTTTCCATGCGTTCCACGTATTTGGCATAGCAATGAGACATAAGCATGTCAGCGCGTATCAATTAAGAAACTGCATGGTGCCATTGTCCAATGACTAATGCAAAACTAAAGCGATAAACAACAGCTGCGGCGATCGAGCGCGTCATCAACACCTGCGCGCCGTTTGTCGTAAACAACTCTCCCCACTGCTACGTCCGCTACGAGTGCTACGAGTGCTACGACTAGCTTTATAAAAGGCCGTGTGGCCTCTCCTGAGCTCAGATGAGAGCGAGTCGCCGTGTGAGACGGATCGTTCCTGCGTTACAATAACGCTCTGAGTTCATAATTTTATATAAAAGTTAATTGTGTATTAAATTAAATAAAGTGATTATATTCAACTACACAAGCATTTAATTATGTCATCATCTCCGAATCCTGGTAATGGTCTAAATGATCCAACATCAGAAGTTGGGACACCACGTGATGAACCGCACCAGAATGACGTTATCCAGATTATGGCAAACACGTTTAGAAATTCAATGAACGAAATGATGGCTCAATTATCATATGATCATCGTACGACCATAACAGAGATAATGAATATCATGAAATCACAAGCGAATAAACGTGTAAGAATTTCAGACGTTTATTTCCCTTCGTATGATCCTGACAGTGGATCCGATGTTCGAGACTGGGTGGATCTCATTTCACGAACTCAAAATGAATATGGTTTACAAGATCATGAAGTACGGCTTAAGGTAGCCGGCGTGCTTCAAGGACGTGCAAAAACTTGGGCTGATAGCAGTCTTCTTAGAACTACAACTTGGACAGAGATGCGCGATGACATGTTGCAAACTTTTGGTCCAGAATCCAGATATTTTGCTGATGTTTTACGTTATAGAAGTTATACCCTAGATGATGCCGATAGTATTCAGGATTATGTTTCAACTGTTTGGCGAATGTTCAAAAGAATTATAAAACCGGAAATAACGGAACAAGATGCAGTGGAATTTGTAATTGGAAGTATTGATGATGAACGAATACGCACAGAACTTTTAAACAGTAAGTCAAGTTCTGTTCCTGAGCTGATTGCAATTGCTAAGACTATGCGCAAACGCAAAGGTACTGTATCAAAGGACACTGAAAACCCTAAAAGACCTCGCCTAGAAACTAATCGTGACAGACCCAACCTTACATGTTACGTTTGTGGTAAAACCGGACACTTTGCTCGACGTTGCTTGGAACGACATGGACAACCTTCAGCAACAGAAAAACCATCGACTTCTTCTGCAACAGATACACCAGTACAATCGGTTAAGGAATGCTCTTACTGCAAAGGTGCACGACACACTGTTGAAACATGTTTCAAGAGAATTGCTGATGAACAACGAAGTAAGAAAATTAACCTGTGCCAGAGCAATGAAAGAAGAAAATTAAATTCCATAGTCGTTCAAATTGGACAGAACACATTAGAGTGCATGTTTGACAGTGGAGCAGACTGTTCTTTAATACGAGAGAGCATAGCATCATGCATTCCAGGCAAAAGACAGCACATAGCAAAATGCTTGAAAGGTATTGGTCCAGTACCCATTTATTCTCATACGCAAATAACCGCTGACTGCATAATCAATGGCATTGTAATTGAGATGGAATTATGTGTTGTACTTGATCATCAATTACCAGCAAAGATTTTAATTGGAAGAGATCTTCTTATGATTCCCGGAATTAAAGTGGAGCTCTCGATTAATGGTACAATTGTGAGTCACGATCAAGATTTATCTATTGTTTTGCCAGTTCAAGAAATTAGTGGCAATCAAATCAATATGAATACAGAATTAGGTAGTGAAGATCATGATGCTTTAATGCAAGTATTGTGCAAATATCAGCATACTTTCGTTGAAGGTACTAGTTCTTACCGGGTGACCACTGGTGAACTAACTATCAGACTGAAAAACCCGAGCAAGATAGTGGAACGGCGTCCCTACCGAATGGCACCAGTGGAAAGGGAGAAAGTCCAACTAATTATCCAAGATCTTCTGGATAAAAGTATCATACAAGAAAGCAACTCTCCATTCGCAAGCCCAGTGATCTTGGTAAAGAAGAAAAGTGGACAAGATCGTCTCGTGATTGACTATCGTGAGCTAAATTCTAATACGGTCAGAGATCACTATCCGTTGCCACTTATCAACGATCAACTTGATCAACTTTCTAATGCGAAGTTTTTTTGTTGCCTGGATATGGCAGCCGGATTCCATCAAATTCCTGTGGCTAAAGATTCCATCGAGAAGACAGCATTCATCACTCCTGATGGACAGTATGAATACTTGACTATGCCTTTTGGATTAACTAACGCACCATCTGTATATCAAAGATGTATTAACAAGGCGTTAGGTTCATTAAGAGGGGGAATAGCTCTTGTTTACATGGATGATGTACTAGTCCCTGGCAAAACGGTTGCTGAAACTTTACAACGACTAGACTTGGTATTGGAAGCACTCAGTAACTCAGGATTCGCCATCAATCTAAAAAAATGTTCATTCTTAAAGAGATCTATAGAATATTTGGGATATGTCATAGCCGATGGACAAGTGAGACCTGATCCTTCTAAAGTAGAAGCTTTGGAAAAATCACCTATCCCTCAAAACATCAAACAACTCAGACAGTTCAATGGATTAGCTGGCTATTTTCGGCGGTTTGTGCCGAACTTCTCTTCAGAAATGGCTCCACTATATGAACTGACTAAAACAGGGGTGAAATGGGAGTGGACTGAGCATCACGAAGCAGCGCGCATGAAAATAATCACTTATCTAACACGTGCACCGCTTCTCACGATTTTTCAAGAAGGTCTACCTATAGAACTCCACACAGATGCAAGCGCTTTGGGATTTGGCGGAGTATTGATCCAAATCAAAGAAGGAAGGCAACATGTTATCGGTTATTTTAGTCAAAGGACTACGAAGGCTGAATCAAATTATCACTCTTATGAGTTGGAGACGTTGGCTGTGGTGAGATCAGTAAAACATTTCCGACACTATTTGTACGGCAGACAATTTACTATTGTTACCGACTGCAACGCCTTAAAAGCATCCCGGTACAAACAGGAACTACTACCTCGTGTCCATCGCTGGTGGTCTTTCTTGCAAAATTATGATTTCGAAGTCGAGTACCGCAAAGGAGAAAGATTGAAGCACGTCGATTTCTTTAGTAGAAATCCTCTAACCATATTAAGTTTGACATCTGATAAAAACTGGTTAATAATGGAACAGTATCGGGACCCAATTTTGAGTAAAATAATTAAGAACATCAACCAGGACAGCAGCAAAGAAAATGATTATTTAATCAAGGATGAAGTTTTATGTCAAAAAGTCAAGTTGGAAAATGGAAAAACTAAATTACTCAAGATAGTCCCGCAGTCTTACCAATGGAGTATAATAAATCATTACCACGAAGCATTAAAACATTTCGGTTGGGAAAAGACACTCGAAAAGCTCAAAGAACAATTCTGGTTTGAAAAAATGAGTTCTAAAGTCCGACGTTTCATTGAAAACTGCGTGGTATGTAAAACTATGAAAGGAGCATCTGGAGCAAAACAAGCTGAATTGCATCCTATTGAGAAGATATCTGAGCCATTCCACACACTCCACATTGACATAACAGGAAAATTAAGTGGACCATCATCTGAAAAAGAATACGTTTTTGTTGCGATTGACGCGTTTTCTAAATTTGTCTTTTTAAAATACGCTACTACAAAAAATCAAGAGTCTGCATTGCAACACCTGAAAGAAATAATATTTTTATTTGGCGCACCCAAAAGAATAATCGTAGACGGTGACGGTGCATTTGTATCTCAATATGAAAAGTACTGTAAACAATATGGCATCGATCTACACCACACTGCAGCATACACTAGCAGAGCAAATGGTCAAGCGGAAAGGACAATGCGTGTTATCAAAGACGGGCTTACAATAATTAGCAACATAGAAAAGTCTCATTGGGAACACGCTTTAGGAACTCTACAACTTGCTATTAATTGCACTATGTCAAAAGCAACTGGAAAAACACCAATAGAACTACTGATTGGTAAAAATGGATGTGTTCCGCCAGAACTAATTTCAATAATAGACGAAGAAAATGATAGAGTTGATCCTGAATCTTTGAGAACAGCTGTTTCTGAAAGGATGACCGAACAGGCAAACAAATCAAAAATTAAATTCGACAACAGCAAGGCAAAAGTAAACAGATTCGAAAAAGGACAATACGTTCTAGTGAAAGAACCGGTCCGGCTTGGCACAAAATTAAGTCAAAAATATGGTGGCCCTTATGAAATTAAGAAAATACTCCCCAATGACCGCTACGAGATAAAGAAGATTACAGGCCGTGGACGACCAAGGAAAGTAGTCCACGAAAATTTAAGAGCCGCTCCAAATTTTGGGACACAAAACGAAATAGCCGTGTCAGCAGATGAAATTGAACAAGAAACGACATCGGAACCAGTTACAAATTTTGAGGTAGCTGAACATGAGGATTAATACTTGAGGTAAGGCATTTTAATATTTCAATTTAGTATTGTTTGTTAAAGGTGTTGAGACCAGAGTAACGAATGCCAGTGTTGAGACTTGGTGTTGCAAATAGAAAAGGCGTCGAGGCCAGAACTTTGATCAATCAGTGTCGAGACTTGATTGCATCAATGTTTTAAGAATGAAGGGTGTCGAGACCATTACTGCAAAGACCAGTGTCGAGACTTGGTTGCTGCAATGTTTTAAGAATGAATGGTGTCGAGACCATTACTACAATCACCAGTGTTGAGACTTGATTGTTGTAGCTGAATCCGCTGGTAACGTAGTACTGAGGTGGACGCTAACTCTTTCGTGTTACAGAATTGACGCAGAGACGCGTCATGTGTAGTATGGCCGTGTCAGCGCGTATCAATTAAGAAACTGCATGGTGCCATTGTCCAATGACTAATGCAAAACTAAAGCGATAAACAACAGCTGCGGCGATCGAGCGCGTCATCAACACCTGCGCGCCGTTTGTCGTAAACAACTCTCCCCACTGCTACGTCCGCTACGAGTGCTACGACTAGCTTTATAAAAGGCCGTGTGGCCTCTCCTGAGCTCAGATGAGAGCGAGTCGCCGTGTGAGACGGATCGTTCCTGCGTTACAATAACGCTCTGAGTTCATAATTTTATATAAAAGTTAATTGTGTATTAAATTAAATAAAGTGATTATATTCAACTACACAAGCATTTAATTATGTCATCATCTCCGAATCCTGGTAATGGTCTAAATGATCCAACAAGCATATTGCACCTATTTCTAAGTTGGCTGTATATTTCATAGTCCAGAGGATTGTTATACTTCTTAAGTCTCGTGTGATATTTGTATTTTTCTTTGATGATGCCTATAAGTTCCTTCGAATACCAAACTGGATATTTAACGTGAGTGCTTCTTTTGAATGGAACATATAATAAAATAGTGTCTCTGAGATAGGAATAAAATAAGTCGACCATTTCGCTTACGTTTTGACAGCTAGCGAAAATGTCTGCCCAGTTATGCTGTTTTAAAGATTCAACAATTTTATCGTAGTCGGCTTTGAAAAAATTTGGTTTTAAAACAGGGTTAGGTTGCAAGAAGGGTATAGTCGTTATAGGTATGGCAAACACAATCGAAGGATGCAGTGGATCTTCTAATGTCAGCGGTGAATCGCAACGAGTGAGGTTAGAAACGGACACGTTACTTAATACAAAGTCTAAGATTTTTGATTTATTATTTAATATGTTGTTGTATTGTCCTAAATTGTTTAAAGTTATGAATTCTGTGAAAATGTGTGTTATGTATTTGACAGGATTGGACAACAAATGTTTGACATGTAATACTATACGTCAATGCATGTAATAAACAAATCAGCATTTATTGAAATGATTAAGTATTCATTAAACATATCGAGTTTTTATTGTTTTTAAGATGTATTATGCTATTCGGGGCGGAGACAAATCCAACGAATCAATAACCATGAAAATTGGTTCTGCAGATCTCGAGTTATAAGTGTTGTAACAAACCCGTCTTTGATTTATATATATAGAAGATGTAGAATTTTATACTTTTATATTTTTAAATGTACTTTACTTTTATAATTTATATTTAAACATATAAAAAATGAGAAAATGGATTAAATGAGTGAATAATAATATTATGAAATGAAGTAAAAAAATAAAATGAGAAGTATTTTTCCCAATTACATATATCATTTTATTTATATAAAGAGGAATAATAATATTACCTCTGGATAAAGAGCTTAAAGATGAGCAAATCTAATATTGCATGAAATCATTACAGGGTCCAACTAATACGTCAAGACAATTGTTTCTTCAAATGATGGATTTGGCGAGAAATATCGTTGAAGCGGTAACTTTTTGTACTTAATTGAACATATTTTTACAAATTGTATTGTGTTATAATTTTTATATGATAATGTTTCTTCTAGGCCCCCCGGTCTTCAAACTTATTTGGAAATGATGCGGATGCAACAATACAAAAATTCCTCGATATGGTCAAAAATTGTAAGTACTGTTTGTTATATATTAATATTATTGTACCTTTTAATTCATCTAAATCGGCAATACCAACTTATGTTGAGTCCTTCTGATTCTAAGCAGTTCTCTAAAACCAGGATGACGTTAATGAGAATGTTAGTGTATCACTAGCGCTTTGCCAAGATCATTCATCAATCATCATCATAATATCAAATAAATTAAATTGAAGTGTTTGTTTTTAATGTCAATGGTCGATTGATTTAGCTGGTATAGTAATTTGCACGACACCTATGCCTAAAACACAGATTTTAATATTTTATGATTGGTCTGTCTGTCTGTTTAAATAGACTAATCTCATAAATACCTGGGCCGGTTAAATACAATTTTAGGGACGGGTAACTGACAACAACTTGTTATTGATGTTTCTACCACGCAGTCGAAACGGCGAGAAAAAAATAGTTTCTTTGTTTGATAGTACTAATCTCGAGAACTAAGGGTTGGATAATCAAAGAATAAACCGTTCAAACTCAAAAACAAATATTTTAATATTTGTTTTTGAGTTATCGGTTTATTCTCGAAAAAGGCTTAAAGATATTTAAAATCACGGACGTGGAACGCCTTGCCCGAGTCTGTGTTTCCGCATGAGTACAACTTGGATCTCTTCAAAGCAAGAGCCAATAGGTATCTCATAGGTAAGCGTGCTCCACCGTAGACTGCATCATCACTTACCATCAGGTGAGATCGTGGTCAAACGCGAGCCTATCCACCATAAAAAAAAAAAAATCGCGCTTAACTCCTCGGGAGCGGAGCAGTAAACTTTAACGCGGGTTGAAGCACGGGAGCAGATGTTTGTTAGTATAACGAATTCCACGCAAATGAAGTCGCGGGCAAAAGCTAGTATATTAATATGTTTTGTGAAACATGCAGCAATCACCTCATTCTATAAATAAGCCTGTGCGATTGTCAGCACTGCTTTGCGGCATTTCCACTTTTGGTGAGCACTAAAGTAATGTTCTCCTATTAAGTATTTGTAACGCTTTTTCTATAAAGGTCACGGTACACCGTTTTTGAAGAAAACACAAAAAAGGTGGTCGTACCTGCTGAACGCTTTCAGCACGGCCCCCGTGTATCTTGAAAATTATACAGCGTTTTAAAATGTTTCATAAACTCGACAAATGTACTCTATTAACACGATATATGAACCGCAAAAGATATTGTGAATTCGTGAAAACAAATGAAATATCAACAAGAATGATCTAAAAATGGTTATTTTACTAAAACATCAAGTTTTATGAGAAACCAATGCGTTACTTATGTTACTTGCCAAATACCAATTAATTTTAAATAGCTTTTGGCTGAGGTTAATATGTATTTTTTTTAAACAAAAAAGTATAGCACTCTTGACTGCATCGATATATCATTAATTGTTATCACGAATTTCGAATATCAACAATAGAAAAAAGAAAACCCAAAAAGGGGACCGCGCCTGGCAAACGCTTTCAGCACGGCCCCGACACTTTTTTACGTTTTTATTCCAAATTACAGCGTTAAATTGAAAATAAAAGCGTTACATAATATACTCCTAGTACAAAAACTATTTATGGATTGAAATGACAGTTGTCAGACTAATATGACTAGTGCAGGGAAAGTACAATTCATACATGCTGATACAAATCGATCGAATTAGCAATAAAAACAGAGGTCCCAAATTTGTAAAATCATCACCATTACAATCAGCATGGCAATCCTGGAGGTTTATTATTTATTCCTGGTCACATACAGAATCAAAACAAATATCGCGGGCCCCGTCTTCGGTAATCGGATTTCGTACATTATTTTCTTGTAAAAGAAATTTATTTATTTATTGTGATTTAATAAACATTCGTGATATTTTTATTACCGATTGACTTGTCTTATCTCTAAATTGCTTTTCACATGGGGTAGCTAAATTACTTTTATTTTGGTGATCAACGATTTTTTCGTTTTAAAGCTGACTTAAAAAAAAATATTCTGCGTTTTGGTATCCTGGCATTTTAATCACGCAATTTTGTTTGGACTGTAGACGCAATTACAATGTTTTGGTGCACGCTGACCGAATTCCGCGGCACCGTGCTGGGCAAACGCACATTAATAAGCTTCTCAGGGGTTTTATTATATCATCAAGGCGGTTTCCTGATGCCTATTTGAACCAAGATAAAGATAACGCTCAGAATAGCATACATATATTATGCGCATGTTTTTATGAAAGGTTAATCTGAATTTGAATCTCCGATCTAACCATCTGTATTCACGTTGTCTGAGTAGGTGTTTATTCAAGATTGTTCTTTCAGTCAAATGCTAATTCCTTTCAAGCATTTATTAACGAGTGCGTTTATTATTGTTTTAGCAAATAGTAATACAAAAACTGAACAAGCTAGTGTTGAGGGTAGGCGCAGCTATGTATGTGTGAGTACCTTCAGATAAAATAAATTAGTTGAGTTGTTAACCAAGCTCGGTCGTTTCATTACACTACATGGTGACAGCGGTGATTTTTAATAAGTATAAGCGTGAAAGTACTGTAAGGGCCAGTTAGCTCTTACACTATTTAGTTGTAGTTATGTTAAGTTGGTGAAGTACAAACGAGATAAGATCACTATAATCAATGTTTATTAAGTTAAGTTAAGTTATATATTACAAAGATCAAGTTAGTGTCTCTTACTCTTGACAATAGGTTCGTACCACGGTAGTCAATGTACTCAAAGTTATTTGTGGAGTCATGTTATTTATATAATTGCTGGCGCGCGACCGCGACCTACAAATGAATTTGCTGTGGCAGCAAAGATGTACGGTAGCGAGATCGTACATATTGGCCACCCCAAACAAACCCAAAAATGATAAGAATAAGTTATTGTCAAAAGAAGAGACACTATTACAAAGTAAAGAATATTAAAGTTAGATAAATTAGTCTGAGATTATAATTTAATAATTCACAATTCAACAAGTTTTAATTGATAAGCAAAGTCCATTCATCATGTTTTAGTTGTATTTGGCCGATTGAGTCATAGTAGATGGGCCGCTCGGGTTCCAGACTTGTAATATGAGTTGTGTCGTTGGCCGCAGGTGACACAGTTATGAATGTGCATAATATTAACATTGTAAACAATGCTGCTATGCATTTTATTTTCCCTTTAGGCTTGTTGGTTGAGAGTGAACTGTCTTTACGATAGTTGGGGGTTCATCGCTTGTAAGTGATTGTTTTTTCGCTTCCAAATCGCTGTCTGGATGCACAGAAAGAGGAGCTAGCTTTACCACTGGCCGCTTGATTTGACCACTTTGAGTTTTAAGTGTTGTAACTCGTACGTAGCCGTCGGGACCAGGGTGAAGTTCTTGTACACGAGCCAGAGCCCATTTTCCCGGTGGCAGATTGTCTTCCTTAACCAGTACAATGTCGCCCTCCTTTATGTTTTTTGTCGGCTTGTTCCACTTGCTTCTTAATTGTAGTTGAGTAAGATACTCATTGGACCACCTTTTCCAAAATTGTTGCATCATGTGTTCAGTGAGGTGCCATCGCCGACGGATATCGATGTCTTTAACGTCGGTATAATCTGACAGCGACCTATGGATTTTTGTCAGCAAGGTCATGAATTCCTCATATGTTAGATTTTGATCGCCGAGCATACGCCGTAAGTGGTATTTTAACGACTTTATAGATGCCTCAAACAATCCATTAGCTGAGGGCCAAGCCGGGGCGGTAAATTTCCAATCTACCTCCAAGTGTCCAATCTTGGCAAAAAATGCTGGCGATAGTAATTGTTTGAATTCTTCAAACTCACTTCTCAAGACCTTAGATGCGCCTACAAAGTTTGTGCCGTTATCAGAGTACATATGTGTTGGTGTGCCTCGTCGCGCGCACATTCGTTGAAAGGCAGCGACAAAGGTTTCTGTACTCATATCAGATGCCAGCTCTATGTGCACCGCTTTTGTGACTAAACACACAAAAACGGCGATGTATCCTTTCGAAGTTTTAACACCCCGTCCTTTGTTAAGCTTGACTTCCACATGTCCTGTGAAGTCAACTCCAGTGTGCGTAAAAGGTCTAGACGGGTTCGTACGTTGTGGGGGCAAGTCTGCCATCAGTTGCGAGTTATCCATGAGATTGTAGCGTAGGCAGCGTACACAATGACGTAGATGATCTTTGACAGCTCTGTTGCCACTGACGATCCAGTATCGCTGTCTGATATATGCTAAAGTCTGCCGCGGACCACCATGAAGCATCTGAAGGTGCCGGTCTTGTATTACAAGATAAGTTAATCGACCTTTTCTGGGTAGAATAACAGGATTTTTCATGCCGAGTGGCAAGTTTGATCTATTTAGACGTCCGTCAACTCGAATAATCCCCTTTTCATCCAGGTAAGGATACAATTTGTAGATACTGCTCTTGTTTGACATTGTTTGATGTTTCAATAATGCTTTGTATTCGTCCGGAAATGCAGTTTTCTGTGCGCATTTTATTACGAGTTGCCTTGCCGTAATTAACTCACTTGCAGTTTTTTTTTTTTTTTTTTGTAGTGTCTTTCCATAGGAATGGAAAGTGTTACGGTTTCCCCTGTCTTAGCTCACAGAGTCCTTTTCTATCTTTTGTTTTGATTTGGGTGTTTTAAAAAAATTTTACCTAAAGTTTGTTTGTCAAAATCTTTTATTTTTTTATATAGTTAATTTGTACTTGTTTTATAGTAATTTTGTTTATTGTTTTTCGAAATTTTTGTGTCTATCTAATTTGTGCTTGTTTTTTTAAAAAAATTTTATTTATTATTTTGAAATTTTGTGTATATTGCTAATTTGTACTTGTTTTAATGTTTTATTAGTTATTTTGAAGTTTTATTGCAATTTTGCGCTTATGTGTTTTATTTATTATTTTTAAAATCTTTGTTATTTGTTTCCGCATGTCCCGCATGGTCGAACAAATGTGCTTTAATATTTTTAGTGGTTGTTAATTTTTTACTTTTCTTATAGATAATATTTATTTTTCCAGTGATTGTTAATCTAGTTTTGCTTAGATTTTTTATTATTTGTTTCTTTCTATTTTGCATGTTTTGCATGTTTTCGATTTTAGATGTTGTATTTATTGTTCTGTAATTAAATCTTTGTTTTAATTTTGCTATTGTTTTACTCTGTTTTCCTAGCTTAATTGTTATTTGCATAAATGTGGTATGTTTTTTACTTTGTTTAGATTCTATTGTTGTTGCGTAAAAGTGTCTAATCCGTTGTATCTTTTTATTTCCAGCAGATGTCCTGGCGAGTATTTTGCAGTACAGCACCAGCTCTTCCCGGTCAGAATCGTAAGTGCTTTTAAAACTAAATATGAGTCTGTTTGCTGGTCTCTGATTTAGTTCCAGTTTACTCAGTAAATTGTGTGCTTCTGTGAGATCGAGGGTGAGCATTTTCGTGATTGGGGCGGTTACTCTAGATATATGTTCGAGCCTACGCTTCTCAGTCCAATTGTCCCCCTCGGTCCCACAGTACGCCCCGACCCGAAAGAGCCTTAGCACTTTGCCCTGAGTGTGAATTGAGTCGGAGTCTCGCCGTCCGATGGCCATCCTGCAATCGCTATACAATTTCAGGCGAAGCTTCGTCCAGCGAAACCCCGCCTCAACCCACAAGAGGAACATTGCAGTCCTTACATTCCTACTTATCTGGCTTCGATCTATTAAGATGGAAGTACCGATATTGTCTGATCGACGTGTTTGGGGCTGCATGTCCCTTAGGTCCGCAAAGGTAGCAAAAGCTGCCATGTCTCTTTTAGCTGCCATTGGATGACAAACTTCTACAATAAAATTTTCGCCAGTTGCAAACCCCGTGGCCACCTTAGCAATACGCTATAGTGGATCTTGCTAAGGCGTCCCACTTGGCGCGCACCGGGCAGTTTCTGTCGAAGGCGTTGTGATCGGACTTGGCGCCCTTGGTCTTCAGACAGTTTACGCAGGCTGGTGTCTCTTCGGCTTTGTGTGCCTCGCAGTCAGCCCTCAGATGCGGGCCGCCGCAGTGGGAGCAGGTGTCCGTCCCCTCCGAGCACAATCTGCGTCCATGCCCGAAGCGCAAGCACTTCGAGCATTGGACAACGGGAGATTGGTCGAGGAGACGCACCCTCTGCAGATCCACGTGAATGCGGCCCGCATCCGTGAGCCGTTTCCACACCTGTGGGGAGACCTGGAGTACCACGTGGGACTCGAGTGGGTTACGGGCCCTTCTGCGGTATTTAACCGTTACACGGTATTGACCCTCTTCCAGGTCTCCCAACAAGTGGCTGTTCTGCGTTTTAAGCGCCTTGAGGATGTCGTCGTCAGAGTTATAGGTGAGTACGTCCATCGCGATCACCAGAGGGTCCTTGTTGACTGCTGGCTCCACCTTTAACCTGATCTGCGAGTTCCGCAGTTTTTCGGTTAAGGTGTTGAGGTCCTCCTTGTTCTGGCAGCCAACAACGACCCTCCCATCCCGCACCTTGCGGATCTGGTCGACCCTCAACCCGGTAACTCTGGCGTCGACAGTCTCCCTGATCTTCTCGATCACACTGCTGCTCGTGTCTACAGGGTCTTCGGATGTAATAATCACCGAGTGCATGGGTGCCGACGGAAGGGCCGGCCTGGCAGCCACACTAGCGTAAGACACAGAGTCTATGACGCTGCTTCGGGTCTCCATCATGGTGGTCTTGATGGCCTCCGGAAATTTTACTAGGTGGCTGGTGAGGGCCTCCGTCTGCACCCTGCACTCGTCGACTTTGACCCTGTGCTCTTTGAGGCTCTCTACGAGCTCTCTCGCCAGTTGGTCGGGAACCAGTGGCACCACGTCCGTGCCTGAGCCATGCGGTTGGTTGGCGGCTATTGTTGCCAAATCCTTGGAGTGCTTCTCCTCTCGTTTGAGGGTCTCAACCGCATGGTCTGCCCGTGCTCGCTCTAGTTGGGCGAGAATAGTCTGCCTCGACTCGCTCAGCCGCAGGACGATCTCGTAGATACCTGCTAGGCTTCTATTGACGGTCTCCTTGATGGTGGTTTTTAGATTGCCGGAAAGTTCCATCTGTGCCTTGGCTTCTAAAAAGAGCCTATTGGCCTCGGATGGTAATGAGGCCAGGCACTTTTCCTGGTTGGATGGACTTGGCTTAGGAGTGTCAAGATCCCGTGTTAGGTTAAGATCTGGTACGAGAGTCCCGCTCTGCTGAGCAGTCGAGGCAGCAACAGAAGTTGTCGCTGTTGCCGGCTGGGCACGCTTCTTTGGGTTCGCTAACACACCCCCAGTAGATTCAAGTGTGAAGTTGCCTCTACCTGAGGTCACTTTTTTGGGTGGTGTGCGAACTCCTGCGAACATTTTACTAGTTTATCTGACCGATTCCGGTGTAAAAGGCCGAACGATCAAGATATCAACACTTAAATTGCAAATAAAATAGACAAACAATAGCACACAATTCAAAAATGCGGGACAAACACAAACAAAATACACTATAACACAATATGCAACGTTTCACTCAGTGTAGAGTGCTGAGCGCCACGCTACACAAACCGTAACCAACCTAACTAACCCGTAACAGTAATCAGCTTTGATCAAAAGATCTATATAAATGTGTATATGTGTATTAATTGTCAAAATAAAGTAAATAATTGGCCAAAAAAGCCGGACGTCACAAACAAGAGTGGTAGTTTGTCAATAAAGATGTAGGCCAACAGGCAAACAGTCAATATAAAGCCAATAGGCAGATGGTCAATATTAGCCAATAGGCGGACGTCACTAAAGAAAAATAACAGGTACTAAATATGTAGACTTTGTCAGTTCTAGCTGAAAAACAGCTTATTGTCACTCTGTTGAACAGAGGTCCTGTTGTCAATAATGTGTTTTAGTGGTGATAAAAACCACTAGTCTTACAGAAATAGGGTCTAGGTGAACCCTCTGTCGAGTTAATACGTCTGGCGAAAACTTAAAAATTTTTTCACCACTTTCTCTTCTGCGGACCCTACCAAAATCGATATACCCAGCTAAGAATGGGTGGGTGGGCGGACGATTTTTTGACGTTTAGTCTGACGGATTGTATAAAATGAGGTGTCGGGAGAAAGAGCTCACCGAGCACTATATAATAAAAATAATATAAAAAATATATAATGTAAATAAACAATAAAAATATATAAAAAACTGACTTTTTTGTGAAAAAACGTCTAATTTTTGTTTCTTTTCAGATGTTGGTGCTCCAACGGTGCGTCGGAGGGTGCTGCCGCCGTGGCTGAGCCTCGGGGGTGGGTCAATACACAGATGGAGAACAATTCAGCAGTCACACTTGCTTGAAACACTTAGAATATGCCTCAAAGAGGGGTCGTTCCTATAGCAATAATACAGAAATTACGTCTTATGTGAAAATTTTGAAGAAACTATGCGACTAGACCACTATAAAGCGGTGTCGTCGTGTGGGCGGCGCTGATGCCGATCTATTAAAGCCAAAAATCTCGAGAAACTATCGAGTAAAACAAAGTTGTAAGTGAAAAATGTACTGAAAGATCTACTTTATATGAAAATATTCTAAGTCAATAAAATTGACTATTTACTATGTAGGTTGATTAAAAACTATTAAAAACAATATATGGCTGCTATAAGAGATGATATTGAACGATAGAAAGTGTGTAACAAGAAAAATATTTTTGCCGAAATGGTCACTCACTTGCAGTTAGGTATTTTGCGTCACACTTGTTATTACTACGGACATTTGTGCTGAATCGTAGTGTCCATGACACAATACGAATTACTCGGGTAATTGAACTATGTTTTGCTAATAATTCATTTACGAAGTTATTGTTTTGTTTTGGAGCTAGGGTTGTCTGCGTGGAGTCTGGAGTTCCAATGCTTGTTGTAAAGAGACAAGCAGAGTTCTTGGGTCCTTCTATGTTTCCGTATGATTTCAGAAATGTAGGACCTTGCCACCAAAGTTCAAATTTGGAAAGTTTGCTAGGATAGAGTCCCCTAGAAGCACAATCAGGTGGGTTCTGTTCTGACTTGATATACTGCCATTTTTCAGGTGGTATAATCTGTTTGATGGCGCTCACTCGGTTTGCAACATACTTTTCCCATCTTGATGAGTCTCCTTGCAACCGTGCTAAGACCACTTGAGAGTCACACCAAGCGCTGATGGAGATGTCATAGTCCATGTATGCTTCTTTAGCCTTTTGCATGAGTTTAGACAACAACAAAGCTCCGTTAAGTTCCAACCTCGGCAATGTTGTTATCTGGGCTAATGGGTCAACCCTAGTCTTAGTGGTTAATAGAGTTGTATTTTGCCCTTTTTCTTGTAAGCTGTTCAAGCTTTGACCGCTAGTCGTTTTTTGAGAGGCATTGAAAATAAATCTTAGTTTGGTAGTTGAAGCGTGCTCCCTCAGGACTCCATGATGCGGCAAATAACATTCATAGGGTGAAAGAACAGTTGATTTTTCGTCATGTATCCCATATCAATGTATTCGTTGGTGAAAGCTTTGTACATTTCAGCTAGTTTTTTCTGCCTTTGACGACGATTTTCTAGCTGTAGAAACTGTGAGATAGCGATCTGTTTTGATCTGCTCAGTTTTTCTTGAGAATCTGGACATATCGGCATTTTCACGATGTTACGCCCTGTATCATCTCGTTTTGTGTTGTTGATGTAGTGTTGTTCACATATATCGTCTTTGGAATTGTCCTCGTCGTCCTGAGCGATATTCTCATTTTTCCAGAATTTGGTAGGCTCGTCGATGTTTACCAAAGTAACATGACAGTGGAAAGTTTGTAGTTTGCCGCATAAAATCCATCCTAAGCGAGTTTGTTGTGCAATAGGGGATTCCTGTCCACCCTTGAGGACCCCATCCATTATGATATCAGCGTAAACCTGAGCCCCAAGTAAAAGGTCTACAGGTCGTGACACATTGAAGGCTGGATCCGCTAGCTTTAAGTTTTCCAAATGAGGCCAGTTTGACTTCTCAAATGTAACGCTGGGTAGGTTTTTGGTATGTTTTGATAGAACCAAAGCTTCTGTTTGTAGTACGTAATCGGAATGTAGAGACTTGCAAGTTAGTTGTATTTTTCCTTTGCAGTTGCCGGAAAGCTCTCCTATCCCAGATATCGTAGCACTCAGCTTTTTTCTTGGCAATCTCAACAGTTGGGCAGCGTTCTCTGTCATTAAGTTAACTTGTGAGCCTTGATCTAGAAGGGCTCGAAGTTTCACGAAAGTCCCGTCAATAGTTTGTACGTTCAGTTGAACCGTTGTTAACAGGACCTCCATATCTTTTGTAGACAAATGGTAGTTTGATTGAGGCGAGGTCGATGAACGTTGACCCGATTCGTTATTCTCAGTAGAAACATTATTGTTATTGTGTAACAACGAATGATGTTTAGCACTGCATTCTTTACACGTTTTGTTGGATCTGCATTCTTGGTCGCCGTGGCTAAATAAGCAGTTTTTGCAAATTTTTAGTTTTGCCACTGTGTTGTTGCGTTGTGAAATATCTAATGCAATGAACTTTGAACATTGCATCAACACATGACTCTCGTTGCACAAAGGGCATTGGCCATAAGTTGTGTGATATGTTTTTTCGTTTGATTTGTTGTAATTCCACAGAGTTTTCTTAACAGAATTGTTTTTGTTTTGAGGCTTTTGCAGAGTTTCTCCGTCTTTCTTGTGGCGTCTCATGGTTTCATAGGCCAAGAACTTATTCTCCAGGAAAAACTGAAAATCGTGTAAGGCTGGCACTTCTCTGTTATCATGAAGTTCCTTCACGAATTCGTTGTAGGTATCGAAGTCTAGTTTTTGCGTCATAATGAATACGATCATCGGTCCCCATGAAGACACATCGAGTCCAATGTTTGACAATCCGCTCAAACATTCATTAGTGACGTCATGCATTTTCTTCAAGTTGTTAGCATCAGGCTGTTGTATGATCGGGAGGTTCGTCATAGTGCGCATGTAGGAAAAGAATTGTTGGCGACGATTATCGTAGCGTTGGTTGAGTAGTTTCCAGCAAGAGTCATAGTTATTAGCGCTAATGGTAAGATGCTGGACCAATCTTTCAGCTTCACCTTTCCTTTAAGATGCTGCATCTTTTGAGCTTTGTTGATAGCAGGGTTGTTGTGGACTGCTTCTGTGAAAAGATCTTTGAAGGAAATCCACTGGTTGTAGTTGCCTGAGAATTCTTGTAGTTCTATTCGAGGCGCGGTCTTCTGGTAATGCTCTGTCGACCAAATCTTGCTGCTTAGTACTCTACGCAGTTCGTCGTATTTGCTCTCGATATCAACAAACATAGTATAATAGCATTCATCTGAACCTTTCAGAATGCCATCAATTTCCCAGTGCAGTTTGTCTATATTCACCCACTTCGCTTTCAAGATGCTAAGATTGTCTTCCAATTCCCATCGTTCATTGGTCTTCAAATCGATTTTTGACATTGCACGATCAATAGCCTTGAAGTTCTGTTCCTGTTTGCTCATTAACCGCTTGACACTGTCGTGGAATTCTTCGTTAAATGACTCAAGATCAAACTCCACCGATGTTTCAGGTATGTTATGCAACAGTTCTAGCATATTAACCTTAGTTGCTTCGTACATAGATTTCGTTTTGGTGTAGATATCATTTGCGAAGTAGTTGTTAGTCTTGTCTTCGATCTCCAGCTCGAGAGCCTTGTGTTGATTTTCAAAGTTTCCCCACAGAGAATCGAGAGAAGTTAATCGTTTCTTCAGGTATTCCTGTGTCTTTCTAGTTGAACTATCCTTTCGGTAGTTAGCACACAGATTTTTGATACTGTCGAAACAAGTTTGTTGTTCCTGAAGCTTGCTCATCTTGAAGATATTGTTAGCTTTCAACAATAGCAATCTTCTTAGTAGTTTCCAACGATAGCTGGGTTCGCAGGTTCTGCCCGATTGTCCTTACACACGCAAAATCTTGTTATGATGTCACGTACGCCAGGCCGGGATAGTTCTAACAGATATGCAGTGCCTTGTGTCTTAGTTACAATACCACCTTACTCCTTCTCAATTCGCTGGTGGTTGCTCGAAGGACCATTTAATGTAAGGGCCAGTTAGCTCTTACACTATTTAGTTGTAGTTATGTTAAGTTGGTGAAGTACAAACGAGATAAGATCACTATAATCAATGTTTATTAAGTTAAATTAAGTTATATATTACAAAGATCAAGTTAGTGTCTCTTACTCTTGACAATAGGTTCGTACCACGGTAGTCAATGTACTCAAAGTTATTTGTGGAGTCATGTTATTTATATAATTGCTGGCGCGCGACCGCGACCTACAAATGAATTTGCTGTGGCAGCAAAGATGTACGGTAGCGAGATCGTACAAGTAAAGTAAAACTATTGTTTTATCGCGAGATTGTGTTGTGTTACGTGTTGGTATTGTGTTAAAATAATGGAACACGCTCGACCACCGACCGAACTGAGTTTGGATGGCATCCCCGTCAGCCGGGCTGACGCGTGGAAGCGGTGGAAAACACAGTTTAATCTGTTTTTAAAAGCATCCGGGGTGCATAAAGAAGAAGGCGGTGTGCAGGCTAGCCTACTGATCAACTTAATTGGGCCCGAGGGGTTCGATGTTTATGAGACTTTTACATTCACTAATAATACTGAAAGAGATGACGTCAACTTGTTGTTGAAAAAGTTTGACGAGTATTTTGGAGTGAAAACGAATATAACGCTTTCAAGGTATAACTTTTTCACAAGAAGTCAAGAAGTCGGCGAGTCGATAAATCAGTACGTCACCGCATTGAAATTGTTGAGTAAAAATTGCGAGTTTAAAACCTTAGAAGAGGAGCTTATCCGCGACCGTATTGTTTGTGGCGTGAGTAATACCGTTGTGCGAGATCGTTTATTGAGAACGGAAGATTTGACGTTAGATTAAGCTATCAAAATTGTTCAAGCCAACGAAATATCGTGTGATAGCAGCCGTGTGTTGGAGACGCGTCACGCTGGCCAGGGGTCGGCGGCACAGGTAGACGCGATCGGCGTGCGGGGCGCGACCGGCGGCCGGGGTCGCTGGCGGGCTGCGCGCGGAGCCCGAGGAGGCTTGCGCGGGCGCGGCCAGCCCTCAGCCGGGAACAGCGGCGGTGCCGGCGGGGCCGTGCGACGTGCGCAGAGTGCGCACTACGCGTCATCATCAGCGCATTGTCTCCGGTGTGGAGGACAATGCAGGGAACCGGCGGAGTGTCCCGCTACTTCTGTGCAGTGCTATGTGTGTGAAAATCATGGTCATTTTGCAAGAATGTGTAAGGTTAAGAAAAATGTGAAAAAAATGCATGACATTGGATTGCGTGAGGAAAAATCAGACGAAGAAGATGACTGTGAGTCGTTTTTTATATCTATGTTATATAATGTAGCCGAAGTTAATACTTCCTTAGAGGAATGGTGTCAAGTTCTCATTGGTGAGTGCGGCACAGAGACATTTAAGTTAGATACCGGTGCTGATATTAATGTTTTATCGTACACTCGTTTTATAGCCATGGGTTATAGTCCTGAGATAATTAATACTAATTGTAGTGTTAAATTACAGTCATACAGTGGTGAATTTATTCCTATAAAAGGAACATGTCATTTAGTGTGGAAATATAAAAATGTACCATATGATTTAAAATTTGCAATTGCTGCTATCAACTGTCAAAGTGTGCTGGGATTACAGGCCTGTGTAGCGTTAGGGTTAGTTCAAAGAATTCAAAACCTTAATTTATCACAAAATGAGGATTTATTCAATGGGTTAGGCTGTTTACCCGGTGATTACCATATTGTGGTCGATAAAAATGTGACACCTGTAGTTTGTGCTCCACGCAAGGTACCTTTAGGGTTACGGGATAAATTACAGGAAGAATTGGACAGGATGACGCAGCTGGGAGTCATAAGAAAGGTGACTCATCCCACACCGTGGGTGAATTCATTAGTGACAGTTGCTAAAAAAAATGGTCAATTACGTGTGTGTCTGGACCCCAGGCCCCTCAATGTAGCTATACAACGCGCGCATTTTCAACTACCAACAATAAATGAGCTCGCGACCAAACTTCATGGTGCTAAGTATTTTTCTGTTTTAGATGCAAATTCTGGTTTCTGGGCGGTAAAGCTAGATAAAGAAAGTGCCAATCTGTGCACTTTTAATACTCCCTTCGGAAGGTATCAGTACTTAAGATTATCTTTTGGATTAAATTGTGCGAGTGAAGTGTTTCATGCAAAGATCAAACAGCTTTTAGAAGGCTTGGAAGGGGTAGAATCATTTGTTGATGATATTATCTGCTGGGGAAGCACCAAAAAGAACCATGATACCCGGTTAAATGAGTTATTTAAAAGGGCACGAGAGATAAATTTAAAATTCAATAAAGCAAAATGTCGAATTGCAGCGTAGGAAGTGAGATACTTGGGTCATGTCTTCAGCAAAGAGGGAATGAAAGTGGATTTAGAAAAAGTAAGAGCCGTACAAAATATGCCCGAACCAACCGATCGTAAGAGCTTGGAGCGATTTTTAGGGGTAGTTAATTATCTATCCAGATACATACCGAATTATTCGGATCATACATTTCCCTTAACTAGGTTATTAAAAAAAGATATCATGTGGAGTTGGGAGAATGGGCATAAAGTTGCATTTGAAAATTTAAAAAACTTAATATGCAAGGCACCTGTTTTAAAGTTATATGACGCGCAGAAGCCAGTTCTGTCATCAGTGGACGCGAGCAGCGTAGCGCTCGGCGCCGTGCTGATGCAGGGCGGACGGCCAGTCGAGTACGCCTCGCGCACGCTTACTGACACACAAGTTAGATACGCACAAATCGAGAAGGAACTCCTCGCGATTGTTTTTGCATGTGAAAAGTTCCATCAATATGTTTATGGAAAAAAATGTGTGCTTGTGGAATCGGACCACAAACCGCTCGAAAGCATATTTAAGAAGCCTTTAGACTCGATCCCAGCACGCTTGCAGCGAATGATGTTAAAATTGCAAGGTTACGATTTAACTATTATGTATAAACCTGGCAAGTTTATGTACATACCTGATACGTTATCACGCGCGCCTCTTCCCGATTTATATGATGATAAAATAAGTAGGGCAATTTTATATCAATTAAAAATGGTGATCGGTAATATTCCAATGTCACAGAACAAACTTTCTCTTGTGAAACAGGAGACGGTTAAAGACGAGCTATTAAAAAAGTTACTAGTTTATATTACCCAAGGTTGGCCCAGTCATAAATATAATGTTCAGAGTGACTTAGGGTATTATTGGTCTATTCGAGATGAATTGTACTGTGTAGATAGTGTTATTTTTAAAAACAAGCAGATATTGATTCCAGATTCACTAAAAAATGAAATGTTAAAACTGATTCATGATGGGCATATGGGAATCGATCGTTGTAAAAGACGCGCGCGTGAAGTATTGTTTTGGCCAGGTATAACTAAAGATATTGAAAGTTATGTTAAAAAATGTAAAGTGTGTCAGGAGAATACAAATAAACCAAGTAAAGAGCCAATGATTCCAATTCCGATACCAAGTTTGCCATGGAATAAAATTGGAACTGATTTATTTGAATACCAAAAGAAATCATGTTTAATTTTAGTGGATTATTTTTCTGGATTTGTTGAAGTTAGTAATATAAGAGATACGTCGGCTAAGACTGTAGTGACCGTGTTGAAAGAAAACTTTGCTCGTTATGGAATCCCAGAAACTGTAATAAGTGACAATGGTCCACAGTTTTCATGTCACAACTTTAAAAAGTTTGCTGACGAATGGGGTTTCAGACATATAACATCATCCCCGTATTATGCGCAATCGAATGGTAAAAGCGAAAGAGCAATACAAACCGTTAAAAAAATGTTAAAAAAATCCATCGATAGCAACTCGGATTATTATTTAAATTTACTGAGTTATAGAAACACGCCGCGAGATAATTTGGAGTCTCCTGCACAATTACTGATGGGACGGCGATTAAATTGTAGATTGCCTGTTCATCCCGATTTATTAAAACGAGGTTATAATTACAACGACAAATTACAGCATAAAACACTTTTAGATAAGCAGAATAATAGTAAAATCTATTACGATCAACATAGCAAAGCGCTTCCTGAATTAAATGTCGGCGATGACGTAATCATGTTAGAAAATAATAATAAGAAAATTCGTGGTACTGTTTTGGGAAAAGCGTCCACCCCGCGTTCTTATATAATTAAAAACAGAATAGGCATTTATCGACGCAATCGACGACATTTAGTTAAGAATTCGCATGATAGTAAACAGGTAGAAAATAAAAAAAAAGGTCTGAGTCCTATTGTTATATCAGATGAGGATGATCTATACAAATCAGGGGAGGAAGGAGAGGACTACGAACCGAGTAGGGAACTTGATGAAAGTTTTGAATATTCACCTCCTCGACTTCGAGAGAGAAAGAATAAATAATTTCTTAATTTTAGTAAATAGGTAGTTATGGTTATTCCTACCTATTTAGTTATAAGTCTTTGCTTTAATTTAAGTTGTTTATCTTATATGTATAAATAGTAATGCAGTCTAAACTAAGCTATTTATATATAGGGGAAGATGTTGTGGGTAGGCGCAGCTATGTATGTGTGAGTACCTTCAGATAAAATAAATTAGTTGTTAACCAAGCTCGGTCGTTTCATTACACTACAGCTAGTGCAGCAGTGAATGGTTTCTGCAGTGGTTCGGCAAACGCTAGTTCGGTCAGAACTACGACAAATGCTGTGGCTCGAGCACCTCAGCCGCCGGCTATAGCTAGTACATCGGCAATGCAGAGCGCGGCGCCTCTGCCATCCACGTCCGCTCTTCCCTCCGGCGCAGCGTTATCTACTGCTCCTGCGCATGCGCCAAACGGGGCATATGTGCCACAAACGCACCAACATGTAATCCACGCACAGAAAGCACATCCTCCAAGTGCGGCGCATCCGCAGAATGTGCAACAAGCGTACACACAACAACATGTACAGAATGTGAATCATGCACAGGGTCATGCACAGAATGTGGGTCAAGCACAGAGCCATGCCCAGAATGCGATTCATGCACAGAGCCATGCTTAGAATGTGAGTCAGGCACAGAGCCATGACCAGAATGTGAGTCAAGCACAAAGCCATGCTCAGAATGTGAGTCAAGCACAGAACCATGCTCAGAATGTGAATCGTACGCAGACCACGACTCATTTGCAAGTTGCCATGCATCCACAGAATATATCGCATACTCAGACTGTGACGCAAGCGCAGAATGCACAGAGTGTAATGCCGGCGGCCGCGGCCTCCGCCTACATGCCACAGGCATACCAGGGTGCAACGCCGCCTCTACCCCGACCGTACTATCCTCAGTACGCGACGAATAATAACAGTAAGTATAAAGTGGATTGCGACTTTTGTACCGCATGGCTTTTAAAACCAGATGTCTCTTTAAACTTCTTAATAGATATCTGATATTGATGCGAGATGTGTGTTTTCAATAACTTAACAAAATTGTTTCAGGTTACCCCAGCACATCATACAACATGCAAGCCCGGGCTGCAGCCACAGCACAACCACAAGCAAGACCTTCTACATCGGCGGCGGCGCCTCCTAACTCATACCCCTACGGCACTGGCCGATATCCGCATTCAAATTATTATCCACCCTTCCAATAGCATAGGAGAGGTATGGAACTTTCTATTGACAAAGATCTGTGCGACTAGTTTATAAGGAAATAGATATAGAAGCGGATTTTACCTCATGTAACATGTAAAGACTGAAGTTTTTATAACTGACAATTTGGTAGCTTTACCTGGAAAGTTGATGATCAAGAGCTATTATTGTACGCAAAGTATTCTAGGTGATTATTATGGTGGGTAGTTTATTTTTCTTTCTGAACTCATTAATTAAGTGAATAATCGCGACAGCTAGCTAGAAACTTAAGTGATAGTGTCTTGCTAATGAATTGTCAGCCTGACAAAATGCGGCAATTTGAAATATTATCGCGATTTGGTGACGAAAGACATACAAATGTACCACTTAATTATGGATTACGAAATGTACTGAATGTGTTATTATTCATACACCCTGGTCATGGGAAGTCTGTTTGGGCTCATTCTAATTGCCTCATTTTATCTAACTGAACTTTGTTTAACAAGACTATATATCATTATGGAATCTAACTAGTTCTCGTGATTATTGCCTTATTTATCGAGTTAAAAAAGAACCCACAAATATAATAATAGCTCTTGTATTTCATCGCCAACAATATTTTTATACGTCTATGTCTGCTGTTACCTTATTTTTAAATGGGGGAACCCTGATAAGCGTTTGCTTATCAGGGTTCTCCCATCAAAAATATTTGCTAAAAAGCGTTTGCTTGCGATGGGGGTAGGGGGGTTTGCATCCCAAAAACCTCAATTTGACTACCGGGACTCGGTTCCGAGGATTTGTTAGCTCTCGTGGAGCACACTTTGGGAATGGCTGTTAGTAATACAATTCTAAATCAGATTAAAATTGGTACCACATACATACCAATTTTACTACTCTATATTTATAATTATAATTAATGATCTTAATATCAATAAGTCTCACCAACACCTTTTGCTGAATTATTTTTCTCTAATTTTACTTTGTCAGTAACCTGAAAACAGTTTGTTGTCCTCAGACAACCTAGTATTTTTTTTTAACAATATATGACCCAATTGGATTTTAGTGTTTTGGAGCACTTTCATTTTGGATGTTTTAAAGTGCTTTCACAAGGTCAATTTGATTTTACATCAATGGATACTAATAAAAAAAAAAGCATTGGTGTGACTCATTGATGTATCTAAATAGTATTTTGAAGCAAATACAGGTATTAGTAGTAATTTGTAATTATTAAGAATCTCAGTTCCAAATTGAAATTGAATGTTCCTATAGTTTTATAATAAGAATGTGAATTAACTTATCCTTACTAATATTATAAATGCGAAAGTTTGTAAGTATGGATGTATGGATGTATGGATGTTTGTTACTCTTTCACGCCAAAACTACCGGGTCGATTTCGATGAAATTTTGCACACATGTAGCTTATAGTCTGGATTAACATATAGGCTACTTTTAATTGACATACCACGCGGGCGGAGCCGCGGGCGGAAGCTAGTAATAGTTATATATCCGTCCGTGTTGTGCACTGTAATTATGAGATTCATTTATTTACAGCACTAGAGGGGAACTCTCTAGTGTAAGAAAAACAGTACCTGATGTAATAATCTAATAATAATAATCTATGCAATGTTTTAAACCAATTAATACTGTCCAAATATTATGTCCATTTCGTCACTAGTCACACATTACTGATAAATTGAAATAGTTAACAGCTATTGTAAAAAAAAAAACTTATAACGAGGTTTTATTATTTTATTTCCAAATTTGATATAGGTTCTTAAACAAATGGACATAATATCTTTAATTTGTGCATAATGTATGTATTGGGGCTTTCCGGTCCAGCTGTTGTTATATATTTTTTAAGGTTTCTGAGTCATAAACGTTACCGCGCAATATGTACAGTCGCGACCAAAAGTCCATAAGCAATCTCAAAAGGCAATAGTTTGAAGTGTAGTTTGACTTACGACCTTCTATTTCCAAGAAATAGACACATGTTGTTTACAAATAATTGTAGTTCATAATTTCAACCACAATGTAAGTGACAAGATGGCCGAGCGGTTAAGGCATGCAGTTAGATGCGTTTATCAATTCACCGCAGGTTCAAATCTCACTCGGTTACTTTTATACTTTTTGAAGTTTTTACTCGATTAGAAGGAATGGGACAGAAATATAGTATTCTTTATCTTGTTCACTTTGTTCACACATTTGTAAATATAAAGAAAATGTATGGGGTTTGATGGTGCAAAGGTGGGGAGTCACGAGATGAAAGGTGTATACAACAGTTAAAAACCCATTGCATGGAAGTGTGGGCAAACTTAAGAGGAACCAGTATATGTGATAATATTGTAGGGTCCATGCGCAAACGTCTACTTGACTGCATTGAAAATAATGGGGGTTATACGAAATATTAATAATGTTATAATTATTTAAGATTAATTTAAGATGTTTGTAACTGCATATTAGCACTTATGTAAATATTTAATGATCTTCAATGGAGGTTTAGTTTCCTTCTTATTTTCGTCAAGACAAGCTGTAACCTCAATACATTTATTGTGACGTTACATTAAAAAAAACGTCTTCATAAAGTGTAAATCATAATATTAGTCTTCAATAAACGCTGCTGTATACCAATACTTATTATAAGTGGGTATCAACAATTATATTTTTGTTATTATAACATCCTGTCCTTGTTGTCATTGTGAATCAATTTAGTAATTTGTATTATCAATCTTATGAATTGACTAAGTGGGTTACAATAAAAAATCTTATAAACGGTTACAAGGGAACTTTTTTATTTAGGTAGGAATGTGACGTCACAATTCACTTTAAAATGTATTAATTGTATAAATAAATAAAACGAATAAACATTTTTACCATCATTCAACATAACTTTTTTATTTCTACCTTACAACAATGACAATAAAAAAAAAACGTAAGTAGTTTAATAATAATAACATATTTAATTTATTAGTTATTATATTAATCAAAAATCTTAGAAACTGTTACAAGGGAACTTTTTTTTATTTAGGTAGGAATGTGACGTCACAATGCTCTTAAAAGTTTATTAATTGTATAAATAAATAAAACGAATAAACATTGTTATTCTATTTCTACCTTACAACAATGAAAATAAAAATAAAAAATTACGTAAATAGTTAAATAATAATAACATATTTAACTTATTAGTTATTATATCAATATGTAACTATTTATGTATTGTATACATGTATTGTATCGCAATTTAAGCATGAATACCTAACAAGTTTGTGCTTAAAATGTTACAAATATTATTATGATTTCGTAAAAACAAAATTCAACCACAAATCAACTAAGCTTCAAACTCAGATTTAGTTGATCGTGATCCCAATGCTTACCCGATAGCCCGATACAGCTACCTGCTCATGATAGATAGATGCGAATTTTAAGAACCGGTCGCCACTGTGACGCGTTTAGTACGAATGCGACAACATTTCATTAGTGTGTGTTATCTTATAAACTGCTAAACGCGCACGCGACTTCGTTAGTGTGTGTACTAGCTGTATCGGGCTCGTACCGTTCATAGCAATGTAATCCTTAGCGTGCCTATGGACTGAGCGTTTACTGTACATTAAATTATAATATCTATCGTCTTTAAAAAGTGCGATCCATAAGGTACCTAAGACATAAAAAATACAGTGTACTTAAGATTATAAGTTATTATATAAGGAAAAACTGTGAAAGATTATAAGTTATTATATAAGGGAAAACTGCGCTGTTGCGATTTTTGTATATTTCTATTTCATTGTGTTGTTGTCATTTTCTACACTCGCCATTTCCCCGTCACTAAATAGAAAAGGGTGAGGGCTAACGGATATTTCGTGACTTCATCATATCCAAAGTCAATTTTTAAGTCAGTAAATATACATACTTATTAAATAAATAATTATCCAATTTTTATATTTGCCTGCCATATTTTTTGATATGGCGGATCTAATAATTACAATAATATTATTTTTTTTGCAAATAATTATATGAATAATATAGGAAATTGAATGAATAATATTGAATTATTTCAATACAAATCTAATTGATATCATTTGGTCATTTACACACCTTTAATATGACACATTGCATTCGTTGCGCAAAAACAACCACTAATATTTGGCAAGATACGGCAATATTTATCGACGTTTATTCGATATTTCTTTGCATTTACCTAAAGACTGACAAAAGTGTTGGCAGAAATTATAATGTGATGAGTTAAAGCCAAACTAAAACACTGACTTTATAGATTTTTTAATTATATTGTAGGTATAGAATAGACTGTTTTAATATTGAAACTAAGTGCCTTATTAGATGTACCTGAAGGTGAAATACTCAGAAATTCGATGTTGTTTTTAGAACAACAACAGCGAATATCTGAAAATTATTTAATTAATTTAATTATTTTATAAGTATTTGATCCTAGAATAAGAGATTTTACATAATTATGTTTTTATTATGTTTCTATGGAGGCAATAAATATGAACTGAGCAATTACCATGGATAAATGTTGATTTAAACGACATAGTATAGTATGTATAAAATTTGACTCATCTTTAGTGATGTATATCTGAATTTGGAATAAATTGGTGAAAATCGTAATCATTCCATACATGTTTGTTTTATTGATTTAAATGATTTGCCTGCATGCTTAATATCAATCGATCTTAGGGTGCTAATACACTGCTAGCGTCCATGCGCGAGCGATACCTGGCGCCCCGGTCATATCACGTTGATGGAACACACTGGGTTTTAGTCCTTGCAACCAGGACTTTACCCGGGTCGATGGTATGCGTCAGGCATTTCAAAGTTTTTAAAAAAAATAATAGTTTAAAAAACTAAAAAACACGCTTTTAAAGTACTTCTAACTAAAAAGTGAAAAATAATTCCTAATATAAGCTGAAAAAAGCGTGGGTTGCTCGATAGACGAAAAATATGGCACAGAGCGCTCCCACTATTATTTATTTTCTACTTTTTTGTTTGGTTTATTTATAAGAGCGTTTTTTAAATTATTTTTTATATTTTTTTTTCGAATTATTGCATTGTCATCGATCTTTGACAAGTGTGCAAAATTTGAATGAAATCTGTCCGTTTAAAGTGGGTCAAAATCAAGTCCAAAGGAGTCGGTTACATACATACATACATACATACATACATACATACAGGTGAAGCTAATATAAGCGTGAAGTGTGTTATTACATCAAAATCAATTTTATTAACAGATTTACACAGATATATATGTATCTGACGTTTAAAAAGCCAATAAGAATGAACCACTGCGCTGCTCGACGATTGATCTAAGTAGATCGATTTCGGCGCATTAACACTCATTAAGTCATTAACTAACTTTAACCAACGAAACCTGCTAATTTGAGTGCATTTTAAAGTTTTTTTTAGTTTTTTTTATTATATATACACATAATGTATATTATGTGATTTGTAAAAACATAAATTTATCTTGTTAGCAGATGTGACCAAACGTGATTAACGACTAACGGCAATATTAATTTCATTAGACATAAGGCAATAGCTCGGTTGTCGGTTTTTTGGACACCAAAGGGTAAGAAAGAAGAAAGAGAGAAAGAGAAAGAAAGAAAGAAAGAAACATTTATTTTGGCAAATCATAATCTTAATGTAACCTATAAAACTACTTATAATAAAAATTTAATTGATGTGCCAAAAAAGGTACACACCTCAGCATACTACTGCAGCACATCAGCACTACAGCGCTGGTATTCTGGTGCGCCCTGATTGCGAGTAAAGGTAGCGCGACATTCGTCCTAATGATGACAAATTTAACAGAATATACAAATATAATTATAATTACAAGTTATAGAAAAAATAAAACAATAAAAAATAAAAATAAAAATAATAATAATAAAAATACTCGACAATAAAAACAAATGACACCACAAAACCTCAAAAACCGAAAAATATAAGGTTAGCGTTTACTTTAGCGCACTGACAGACGTTGGCTACACTTACGACGTCTTATGGTGTTGCCATACCATGCTATAGAGAAAGAGTTAACGACTTAAAAAGGAAAATTAACATTACAAGTTGCTATGCCATGCTGAGCGTTTCAATTTCGTCCAATCCCCACGATACTTTCCTGGTATCGTTTTAGTAGTGCAGTGGGCAGTGGCGTAACTATATGGATGGGGGCATGCCCGTAGCAAAAATATTGGATGGGGCCCTAGTAAAAATCGTTACGATGAAGCCGCTTACTAGTGATTCAGTACTGGAATGCAAAATCAACTTGCTGCATTATCTTGCCCTTATCTATTCCAATACTTTTACAATTGTCCGGTCAACAATTTTAAATTTTTAGATGAATGAAAGCGATTTTTTTTTTTTTTTTGATAAATTATGTTTAGTTACTTTCGAGGTCATGACATCTAGGGACTGGGGGCCTCTTCAGGCTGGGGGCCCGTGGCATTTTGCCACCCCTGCCACCCTATTGTTACGCCACTGGCAGTGGGATATGAAGGAACAAGGATATCCACATTGATATCACTAATTTATTTATTTGTGAACACGATCAAGGTCTCAATTATTTACTCAATTAATTACAGCACAATAGAAAAGGAACTTTTGGCTATTGTATGGGCAACGAAATACTTTCGGCCATATTTATTCGGACGAAAATTTAAAATCATTACAGACCACAAACCATTACAGTGGTTTACGAGCTTAAAAGAGCCTAATTCGCGACTTACAAGATGGCGGTTAAAGCTAAATGAATATGATTTTACAGTTATCTATAAACAGGGCAAATATAATACAAACGCTGATGCCCTTTCACGAATTGAACTTCATAATGAAGAGCTTTTGTCTATAGTCACTATAGCTATAGCTATAGTCGTATAACCTAGCACATCACCTGCGTTAGATGGTTCTAGCACTGACACAGCTTCGGAAGTCGAAGAGATAAGATCTAACTCCAGAACAGCTGTACATACTGATACTGAAAATCCTATTCTTGAAGTGCCTATAACCGATGATCCATTAAATAAGTATACACAACAGTTGATTTTTCATTTAGTTGGTGACATTAAAGGTAAACCAACTTCTACCAAACCTTTTGACAACCTCACTAGAATATCTATACAGGTTTCATAGTCCAACTTAGAAGAAGACATAGTCAACGCCTTTAAAAAATACATGAATCCAAAACTTAAGATAGGTAGGTATGCTTATTAATCCATATTCGGCCATGTATAAAATTATCCCAATTATAATACAACGCAAATTTAAAAATTCTGCTATGAAAATCACATTAGTAAAGAAGGAAATAGAGAATGTTAGAGAATATCTTAAGCAACAAAGAATTATCAATTTATATCATGATGGAAAAACTAACCATCGTGGAATTAACGAATGCTACTTAGCCTTGTCTCACAAATATTACTGGCCAAAAATGAAAGAACATATTACACAATTTATAAATGAATGTACAATATGCGGTCAAGCGAAATGTGATCGTAATCCTATAAGGCAACAATTTAAATTAGTACCACCAGTCACAAAGCCATTTGAAATAATACATTTAGGTCTATTAACTATTCAAACCGAAAAATTTTTGACTATCATAGATGCATTTTCCAAATATGGTCAGGCCTATTATCTCAAAGACGGAACTGCTGTTAGTGTATTACAAGGTTTGCTTAAATATTGCTCACATCACGGTTTACCTATCACCATAGTAACTGATAATGGAACTGAATTTACTAATCAGCTCATAGCGGAATTCGTTAGACTTCACAAAATACAACACCATAAGGTAGCCCCTCATACTCCCAATGAGAACGGGATAGTAGAAAGATTTAATTCCACTTTATTAGAGCACTTACGTATTTTAAAACTATCTCAGAAATTAGAACCAGTTGTGAATGCATTGCAATGCCTTATGCAATTTTAGGTTACAACAGTAGTATACATAGTCTTACTAAATGCAGACCCATTGATGTGATAACAGGCCATTTTAATCCTCGCGATCCATTTGATATAAATGTTTCCAGTCAATTATTACAACAGTACATAGTTAATCATAGAGACAAAATAAAAACAGTATATAACAATATTCATGATTTATGTAGTTTTTCTAGACAAAATATAATTGATAGTCGTAATAAGACTCGTGAAACAGTAGTTGAACACTCTCCAGAACAACAGGTGTTCATAAAAAACCCAATAGCTTCACGTCAAAAATTAGCACCTCGTTATACACCAGATGTAGTGACGGCAGACCTTCCAATCCACATTTACACTTAACGTAAACTGGGTCCAATTGCTAAGTCTAGACTTAAGAGAGTACCTAAAAGTGCCACATTGTTACAGGCCGTTCCTGGTAATTCACCTTTTTCTGAGTCCAGTTCTGATGCAGGAAATAAGACTTGAAAGTCTCAATGAAGGACCTGGTATCTTGCCCTTTAAATTAGGATCAGCTAAAACGATATCATTTTATCATTCCTTTCTCCAATACGTTGACCTTAATCAATTCCATGATACTATAAAATCAGTAATAAATCAATTAGAATATATAAGCCCTGATCTACACTCAAAAACTAGGTCTTTATTTGAACCTCATATAGATTACTTAAAGAACAAACTCGAAAGCGTTCTACAGCAACTGCAATCATTTGAAACCGTTCGTGTAAAAAGGGGTCTCGTAGATGGTCTCGGTTCAGTCGTAAAAGCTATCACGGGTAACCTTGATTATACAGATGCACAGCACTATAACCAAGCCATAAAATCTCTGCAGGATAATGAAAACAAATTAATTACTGAATTTAATAATCATGTTACTTTATCTAAAAATTGGTCCACACAATATACAAAAATAATTGATAGTATCGTAGATAATCAGAATAGAATGCAGATATTAATCAGTAAAATTAATGAAACCATAGCCAGTAGAGACTATGAGTTAGTTAAATATGCACATTTAGGTCAAGTACTTGAGGTTCTAACAGATAACGTAGAGTCTGTTTCTGATGAATTAATTAAATTAGAAAATGCTATAGGTTTTATTCGAAGTTCTACAGTACTGTGCATCGTGGCATTTTAAATTTAGATTCTATTCGTTATATGATTAGCAATGTTAGTAACTTGTACGGTAGACAGAGTGTTGTAGATTTAGATATTAGAGAATACTTTGATATAATTAAAATAGGATCCTATTATGTAGGCAATCAAATAGTTCTAGTATATAAATTCCCCATTATTTTACCTTTTACGTATGATTTATATAAATTATCTATAATTCCTAACCGTAACCATGAAATCCTGATTCCACCCTATCCATTCCTAATCATTCATGAGAAAAAGGTCAAGTACATAGAGGCTGAATGCCCGAAGTCAAGTAAATGGTATCTTTGCGAGGACAAGCAGCGTCTTCAAAGTCAAAACCCACAAGACTGCATGCAGCAACTAATCGACACACAGCAAACGAGTCCAACATGCAGCCCTGTCACCATCGCTCTGGAACAAGCCACCTATGACAAACTAGATGACAAACACTACACCATCCATTTTCCAGTACCTACAAAGGCACACCTTTCCTGTGGCCACGATTCATACAATACCCTGCATGGCAGTTATCTCGTCGTTTTACCACTAAGATGTTACATGGAAACACCGCAGTTCACGATAGCTAATACCAATGGTCGTCTGAAAGGTCAAGTTATCAAGATAATAGATAGACTACCTATGGAGAACACCATTCCAACAGCTTCGATTCCAAGGATCAACTTCAAGTCTATCAATCTCGATCAACTCCATGAAATTAACACTAAGATGTCTCTGCAGCCACCAGTAAGCCTGAATGATGACAGCGTGTACCATACGACAATTCCTCTATATACAATAATTCTCAGTGCAAGCGTTGTCATAATCGCCCTGTTATACCGCAAGTACAAACAGAAGAAATTGAATATATCAAAAGGAAATGAGCCACAAGAAATGAACACAATTTCAGATAGGATGAAGCCTACTGACCATGATCAACCTCCAGCTCAATTCACGACCAAAGTCTTCCATACTCGCTGTTCTATGGGTGGAGGTGTTACGGAACCCTAATAACATGCAACGGTAGCGGTCTCCAAGCTCAACGCTGCGCGCGGCCCTCGATGCATTGTCAGCGAAACGTCAATGACGCGACTGTGGGAACGGGATATTTTAACTAAGACATTATTTGTTCACACTTCGAAAAGTAATCATGTTAATTAAGTTTTAATTGTAATTGCCTAATTTTAATTAAAATCATATTCTAAGTAAACTGCGTTTGGTGTTTAATGCAACCTTCGACTGTAGAAACCTTTACTGGTGACCATATAATTAAAAAGAATTATTCCCAGTAGTCCCCTCTAGCCCTGTCCCCCGGGGTGACAACTGGGAATTGTCTTCCCAGTTGTCACGGGGGTGACAATTTGTGCCGACTGTTCCCTTTGAAAGCTGACTAGAGGGGACAAATGGGAAGTTTGTTTCTCAGTTGTCACCGCGGGGGTGACAATTGCTACGATTTCTTCTCAGAAAAAAAATGTAATTACCATAGATTTCAGCATTTTTATTTGTTGTGCTACAAATAATTAAATATAAAAATTAACACAATGTCAACACACAACATTAGAACAATATTAACTATTAAGTAAATAAAAATGTCAAAAAAGTTATAGAAAATCATCTTCTTCTTCTTCTTTTCGTGTCAATGGCTTGTTCATACTGTTTTAGACCAGTAGGTGGCGACTTCAACCCCTTTTTTGTTTGCCTGCATTAGATCATCGCGGGTGCAAGTGGCGGGTAGAAAAGGGCAGGACATTAGATGGGCCATACTCTGGCTAGGGGATCCACATTCACACCTAGTATCGGATGAGTTTAAAAATCCCCACTTGGCCAGGTTGTCTTTGCAGCGGCCGACCTGAGTCCGCAGTCTGTTAAGGGACTTCCAGGTCGGCCACAGCAGCTCATTCCCAGGTGGCAGATGTTCGGCCGGTTTAAGGAAATTGGGAGGAACAGGATAATTAGCCTTCCACATTTCGCATCGTAGATTGGCTGGACTTTGGTCCGCTGATTTCGTCTTCCTAAGGAAGCTCTTGCGGCTTTTAAGGCGAACTGGTGGTATGACATGACTGTGGAGTGGGTGACGGATATCGTTCTCCTGTTTCCATTTTTCTGTCTGACATGAAATTTCGCGGCGAACAAAAGGTGGTGATATTCCTGCTAGTGGGTAGACCATGTTAAGAGGGGTCGGTTTTAGGCAGCCGGTGATGGTTCTGCAAGCATCGTTCAGCGCCACGTCTACCTGCTTGGCGTGTGCAGAACGATGCCACACAGGGCATGCAAACTCCTAAAAAATCATAAAAAAAATTAACATTACGGTTCCTTTAATAGGTACAATCATAGATTATTAACAGCAATCTTTTTTTAATTTTATATAATTTTTACATATTACGGAATTTATTTTGTACGGCAACACCGAGGTTAGAATTTTTTTTCAAAATGTAGGTAGGAACACATTTTTTAAACTGACGATATATTTCCTACCATAAACTTCGTTAGTTTCGCCCGTTGTGTTACTCACTGTTGTTTTAAATACTACAAATAATGTCTGGGAATAGTGCATGTTCTAGTTCGAGTGATTCGACTTTTGTGATAATACAAAGAAGAGTTGGAAACATTCTGCTTCGAGCAGGCCATCAATTTTATAAGAAAAAACAGTACAATACTGGTCTTTCAATATGGGAATGTAGTCAGAGAAGGAAAATGTGTAAAGGGCGTATCAGGATAAAAGTGAGTATTTAAGTATAGATTTCTTTAATTACTTACTATACACATGACATGGCAACAATAAAGTTTTTGGATATAAAGTAGGTATTTGAAAGTACTATTAACTTGTCAATTAGGTTGATAGGTATGGGGTGACCGTTTATTAGTTATTATACGATAACTAGAGGGTAATCTTATATATACAAAAGAAAGTTGTGTTAGTTGCACTATTTATAACTCAAGAACGGCTGAACCGATATGGCTGAAAATTGGTGAAGAGGTAATTTAGAACCAGGAAAAGGACATATGATGGAAAGGGACATTTAGGGAAAGGGACTATTTGAAACCTAGGGACATTTTGGGAAAGATTCTGAGCCTAAACGATGCATTTTATCTAGGGATCACGCGGACGATGTCACGGCCAACAGCTAGTTATTTAAATATAAGATGCTATCGAAAGAATTTTTACTTTTCAGGACGGAAATATTGTAGACGAAACTGCTCACACATGCACACCCGACTTTGCCAAAAACGAAATCGACGAACTCCTCTACCGATGCAAGCAAGATTTGACTACACAAAATTACCCAGCAGTTCCTCAAACTTATAATGCTTTGGTAGCTTCGTACGAAAATAGAGGACTACAACTTATTGCTCAAATGCCAAGTTTTAAATCTGTCAAATCATCATTGTATAGATATAGAAATAAGGTAGCAGGAGTTGATAAAATCCAATGCAACGAATTAGAAGAGGTGCAAATTCCCGGATATGAAGATTTCTTAATGGCAGATTATTATTACGACAATAAACGAATCATTATCTTTTGTTCACAAAGAGCAAGAGAGTTATTACTTACAGTCGAGGATTATTACAGCGATGGAACCTTTAAAATTTGTCCAAGACCGTTTGATCAACTATACACCATACATGGTGATATTGGAAGTACCGCTAACAGTACAAACATCGTGCCACTTGTGTACGCTCTAATGAGTGATAGACAACAATCGTCCTACGTGGTTTTATTTTCCTTAATTAAATCTCAAGTACCTGGATGGAATCCCACAAAATACAAAACTGATTATGAAAAAGCAGCGATGAGCGCCATCGCAAAAGTTTTCCCATCTGTAATAGTGAGCGGATGCTACTATCATTTTAACAAGGCTATTTGGCGTAAAGGGCGCGAACTCGAAATAACGAAATCGAGCAATCCAGCAAAAATCCGGGAAGTGGCATTGAGCGCTATACTCCCTTTACTACCACCATCCGAAGTTATAAACGGTTGGTTATATATCACACGGAAGCCTACAGAAGACGAAAACATGATAAAGTTTCGAGCTTATATGACGAAACAATGGTTAAAAGATGATTTTATACAAACTTGGAATGTATTCGGAAGTCAGCATCGCACCACTAACTGTTTGGAGGGCTGGCACAATAAATTAAATCGGGAAGTGGGGAAAAAGAAGCCCAATATCATACATTTTCTTAACATTATACAAAAGGATGCATCATTAGTCACAGTCCGACACACGATGGTAAAAAACAAATTAAAATGTTTTAAAGAAAGGCAGAAGAAATATATACTCAAGGATGAATTCATACAAGAAATGCAGATGGAATTTCTGCATGGGAATATGTCTGTTGGACATTTTTTGGAAACACTTAGACATTAAGTTTATGTCTATAGTATAGTACATAATTAGGAGATATATATTTTTTAGTGTTTCAAAAAACGTAAATATGTATAAGGATAAAGTTACACGTGCTAATTTAATCGCATGCTTGTTTGTAAACTTGCTCATTGATTTTGTGCCTTGCGCTGCAGGTAGCATGAGACAAAAGTTTACAAACAAGCATGCTATTAAATTAGCACGTGAAACTTTACCCTTAGTGATTATCTGTGATTATACGATTAGTATTAATCAAAGTAAATAATCTGTGATTGTACCTATTAAAGGAACCGTAATGTTAATTTTTTTTATGATTTTATATAACTTTTTTGTCATTTTTATTTACTTAATAGTTAATATTGTTCTAATGTTGTGTGTTGACATTTTGTTAATTTTAATATTTATTTATTTGTAGCACAACAAATAAAAATGCTGAAATCTATGGTAATTACATTTTTTTCTGAGAAGAAATCGTAGCAATTGTCACCCCCGCGGTGACAACTGAGAAACAAACTTCCCATTTGTCCCCTCTAGTCAGCTTTCAAAGGGAACAGTCGGCACAAATTGTCACCCCCGTGACAACTGGGAAGACAATTCCCAGTTGTCACCCCGGGGGACAGGGCTAGAGGGGACTACTGGGAATAATTCAACTAGAAATCCATTGTGATGTTGTTGTGGGTTTCATAAAGGTCCAGGTTTGGGTATTTATAATTAAATAGACTTGGTAGACTGATACTGTGTTTTATTCTTGCAGTTCCAACCGGAAGAGAAATATAGACATAGAAAAATCATAGATTGTACTTAATACCGTAACTAATTCTATAAGGCTGAGTGTAGGTGTACTACACTCTTATTAGGGTGTGTATAGACATACACCACACCCGTTAGTAAATTGATTAAAATTATTATAAATAGAATCCACTTCACGATCGAGTCGGCATGTCAAGTCTGCCGCGCGCTTCAGCAGCGTCCAACAAACTTGAGGGTGTTGCAGGGCTTTATTGAAGCCATACACGCACAACTTTACTGCACGGCGAACTTGACAATTCGACTTGATCTTGGCTCAATTTGGAGTTAACTTTTTCTCTTCAAAAAACGTAGCACAATTTAATCTAGCTGCGACTCGACTCGAAGATATAATCAATTCAAACGGGTATGTATATTCAGTCAATATTTTGGACGAAGCCAATTTAAAAAATATTTGGAAAGCTTCACAGCTACAACTTGGCAATCAACTATACTCCAACCAATTTCACCAGAACATTAACAAGGCAAACAGACAGAAGCTATTTCAAATTCGCAGCTTCAAAATAAGAATACGATAACGGTTCGCATTAGAGCACATTCTAGATAAATAATTCCAAGAGTTAAAGATTCTCAAGTAGCAATTACTTTAAGAATGCTGCTGCTTTAGCCAATTATTAGTGGACGCGCAACAGTCAAGAAATAAAGACTGCAGAAGCAGATGACTAAATCATTCCAGAAAAATGTGTCAGACCGCCAACGAATAATACTTTTTCACACACTTTTGTTGTATGCATCTGATCCATATATGCATATCTCGAGCAAAAGGTGACCAAACCTAACAATCACAAAGAGTTTGGGAAGAAGCTAAACATTTGTTGCCATTATTAATACTATCTACGTAACAATATACTCCAGAAACATTAGTTCGTAGAGCTTACTTAAAACAGCCTGAATTATTTTCTAATTGTTCATAATAATTATATCTAGTAAAACATTATGGTCTTTATTTCAGATATTAGTCTAGAAATTGTTTTTTTTTTTTTTAACAAGAGTCCTTTTTTTATTATGTTTGTATTTCAAAACTAAAATATTATCTCTCTTATACCTACCGGAAAACCTTTTGAAACGATTCGTATGGTTAGTTCCATTTGTAGAGGGTGCCAAGAAACATGCTTGATTATCTCCTATAGCCGCAAGGACTATTACAGGTCAAACAAAATTGGGGAAATACAGTCGACTCTCGTTAATTCGAAACTTGAGGGACTCTTAAAATATTATGAGTTATCGAATGTTTGAAATATCAAATGGTTCGAAATTTGTGAAAGAAAATAAATAAAACTTCGAATTACTAAGTAAAATGACCAGGCTTTCTTCCAGACGACGAAATTCACCTTTAGTAGTTCTTTTCCGTACTCCAGCAGTTTCAGCAGAATTAATTTTCTCCTTGTGCTTTATTATGGTTGAGAGAGTACTCAGAGGAATCTTAAATTCTTTCGCAACAACACTTTTCTTCTCACCTTCCTCTACTTTTTCGATTAACTTCTTCTTTTCAGCATTAACTTCTTCTTTTCAGAAACATTCCAGAAAAATGTGTCAGACCTGCAGCCAACGAATAATACTTTTTCACACACTTTTGTTGTATGCATCTGATCCATATATGCATATATCGAGCAAAAGGTGACCAAACCTAACAATCACAAAGAGTTTGGGAAGAAGCCAAACATTTGTTGCAATTATTAATACTATCTACGTAACAATATACTCCAGAAACATTAGTTCGTAGAGCTTACTTAAAACAGCCTGAATTATTTTCTAATTGTTCATAATAATTATATCTAGTAAAACATTATGGTCTTTATTTCAAATATAAGTCTAGAAATTGTTTTTTTTTTTTTTTAAACAAGAGTCTCTTTTTTATTATGTTTGTATTTCAAAACGAAAATATTATCTCTCTTATACCTACCGGAAAACCTTTTGAGACGATTCGTATGGTTAGTTCCTATAGTGCATCGAGACAGGTCAATACGAGGTTGATGGCTATGTCCATTTATAGAGGGTGTCAAGAAACGTGCTTGATTATCTCCTATAGCCGCAAGGACTACTATAGGTCGAACAAAATTGGGGAAATAAATAATTTATGAGGCTTAATATTTGCATGTTCGGAAACAAGAAACGTATTAAAAAATGGTGGAAATAACTAATGACGCTATCTTTTTGCCACAAACTAGAAATCCATTGTGATGTTGTGGGTTTCATAAAGGTCCAGGTTTGGGTATTTATAATTAAATAGACTTGGTAGACTGATACTGTGTTTTATTCTTGCAGTTCCAACCGGAAGAGAAATATAGACATAGAAAAATCATAGATTGTACTTAATACCGTAACTAATTCTATAAGGCTGAGTGTAGGTGTACTACACTCTTATTAGGGTATGTATAGACATACACCACACCCGTTAGTAAATTGATTAAAATTATTATAAATAGAATCCACTTCACGATCGAGTCGGCATGTCAAGTCTGCCGCGCGCTTCAGCAGCGTCCAGCAAACTTGAGGGTGTTGCAAGGCTTTATTGAAGCCATACACGCACAACTTTACTGCACGGCGAACTTGACAATTCGACTTGATCTTGGCTCAATTTGGAGTTAACTTTTTCTCTTCAAAAAACGTAGCACAATTTAATCTAGCTGCGACTCGACTCGAATATATAATCAATTCAAACGGTTATGTATATTCAGTCAATATTTTGGACGAAGCCAATTTAAAAAATATTTGGAAAGCTTCACAGCTACAACTTGGCAATCAACTATACTCCAACCAATTTCACCAGAACATTAACAAGGCAAACAGACCGAAGCTATTTCAAATTCGCAGCTTCAAAATAAGAATACGATAACGGTTTGCATTAGAGCACATTCTAGATAAATAATTCCAAGAGTAAAAGATTCTCAAGTAGCAATTACTTTAAGAATGCTGCTGCTTTAGCCAATTATTCGTGGACGCGCAACAGTCAAGAAATAAAGACTGCAGAAGCAGATGACTAAATCATTCCAGAAAAATGTGTCAGACCTGCAGCCAACGAATACTTTTTCACACACTTTTGTATGGATCTGATCCATATATGCATATCTCGAGCAGAAGGTGACCAAACCTAACAATCACAAAGAGTTTGGGAAGAAGCCAAACATTTGTTGCAATTATTAGTACTATCTACGTAACGATATACTCCAGAAACATTAGTTCGTAGAGTTTACTTAAAACCGTAGAGTTTACTTAAAACAGCCTGAATTATTTTCTAATCGTTCATAATAATTATATCTAGTAAAACATTATGGTCTTTATTTCAGATATTAGTCTAGAAATAGTTTTTTTTTTTTTTTAAACAAGAGTCTCTTTTTATTATGTTTGTATTTCAAAACAAAAATATTATCCCTCTTATACCTACCGGAAAACCTTTTGAGACGATTCATATGGTTAGTTCCCATAGTGCATCGAGACAGATCAATACGAGGTCGATGGCGATGTCCATTTGTAGAGGGTGTCAAGAAACGTGCTTGATTATCTCCTATAGCCGCAAGGACTATTACAGGTCGAACAAAATTGGGGAAATAAATCATTTATGAGGCTCAATATTGCATGTTCAGAAACAAGAAACGTATTAAAAAATGGTGGAAATAACTAATGACGCTATCTTTTTGCCACAAACTAGAAACCCGTTAGTAAATTGATTAAAATTATTATAAATAGAATCCACTTCACGATCGAGTCGGCATGTCAAGTCTGCCGCGCGCTTAAGCAGCATCTAGCAAACTTGAGGGTGTTGCAGGGCTTTATTGAAGCCATACACGCTCAACTTTACTGCACGGCGAACTTGACAATTTGACTTGATCTTGGCTCAATTTGGAGTTAACTTTTTCTCTTTAAGAAACGTAGCACAATTTAATCTAGCTGCGACTCGACTCCAAGATATAATCAATTCAAACGGTTATATATATTCAGTCAATATTTTGGACGAAGCCAATTTAAAAAATATTTGGAAAGCTTCACAGCTACAAATTGGCAATCAACTATACTCCAACCAATTTCACCAGAACATTAACAAGGCAAACAGACAGAAGCTATTTCAAATTCGCAGCTTCAAAATAAGAATACGATAACGGTTTGCATTAGAGCACATTCTAGATAAATAATTCCAAGAGTAAAAGATTCTCAAGTAGCAATTACTTTAAGAATGCTGCTGCTTTAGCCAATTATTCGTAAACGCGCAAAAGTCAAGAAATAAAGACTGCAGAAGCAGATGACTAAATCATTCCAGAAAAATGTGTCAGACCTGCAGCCAACAAATAATAATACTTTTTCACACACTTTTGTTGTATGCATCTGATCCATATATGCATATCTCGAGCAGAAGGTGACCAAACCTAACAATCACAAAGAGTTTGGGAAGAAGCCAAACATTTGTTGCAATTATTAGTACTATCTACGTAACGATATACTCCAGAAACATTAGTTCGTAGAGTTTACTTAAAACCGTAGAGTTTACTTAAAACCGTAGAGTTTACTTAAAACAGCCTGAATTATTTTCTAATCGTTCATAATAATTATATCTAGTAAAACATTATGGTCTTTATTTCAGATATTAGTCTAGAAATAGTTTTTTTTTTTTTTTTAAACAAGAGTCTCTTTTTATTATGTTTGTATTTCAAAACAAAAATATTATCCCTCTTATACCTACCGGAAAACCTTTTGAGACGATTCATATGGTTAGTTCCCATAGTGCATCGAGACAGATCAATACGAGGTCGATGGCGATGTCCATTTGTAGAGGGTGTCAAGAAACGTGCTTGATTATCTCCTATAGCCGCAAGGACTATTACAGGTCGAACAAAATTGGGGAAATAAATCATTTATGAGGCTTAATATTGCATGTTCAGAAACAAGAAACGTATTAAAAAATGGTGGAAATAACTAATGACGCTATCTTTTTGCCACAAACTAGAAACCCAATAGTTAATTGATTAAAATTATTATAAATAGAATCCACTTCACGATCGAGTCGGCATGTCAAGTCTGCCGCGCGCTTCAGCAGCATCTAGCAAACTTGAGGGTGTTGCAGGGCTTTATTGAAGCCATACACGCTCAACTTTACTGCACGGCGAACTTGACAATTTGACTTGATCTTGGCTCAATTTGGAGTTAACTTTTTCTCTTTAAGAAACGTAGCACAATTTAATCTAGCTGCGACTCGACTCCAAGATATAATTAATTCAAACGGTTATATATATTCAGTCAATATTTTGGACGAAGCCAATTTAAAAAATATTTGGAAAGCTTCACAGCTACAAATTGGCAATCAACTATACTCCAACCAATTTCACCAGAACATTAACAAGGCAAACAGACAGAAGCTATTTCAAATTCGCAGCTTCAAAATAAGAATACGATAACGGTTTGCATTAGAGCACATTCTAGATAAATAATTCCAAGAGTAAAAGATTCTCAAGTAGCAATTACTTTAAGAATGCTGCTGCTTTAGCCAATTATTCGTGGACGCGCAACAGTCAAGAAATAAAGACTGCAGAAGCAGATGACTAAATCATTCCAGAAAAATGTGTCAGACCTGCAGCCAACAAATAATAATACTTTTTCACACACTTTTGTTGTATGCATCTGATCCATATATGCATATCTCGAGCAAAAGGTGACCAAACCTAACAATCACAAAGAGTTTGGGAAGAAGCCAAACATTTGTTGCAATTATTAATACTATCTACGTAACAATATACTCCAGAAACATTAGTTCGTAGAGCTTACTTAAAACAGCCTGAATTATTTTCTAATTGTTCATAATAATTATATCTAGTAAAACATTATGGTCTTTATTTCAGATATTAGTCTAGAAATTGTTTTTTTTTTTTTTAACAAGAGTCCTTTTTTTATTATGTTTGTATTTCAAAACTAAAATATTATCTCTCTTATACCTACCGGAAAACCTTTTGAAACGATTCGTATGGTTAGTTCCCATAGTGCATCGAGACAGATCAATACGAGGTCGATGGCGATGTCCATTTGTAGAGGGTGCCAAGAAAAATGCTTGGTTATCTCCTATAGCCGCAAGGACTATTACAGGTCAAACAAAATTGGGAAAATACAGTCGACTCTCGTTAATTCGAAACTTGAGGGACTCTTAAAATATTATGAATTATCGAATGTTTGAAATATCAAATGGTTCGAAATTTGTGAGAGAAAATAAATAAAACTTTGAATTACTAAGTAAAATGACCAGGCTTTCTTCCAGACGACGAAATTCACCTTTAGTAGTTCTTTTCCGTACTCCAGCAGTTACAGCAGAATTAATTTTCTCCTTGTGCTTTATTATGGTTGAGAGAGTACTCAGAGGAATCTTAAATTCTTTCGCAACAACACTTTTCTTCTCACCTTCCTCTACTTTTTCGATTAACTTCTTCTTTTCAGCAATCGTCAAACATTTATACTTTCTAGGACTCATAATTAACACAAACTTTTAATGTGCATACCAACAAGACTAACAGTAACTCAAACATAACTAAACAAACCAATTCGTGCGGAAGTGTGAGTTTAACTAATCATAACAAAAACAAAGGCTCGTGTATGTTGATACAAGTTTGAACTTGTCGCAACTAGAGGTTGCAATCGAATATTCGAATATTCGAATTATTCGAATATTCAAATATTCGAATAATTCGAATCGTAAATAAATATTCGAATACTACCAGAAAAAAAATACTACTAAAGTTTATGTCGGTGGAACTTAATTATTTTTGTTGACAACACTGCTTGACGGCTTGACTTGACGCCATTTTGTTGAGTTCATTCACTTTCACAACAACAGAACGCGTTGTCATTCATTTGCAAAGCGGTGCATTTTGTCTGTTGTGGAGTGATTTTATTCTGGTGTTTTATATAAAAGTTTTCAAGGATTGTTTTTATGTAAGTATATAGTATTTTATTAATTTTTGAAAAACAGTGGACAAATTTATGACTTAACCTAAAATAAGTAATTATTTGTTTCGAATCACATTAAATCAGCCTAGAATTAAATACAAAACTATCATTCACTGTGCACTGATCATTAAATACCTACGTTACATGTATTTACAGGTACTAAATTCATTGATATTTCAGTGCAGATCAGTAGACAATGGATAAAGATAAATTGGTTTTTAAAGAGTACACAAAACGTAAGTTTGACAAATCTTCGGTATGGAACTCTTTCTTACGGACTGAGGATGGAAGTCACGCAAAATGCAAGTTATGCAAAAAAGTTCTTCAATGCTCAAATACCACCACATGCTTACATAATCACTTGAAGAAGCAACATCCAAGCGTACCTGGTTAGTCACTCACTTAACTTACTTTTACTTTTATTAACTATTTGTTCACTTACATTTATTATTTTTGACGGCTTTTAGTTAGTTATTTAACTCATTAGATTCGCTTTTACTCATAAGATTTTTTTTAATTTTCTGTCTTCTAGATGCAAGAAGAAATACTCTACAGATTCCAGAGACAACACCGGATACGCCTACCACTTCCACAAATGAGGTAGTTCTAGAACAAGATCAGCGGTCTAAGCGGCTAAAAAAAGACAGAATTGACGATTATTTTAAGAACACCATAGATAATATGGAAACTGTGATTTCCAAAATGACTGCGTGTGATGGTCTACCATTCAACGTTTTTTGCAAATCAGAATCTATACGTATGCTTTTTTCCAAAAGTGGATTCGAAGCCTTGCCCAAATCTCCGAACACAATAAAGAAGATTGTTATAGAAAAAAGTGATCAGTTAAAACAAGAACTGAGAAGAGAATTGTCTGTTTTAAAAGCAAAAGGACAGAAATTTTGCGCCTCTCTTGATGAGTGGACATCAGCTAGCAATCGGCGTTATGTGAATATCAACATTCACTGCCCTGATTTCAATGACAAGCCTTTCAGAAACTTAGGATTGGCAAGAATTACAGGTAGAGGAACATCGGAAAGATGTAGTAATATTTTGCGGGACAAATTAGGATCCTAATAATAATAATAATAATAAACCCCTCTGGGATAGTCGTTACCTCACCATGAGGATAACGCATCACCCGGAGGCATATTAGGTATCTGCTTTTTAATATCCTTTTGATATAAACCAAAAATATATCTAAAGATCGATAAAGAGCACACAAACCGCAGGGCAGCTTGTGGCGAGCTGAATGTGAGTGGCGACACTGCGGTCCTGATTCCCCAGAGAGTCGGTCAGGGACTCGTCTCCGGCTTGCCTTCATTGGCCGGTCGGAGTGGAAATCCAAGAGCGCCCGCAGGACTCTCAGCTCTGTTCTTGCCTTAACCGGCCGGTCAGAGAGGGGTCGCCAGAGCAGAGATGCTCGGGGGTGGAAGTGTCATTTTCAAGGGCATAACTACGAGGAAACCCGCTCCGGGTTATTGGGCTAGAACCTAGGCTCGCGATGGTGAAATCGGCGCCGCACCGCTCGACACCCCAAGCCGCTCACGACAATGTTGCGCCCTGTCGCCTGAATGGCTTTGCCTTGGGCGAACGATTGGGGGGCCCATGATAGTGAGTTGGCGAGTCACCGCCTGCTTATTTTTCCGTGTTTTACATGTGCTATTAGGGCAGGCGACATAGGAAATCCATAGAACCAGTTTTAATTAAATTAGCAATTCACTACCATAGATCCAATTATTTAGTCTCCATTATTCTGCAATAGTTCTACACAAACCGGGGACTGTCCTTGGGTGCATTTATATAGTGTGAACAGGGATAGTCGTCGGTTTGTGTCCCATTTCACTTTAGATTAAAATGTTTATTAGGCCTCTGCGCTGTTGGCTTCGGCCCCACGTATGCCTTCCAAAGTACCGGGACTCCATAGTCCCGTGTTATGGAAACATAAACTACATAATAATAATAATAATAATTCATTTATTTGCAAATATGGGTAGATTACAAGATGTTTACAATAGATAGACAGTATCACCACATTTCACCATAAGGCATGCAACTCAGTAGGTATAAAAAACATAGTATTTGTGTTTGTAAAGAATTTAAAAATAATCCTAATTCAAATTTTCTATTATAATCATTTAAGTTTGTCAATTATAAAAATGTCAAGTCAAATAATAATATTATAAAAAGAAAACAATTCATTAAAGTTTTTCAATTATAAAAATGTCAAGTCAATAAGTTTGTCAATTATAAAAATGTCAAGTCAAATAATAATATTATAAAAAGAAAACAATTCATTAAAGTTTTTCAATTATAAAAATGTCAAGTCAAATAATAATATTATAAAAAGAAAACAATTTGATCAATAAATAAAATAAATTCCAATTAAAATTAATATAACTATAGTCTAACAATTTGACAGGTGCTTATCTGCTAGGTATTCTGACACGCTATAATACGCCTTATCAATTAAAAACTTTTTAATGGTTTTTTTAAATACATGTGGCGATGGTATTTCTAGCACAGAGTTTGGCAAGTGATTGTAAATGCGAGGTGCCATGCAAAATATACTATTGTTAAATAGACTTGTTTTATTCTTTGGAAAGCAAATTCTATCTTTATGCCTGGTACTTTTATGTTTCTCAAAATTGTTTATATTTCCCCGCACAAAACTTATCACCTCAAAAATGTAAACGCATGGAACTGTCAGTATTTTTAAGTTTTGGAAATGGATTTTGCAACTATCCGTTTGCTTTAGATGACAGATAGATCTAATGCACCGTTTTTGTGCCTTAAAAACTGATTCTTTATCTACACTGTGCCCCCAAAACAGGATTCCGTACTGTATGACAGATCCTACATAACCGTGATATGCAGCCAAGACTGCAGATGTATCCACCGTTTTAGTTAGCATGTACAGGGCAATATTCAGGCCCAAAAACTTAGTAGTTTCTACTGGACTAATTTGGTTACCTGTGTAATTTACGTTAATTTCTGAAATGTGCGACTCTATTGCGAAATATCATGATGTTAGTTTTATCAAAATTCAATGTTAAGTTATTTGCCATAGTCCACTCTACAATATGTTTTATTGCTTTATTTATATCATTAAGAAGATGTGATTTATTGTTACCCTCAAACACAATGGTACAATCATCAGCAAATAGATATGAGGGATGATTGATTACTTTTGGCAGATCGTTTATGTAGATGTTAAATAATAACCTACGATCTATCTTTAGAAAATAACGTAGTAGGTGTGGTGACAGACGGTGCTAGCGTTATGACTGCCATGGGTCGTCTAATACCTTCATTTCACCAGTTATGCCTCGCACATGGAATACAGTGTGCAGTGGTGGATGTCATATATAAGAACTTATATAGCCCGAGTGTAGAAAGTTCAGAAAAAATAGACATAGAGGAGACAGTATTTGCAACAGTAGATTCAGAGGAAAATGAATCAGAAGACCAAGAAACAGATGAAAATGACGATGGACAAGGTTTTGTAGTTTGTAATGCAGAAACCAGAGGTGAATCCAGGCTCAATATCGAGTACAAGGATTTGATTGTTAAAGTACGTAAGATAGTGAAGTTTTTCAAGAAGTCTCCAACGAGGACATAAGTTTTAAATAAATATGTTCTTGAAGATAACAAAAGGGCGGGCCTGGTTTTAGATAGCAAAACGCGGTGGAGCAGCATGGCGGACATGGTTTCAAGATTTTTGCTATTAAAGGATGCAATATTAAAGGCACTGATTGACTTGAAAGAAAAAACTGTGTTCAGCTCCTACGAGCTTGATCTCTTGCAGGATTTATCTACGAGTCTCACTATCGTAAAAACCACTGTAGAAGCTATTTGCCAACAAAAGGCGAATTTATTAACTGCGGAAACAGCCCTCCATTTCATGGTCACTAAACTACAAGAGAATAATGGGGTTATCAGTAGCAGACTCCTTCAGGCCCTAAAATTAAGGATCACTCAACGCCGACAAACAGATCTGGTATGTACACTGAAGTATTTACACAATCCTAACAAATACTACCAGGAACAATCTTCTGCTGTTTTCCCTATAGTAGGAAATGATGTTATCACTAAAGTCATAGTTGACATCCAAAAAAGATATTTTAATCAAAGTACTTCAACGACAACTTTTACTTGCACTTCTGATGACGAAGAAGACATGTTTCTAGCAGACTTACAGAATTGTCAAAATGAAGAATCGTCTATAATCTCAAAAATGACAATAAAAGAACAGCTGCAGAAAAAGATAGATGATGAAATGTGTACAAGGCCTTCTACGTCCACAGCAACTTGCGAAGATGATCTAGAATCATCAATAAAAATGCAGATGGCTTTATATGATGCAGGAGCGCCAAGACAAATACACCTGACTCAGGCTTATGACGTGTTAATGTGTATACCACCAACTAGTGTAGAGTGCGAAAGGGTATTTTCTTCTACGAAGTATATCTGTAATCATCTCAGATGTAAATTGAACGATGGTCTCATTTTCAAAGAATACGTAAATAATATTAATTATAATGCGCTGTGGTGATTTTCGATATTATAAGAGGTAAATCTGATCTGATTTTGAATTATTATACTAATGAATCTGATTTTTAAGTGCAATAATGCATATGAAACTACAATGTCTTTACATTTGTGATATTTTTTGTTTTTGTTTGAAAATTTTATATTTGTTTTGATTAACATGTTCATGTATAATCGTGCTATTTTAAAGAACAAAGTTTCCTACTATGTTTAAGAATTTGATGTTTTTTTTTTTATTTTGTGTAAACACTGAATTTATATTGTTTAAAGATAAATGATAATTCCATTCTTAATGTTATGTATGTTAACATTATTTGAAATGTTTAAATTAGAATACATCGCATTTGTTAATTAAAAATTGTTAATTCGTTGACAAATTGTTGATTATTTTAATATCAGTAATTGGTTTTTTAATAGTCGTACTTATTACTTCTTAATTTGTATAAGAATAGTATGACTGTTTTAGATTTTGAAGAATGAGTAAATGATTATGGTGCTTGATTACCAGGTTACTTGGCTTACCAACATAAAATTATTATAGTTCCTAAGTTGAAACAAATGTTCCTAATAAAAGTTGATTGTTTGTGATGCGTTTTAATTTTTTGAAAATATTCGAATATTCGAATAATATTCGAACTACATTGAAAAAATATTCGAAAATCAAAACTATCGAATATTTGCAATCTCTAGTCGCAACATGTACTTACATTACAATCATTCGACCTCTTTCTCTCTGCAACTTTAAATTGTCGAGTGTTGGACGCCGATGAGTTCGAATTAACGCGTCGTTTTATTATATAGCAATGATTTTTTCGTTCTAATTACCAAGTGCATAAAAATATATTGATTTAGTTCGAAATATAAAGATATTTTGCAGGGAACTCGTGATAACTTTGAATTATAGAGAGGTTCTAAGTATCGCAGGTTGGAATTAACGAGAGTCGACTGTAAATCATATATGAGGCTTAATATTTGCATGTTCAGAAACAAGAAACGTATTAAACAATGGTGGAAATAACTAATAACGCTATCTTTTTGCCACAAACTATAAACCCATTAGTTAATTGATTAAAATTATTATAAATAGAATCCACTTCACGATCGAGTCGGCATGTCAAGTCTGCCGCGCGCTTCAGCAGCGTCCAACAAACTTGAGGGTGTTGCAGAACTTTATTGAAGCCATACACGCACAACTTTACTGCACGGCGAACTTGACAATTCGACTTGATCTTGGCTCAATTTGGAGTTAACTTTTTCTCTTCAAAAAACGTAGCACAATTTAATCTAGCTGCGACTCGACTCGAAGATATAATCAATTCAAACGGGTATGTATATTCAGTCAATATTTTGGACGAAGCCAATTTAAAAAATATTTGGAAAGCTTCACAGCTACAACTTGGCAATCAACTATACTCCAACCAATTTCACCAGAACATTAACAAGGCAAACAGACAGAAGCTATTTCAAATTCGCAGCTTCAAAATAAGAATACGATAACGGTTCGCATTAGAGCACATTCTAGATAAATAATTCCAAGAGTTAAAGATTCTCAAGTAGCAATTACTTAAAGAATGCTGCTGCTTTAGCCAATTATTCGTGGACGCGCAACAGTCAAGAAATAAAGACTGCAGAAGCAGATGACTAAATCATTCCAGAAAAATGTGTCAGACCTGCAGGCAACGAATACTTTTTCACACACTTTTGTATGCATCTGATCCATATATGCATATCTCGAGCAAAAGGTGACCAAACCTAACAATCACAGAGTTTGGGAAGAAGCCAAACATTTGTTGCAATTATTAATACTATCTACGCAACAATATACTCCAGAAACATTAGTTCGTAGAGTTTACTTAAAACAGCCTGAATTATTTTCTAATCGTTCATAATAATTATATCTAGTAAAACATTATGGTCTTTATTTCAGATATTAGTCTAGAAATTGTTTTTTTTTTTTTAAACAAGAGTCTTTTTTAGTATGTTTTTATTTCAAAATGAAAATATTATCTCTCTTATACCTACCGGAAAACCTTTTGAGACGATTCGTATGGTTAGTTCCCATAGTGCATCGAGACAGGTCAATACGAGGTCGATGGCGATGTCCATTTGTAGGGGTTGTCAAGAAACGTGCTTGATTATTTCCTATAGCCGCAAGGACTATTACAGGTCGAACAAAATTGGGGAAATAAATCATTTATGAGGCTTAATATTTGCATGTTCAGAAACAAGAAACGTATTAAAAAATGGTGGAAATAACTAATGACGCTATCTTTTTGCCACAAACTAGAAACCCATTAGTTAATTGATTAAAATTATTATAAATAGAATCCACTTCAAGATCGAGTCGGCATGTCAAGTCTGCCGCGCGCTTCAGCAGCGTCCAGCAAACTTGAGGGTATTGCAAGGCTTTATTGAAGCCATACACGGTCAACTTTACTGCACGGCGAACTTGACAATAAATTAGACTTGATCTTGGCTCAATTTGGAGTTTCTTTTTCTCTTCAAAAATCGTAGCACAATTTATTCTAGCTGCGACTGGACTCGAAGATATAATCAATTCAAACGGGTATGTATATTCAGTCAATATTTTGGACGAAGCCAATTTAAAAAATATTTGGAAAGCTTCACAGCTACAACTTGGCAATCAACTATACTCCAACCAATTTCACCAGAACATTAACAAGGCAAACAGACAGAAGTTATTTCAAATTCGCAGCTTCAAAATAAGAATACGATAACGGTTCGCATTAGAGCACATTCTAGATAAATAATTCCAAGAGTTAAAGATTCTCAAGTAGCAATTACTTTAAGAATGCTGCTGCTTTAGCCAATTATTCGTGGACGCGCAACAGTCAAGAAATAAAGACTGCAGAAGCAGATGACTAAATCATTCCAGAAAAATGTGTCAAGACCTGCAGGCAACGAATACTTTTTCACACACTTTTGTATGCATCTGATCCATATATGCATATCTCGAGCAAAAGGTGACCAAACCTAACAATCACAGAGTTTGGGAAGAAGCCAAACATTTGTTGCAATTATTAATACTATCTACGCAACAATATACTCCAGAAACATTAGTTCGTAGAGTTTATTTAAAACAGCCTGAATTATTTTCTAATCGTTCATAATAATTATATCTAGTAAAACATTATGGTCTTTATTTCAGATATTAGTCTAGAAATTGTTTTTTTTTTTTTAAACAAGAGTCTCTTTTAGTATGTTTTTATTTCAAAATGAAAATATTATCTCTTATACCTACCGGAAAACCTTTTGAGACGATTCGTATGGTTAGTTCCCATAGTGCATCGAGACAGGTCAATACGAGGTCGATGGCGATGTCCATTTGTAGGGGTTGTCAAGAAACGTGCTTGATTATTTCCTATAGCCGCAAGGACTATTACAGGTCGAACAAAATTGGGGAAATAAATCATTTATGAGGCTTAATATTTGCATGTTCAGAAACAAGAAACGTATTAAAAAATGGTGGAAATAACTAATGACGCTATCTTTTTGCCACAAACTAGAAACCCATTAGTTAATTGATTAAAATTATTATAAATAGAATCCACTTCAAGATCGAGTCGGCATGTCAAGTCTGCCGCGCGCTTCAGCAGCGTCTAGCAAACTTGAGGGTATTGCAAGGCTTTATTGAAGCCATACACGGTCAACTTTACTGCACGGCGAACTTGACAATAAATTAGACTTGATCTTGGCTCAATTTGGAGTTTCTTTTTCTCTTCAAAAATCGTAGCACAATTTATTCTAGCTGCGACTGGACTCGAAGATATAATCAATTCAAACGGTTATGTATTAGTCAATATTTTGGATGAAGCCAATTTAAATTAACAAAAAAAAAACCGACTTCAAAAAGTAGGTAGGTATACTAAAAAGCAAAAAACAAATTTACTTCGCACAAAATAATACGTTTATATATTTAGTTAAATATAAATTATTAAATAATTATTTTATAATTCTGAAGTCGGTGCCAAGTAAAAGCCAAGTAAAACAACCTTTCTACAATATCAAATTACAGTACACACAATAAAGGGAGGCGTAGTTGTGCTAGTGCGCGGTCGCCCAGTATTGGTACTTACCACAGTTATTGTTTACCTGGCACCGTATTCAGAATTATAACATAATTATTTAATCATTTCTATTAAACTAAATGTATTAACGTATTATTTTGTGCGAAGATTTATATTATTTTTTGCTTTTTAGTTTACCTACTTTTTGAAGTCGGTTTTTTTTTGTTAAAATTTATTTTATTTTACTATTTTAAGTGATGGGTAGACCGAGCAAGAATGTTTCTCGAATGAGGAGACGACGGTTACTTGAGACGGAAAACTTATTTAAGGTGCCTATATTAAAAGAATTATCCCCGTACTCCTAACCGTTGAGGAGTTGTACCTTCCAGCATCAGCTCAGCAACATAAAATGCTGACTACTAGATGCAAATATCCGAGTAGCTTTAGATAATATACAAAAAACAATATAGAAGCCTTTTAAATTTGAGGGTTGCCCTCGATTTCTCTAGGATTCCATCATCAGAACGTAACTTGAAATAAATGGGACCTCATGACAAGTATATCCTTTCAAACAAAAAAAGAATTTCGGCGAACAAACATAAAAATACAACCGAATTGAGAACCTCCTCCTTTTTTGAAGTCGGTTAAAAATATTTGGAAAGCTTCACAGCTACAACTTGGCAATCAACTATCTATACTCCACACAATTTCACCAGAACATTAAAAACAAACAGACAGAAGCTATTTCAAATTCGCAGCTTCAAAATAAGAATACGATAACGGTTCCATATAAAAATAGAACATTTGATTTGTAGTTGAGTTGGTGCCAAACAATAACCTAATTAACTGTCTATTTTTTTGCTACTACGTAGAAATAGAGAAGACTTAACATGGTATTCAATTTTATTATTTGGCACCGACTCAAAATTAGTAAAATATAATATTTATCTAATAGTTTATGTAAGTAAGTTCACTACCCAAGACCTAAAATGATCATTTATTTTGTTCATTTCCAAAAGTTCCAATGTTTAACAAATTATCACCTTACCCCTAAAGGTTAATGAGTTTTACTTTCCATCATCAGCTCAGCAATATGAAATGATGGCTGCCAGACGCAAATATTTTGATTCATAAAATATATGAAAAACACTAATTTCCTAACATTCGAGGGTTTCCCTCAATTTCCCTAGGATTCCATCATCAGATCCTGACATCCTTGATTTGGGATCACCCTCAAAGTATACTCTTTCGAATAAAAATTATTAAAATCGGACCACTCGGTAAAAAGTTATGCTAGGTCTAACATAAAAAAATATACTCTAACTTGAGAACCTCTGTTTTAAAAGCTCCTTACTCTACTAGTCAATCCCTTTTCTATATGTATTTACAAATATATTTAATACTAGCTGTTACCCGCGACTTCGTCCGCGTTGATGTCGTTTTATAAACAAAAAATGCTAAAGGTAACAATGTCAAAATAACAATTGTAGGTACAACTCATGTAATCACTTACCTATCTATTACCAAACAAACCAAAACAAATATATACGACAAAAACTCAAGGAAATTACCTAATATTCAATCAAATCAAAACAGACAAATAGGTACAACTCATGTACCTACTTCGAAACTACTTAACATTTCGAAATAATAGAAATTGCGACACGTGCGTCCGTGACAGCCCGTAGAGTTGAGCGTAATTTTTAAAAAACCTTTATTGAGACATAGACTATCAAACTCAAAGGTAATTATCAAAATTCGCCCAGTAGTTTTTAAACTTAGCGCTTTCAAACATCAATAAAAAAACTCAATAACAAAAATAAATTGCCTACCTACCAAACTAAACCTATTTCTGATGATAACTAATGTAAACTCAAGAAATAATCAAAATCCCTATAAACCAAAATCTATACAAATGTCTAATCCTACCTAACAGTATTATAAAATAACCTACGGTCACTACATACAATATCAAATATATTACCAATACTTTAAAATTAAAATCTATACAGTACGACTTCAAAACTAAGTTTGTTTTTTATTGTATATAATATACTGGGTTTTTTTCCGGGATAAAAAGTACCCAGTGTGGTGCCCAGGATATTAAAGAATAATTATACCAAGTTTTATGGTAATCGAACCGTTAGTTTTTGCGTGATGCCTCAACAAACAGACAGCCAGACAAAAAAAAATTCATCACACTTTTGGGTTCAGTGTCGGTCTAGTAACACCCTCTGCTATTAATTTTTTTGATATTTTCAATGTACACAAATTTTTCTTCTACAGATTTATTATAAGTATAGATATTTAATTGTATTTTCTACAGAATTAAAGGTGTGTGCCAAGTACTAACTTTGACCTAAAACCAAACATAAGGGATAAGCTATAGAAACCGTTTAATAATCTGATAATCAAAAATAATCTTCAGATAGGCTGAAACCGTCTACAAACTTTAATATCCAATTATCATTGCCACTCTAGTGTAGGAGTAATTCATTTTAAGTATCACTATAACTGGGCCACGACAATTTCATTTATAACCTATAACTGGAGTCGACGAGCTGCTCCCGCTACTGCGACACCGACCACAATACAGCATGCTGGACGACCCACGCTCAGAAACCTGAAAAGTATTAAGAGGTCAATTTATATTCGACTAATTATGCAATTTGCGAATCGCTCACCGCAAGGTTTAGGATTAGAAGCCCTGGGCGGGCAAAAGTGTTATTTGGGATATTTCCTTCAGGAAATTATCAATAGCAGCACAGAGTTGGTTTTGTGATAGTGGATAGCGATAGAATCACATTCCCCTAATCATAACAGGTGAAATGCGGGTGTTGTACACCTCTGCCACACCCTTCAGGTTACCCAGGCTTGATGTTAGGTTATGTTATGTTCTATCTAATGCTAAAAGCTGTAATGGAAAACAAAAAAACAGTACAAACCTTTTGTGACTAAGTAGGCAGTAACTAAGGCCTGCAATACTTCCCATCAGCAGTACACGAAGGCGCAGCTCATCAAAATAATACATGAATCCATCCGCAACTTCTGTAAATAATAACAATTTATCGTTTAAAATTAATTCAACATCTTTCTCCCAACCTTTCCCCAATAACATAAAGGTTGGCATCTATACTAAAAACCAAATAACCGTGCATAAAAGGTCATACCGGCCCCTGTACCACTGCACGCCGAAACTGCCGAAACGGGATCGCGGCGAACCTAAACGCAAGGCGCCGAGCCGGCGTAGCGATAGAAGTCGGTGTAAACAAACGTTTATTGGTACGAGGGGATCATAGTCCGAGAAATTGTCATGTATTACAAACATTTGGCGTCTGTATTACAATGAGATAAAAATATTGTCATCATTATTTTATTAAATTAAGTATTTTCTATAACGTGCATTATTATCGCAGGAGCAACAATATTCTTGGATAGGTTTACGGTGACTACGAACCAGGGGGCGCTGTAATAAATATTTTTTTTACAAAACCATAACTGCTATGATCATAGATTTGGATGCGGTTTTCAAAAATGGGTTTTGTATTATTTACTTACGCTCTTTAAACAGTGTAAAATACCCTTTTATGATTAGTTAAGACGAGTTAAAGCCAAAATATAAACAATAGCCGACATGTGCAACATTTTGTATGTGCATTGTTTTGTCAAATTTCTCATAACTTAAACAATAGCTAAATCGAAAACAACGCTTGTCGGCATGTTTTGTTGAACTTCTTACGATTTAAAACAATAGTTAACTCGGTTTTAAATATTGGCAAAATCGCCGACAATATTCAGTGATAAAATCATTGTTATGTCAAATTTCTCATAACTTAAACTAAAGCTAAATCGAAAACAATGCTTGTCGGCATGTTTTGTTGAACTTCTTACGATTTAAAACAATAGTTAACTCGGTTTTTAATATTGGTAAAATCGCCGACAGTATTCAGTGATAAAATCCGCTTTTAACTAACTTAAAATGAATTTACTAACATATAACATATATTTAATTAACATATAATAAAAAAATAATAAGCAAGCAAACATAACTCAGCCTCGTAACCAAAAGACCCGCTCAAGATGTTTGCCCCGTATTAATATACGGTATACCGTAGTGCTGCCGTGGTATAACTAAAATGCCGTTATCTGCTCAAACCATTTTTTTGGATAACAAATAAAAGCCGCGGAAACCGATGTAACTTTCCGATGACAAAACTTATTTTATCTTTGAATCTCAAATAAATTTTGTCATCGAAAAGTATGTAACGGTTTAATTTTTCTTCCGCGGTTTTTATTTGTTATCAAAAAAAAATGGTTTTAGCAGATAACTGCATTTTAGTTATACCACGGCAGAGTGGGTTTAACACCTCTGACGTCTCAAACCCCTAACGGCAAACTGTAATAACTTCAAATTTATCGTTTTTTGGGGTGAAAGTTAAATAATGATGAATATCAATAAATGGTCAACTAATTTTAATTCTTTAAGGAACAAATGTAATTTCCAATGATTAAGTTTATATTTGTGCCAAAAAAAAGTCCAATAACTGAGTTTTTGAATTAAAACCAAGAAACTGCTTTAGGAGTTTTTGTAATACATTATAAAAAAGAAAGTTGTTTTTAATCATTAAAACTGTGTTTTATTAAAAACATGACAAAAAGTGCAATTTTAATCCTTAAATTTTGGTGTTTTTGAGTTGTCGCATTCGCGGGCAGGCCGCAGGCGCGGCCGGTATTATGATATCAGTGAAAAGTCTGTATTGTCGTTATTTTGTACGGAGAGCGGCCGAGAGCGATACGTGTCGTAAAGTTTGGGCATTTCTTGGTACAGGCCGGGTAAATGACTTTTTATGCACGGCTATTTGGATTTTACTATAGTAGGCACGGATTCAGCTGAATATCAGTATTTCACATTGAGCTACACCCAGCAGACTACCACAACCCTATACAGGGCAATATGATACTCTTTTTTATAGAGTTGTCAGACTTTCTACTGGTAAGGAATGCCATAGATGTTCAACGGGTTACAACCCGTACCAACGGTTTATTTACTCCTAGGCACTGAGAAAGAGGTATGTACGAACTTCTGCCCTCAACTCTTATACTTTGATCAAATAAAATGCCTGATGCTAATCCGTTAGGTTTCAGCTAACTCCATACCAACTTGATCAGAATCGGTTCATTTGCTCCAGCATGAAGTAGAATTAAACGCACACACTCATACACAATCAACTTTATCATATCACTAGTAGAAAATAGGAATTGTGCCTGGTGGGTCACAATAATGCTCACCCTGAGTCACATGGGATTAGGTCAGGGTGAGCATATTGTCATCCACCTCCATCCACCATTAAATTACCTACCAAATAGCTGTAAGTGCTGTAACCACAAATCTAAATGGATGCATGGATGCAGTCATAACACCATCAGGGGGAAAGCATTTGTGATCAAGTACTTTGAAACAGCACCTTAATTGTATATTATGTTTACTACTAAATTTGTTAAATAGACCAGAACTACACAATTAAAAATCATTATTTACCAGACTTCCAAAATTCAAAAGCAATTAAATAATGCCAAAAATGGTATTTGATGTTGGTGCCAATCCTTTTTCCAAATTTGTAGGAGCCCCAACATCAAGAACTATTTTTATTTCTTCTTTTTAGTGGTTAGTATGCTATTAGAAATATGATTGAAGCAATTGATTTGATCAGCTGATTTAATTTATAAAGTATCCCATCCAAATCAGAGAAGGTATTGAGGCATTAAGGTGATGAGACACATCTGCTTACCCTTCAAGGCATACACATACACAGGTGTGATGTTACATTATGAAATGGCAAGGAAAATATACAGGCAATAATTGAACAAAATGCAGTTCATTACCAGTTCCATTGCCTGTGTCCAAAGGTCTTCATCGGACCCTGATAAATTATAGACTTAAACCTTCCTTAAGCCATAAGAAGTAAATTACCGTAACCACATCGAAATCAGACTAGTACTTGCCAAGAAAATCGCAAATATACAAAGTTACATATACATACATACTGGGCGAACACAGAACCTCCTTTAATTAAGTTGGTCAAAAATTTTACCTATCTATTTCATATAATTTTCTAAAAAAAACTGACTTCAAATTACAAATAATTTTCCAAAAATAAAATTTTTCATTACAAAAAATTCACTGAAAAGTAAAAAAATACTTAAGTAATATTGTAATGTCTAGCCTCATCTATGTATTACTTGAAAGAATACAGTTAATGGCCTTAAGGTGCTTATATTTAAAGAATTCCCATATCAACAGATGCAAATATCAATATAAAATTATAATTTAAAGCCAAGCCTTTAAAATTGAAGGTTGCCCTCGATTTCTCTAAGATACCATAAGTTGGTTAAAAGTAACTTCTCTGTTGAACGAGACAGGAAATTTGCATCTGGCAGTCAGCATTTCATGTTGCTGAGCTAATGCTGGAAGGTACAACTCCTCAAAGGTTAGGAGTATGGGGATAATTCTTTCAATATTGCCAATTCTTTCCAGTTAAACACAGATGAGGCGAGACATTGCATATTACTCAAGTATTTCTTACTTTTTGAGCTTTTAAGATTACACCACATAGAGCTCTGCTAATCAAAGTACTTTTTTATATTAATTAAAACAACTAATTTGTAAAAACTTACCAGCAAGTCTATTCCAGCAGGCCAAGTCTCGTGAATATGACTGCGCACTGCCATATCTAGAGACGCTCAAATCGATTCTCCGTCGAAACAGTTTAGCACATGGCTTCATATTCTGTAACAGAACAAACATGTAAGTATAAGGAAAGATTATTCAATGCACATGTTACCGCGTGGCACGCGGTCCCTACATCGCTGATAATCCATGAAAAGCAAAGCTGCGCCCACGCGAGTTCCACAGCCAGCTCTTTATGTTTCAATTTTATGAATTTACAACCACGTGAGTCTCCAAGAAATGCAATTTAGGCCCAAATACTTACTTACTTGCAGTGGACACTATAGTTCGTAAAATATAGCTTGATCCTTGATCACTGCGACGACATATTGTGTGTGTTGTATGTTTTTTTTTTTGAGTTTGTATGGCTTGGTTACTATATTGTTTGGTTGAGTCACAATTGCGTGATAGTTTATATATGTTCTTAGTTCTTAATGAATTCATCTGCAGATTAACCCTGGATTTGGCTGCGCCTATTAAACTGAGCCCTCTCATATAATAAGTTCTGTCTGGGACTAAAATAGTTGTTGAATTTATCAATAAATTTTTCAGTTTTCTGCCTTTCCTAATTGTTGAATTATATCCAGACTTTCTTTTCCCATGCAGTATAATAATAAGTTGCATTTTTCTTCGTCCTTATCCACCTATGTAATATTTATGTATTGTTCAAACCTTTCTAGCCATTTTGGCCAAGAGTTGATATCCGTAAAATTTAATTCTTTCGGTGGTTTTACGTTTATTTTGAACAATAATTTGACTTACTTCTTTTAACTTTTAGTGATCCCGGATCCCATCCCACCGCTGCCACCATGCATTGTTTGGTTCAAAGATAATGTAAAATACTACGTTGGTTTGGTTTGATTGATATTTACTCAGAAGCCATCTTGATTATTCTTGATTCGAGAAGACCCCCGCGTCCTTAGTGTTGTCACGTTGTCACTCGTATGCAAATAAGACATGATTGATGGGTCGTTCCGGATTGAAACAGATCCCGGATCTGATTCCTCGACTGGAACTATATCGTTCCAATCCGAGATGTCAAAAATAACAGATCCGCCAGATCCGGATTTTCAAGGAACGACTTGGCGTCGAACAGTCCGTGGATTGCGTAGATTCAAGTGACACGTGACACTGTTTGATCGTTCCATGGCCGTCGCCGCGTCGTCGCTCGCCGTTCACTTCGTTCATAGTATAATACTCACTCCGGTAGACTTATTCCCTAAAGATGACTGTGATTTCTTTTGCAATAGTTTCTGTCAAAAAGTAATTATTCCTGTCAAACAGATATAATTTCTGGTTTCTTAAGTAATAGTTACTGTCAAATAGTAATAGTTACTGTCAAAACACGCATTTTTGACATAACGCAATCAAATTACTCTCCTCAAATGTATGCTTCGTTCACACGTAATAAAATAAAACAAAAAACACTAAATTTGTCTATTATTTTATTGTCTATCTGGAATTGAGACAAAAAAAATATTAAAAAAGCGTGCATGAGCAAAAGAAAAATTGAACGTCAAAACTGGCGGACAATTCTTTACATTTAGAGTACGTAGAAAATTGTTTTCCTTTTTGCTGCACCTAGTAAATTGAAAATAAAAATATTTATTTAGGTCCAAAAAACAAATAAAAAATCATTGTTAAATATTAATTAAAGTGCCTTTAGGAGTAATAAGCTAGTTCAGTTTGTTGTTTGTGCAATTATTCATATTTTATTAGTAAGTACCAATTTTATTTCATTTTAATGTTTTACCCTAGTGAAATTATATTATACTTATCCATTATTCTAGAATTTTATATCACGTAGTTGACCTTATCTTTCAGTGGCAAATATACTTATGATGTTAGTTTTATTTATTTTTATTAGTATTATTTGTATTGATAAAACCTTCTTGTTGACACCTACTAAAATGTATTTTTACTCTGTGGCATCTAATGTCTTTTACCAAAAAAAATTGGAGCGTTTCATTACAACAAAAAGCATATAAATAGCTTTGAACTGAATTAAGAAAGTAACAAATTCAAACAATAAAATTCAAATTATATAACTGATTATATCAAAAGAAAACTGAACACATTATAACAACAAACACAATATAAGTCATTATGGTAAGAGGTATTTTCGGAGAGATTTTCTCTTTAGTGTAAAACGAGTGCTTAAAATTAAATAAAATAAGAATGGAACGCGATGTAATGGAAAAAAAAGTTATCCTCAATACAAAACAAATATCAAAGATCGAGATAATATTTTAAGACAACTATAAAAACGATATATAAATGTGATTTTAACTCTTTGCTACTGCTATGTACTAGAAACAGTGAGTATGCATTATAATTTCTACTTAGTCCTCCGTGACACGATGAAATCACATATCTCTCACTTGTGTTGTAATGTTTTTTGTCTTTCAGGTGCAATACACGAATATAGCACACCTATATTATAATAGTATTATGATAAGATGATAGCGGCGGTTGATTTCAGAGCTAAACATTTTTTAGACTTAAGTTTCATCAGTGCAAGCCTAGCGAACATTAGAAGAAAATAAATGTTCCTGAAATTCTGTGAAATAATAAAATTTTTCAAAACTTCTGATTTTTCTTTAATATATTCTTATTTCTCTCACATAATTATCATAGACATAGACACTACGTTACGTACATAAGAAATTATAATTGTAAACTCCAAATAAATAATAATAATCGTGAATACAGAATGTAAGTAGTTACATTATCTGGTGCATAACCTGTATTGTCCCATTGTTGGGCAAAGGTCTCCACCATCCTTGAAATGGAATGAATCAGGTTTTTCGTTTTTTATTAAAGTATGTAACTAGATTTGAACTACGTCGATAAAAAGCACTTACCCGTGTGCCAGAATTCATTAAAATTTGTTTAGTTTGGCGAGAAAGAGGAAGCCTATAACCTAGCTACATAATATTATTGTTTCAATATTTTGAAGATACATTATTTTCATTAAGTGCTTTTTATATCCCAGACTGCCATAATTCGTGCTACTACTTGTCGTATTTATAAGTTTTCGTATGAAAAATCTCGAGTTATATGACTAAAAATAATATGACCTAAATTCTATTGCATTACGTATTTAATTAGTATTTTATGACATACATAGTATTAAACAGTTATTGATTTGATGTATAACGTTAATCTGAAGTAAAAAAACCTTTTAAATATCATTATTTTATCTCGCCAAAGTACAAGAAATTACTAAGAAACTGCTCCATGACCAGTTTCCGATTTTGACATAAGAAATTGCGTTACTTGCCTGTAAAGCTGTCAAACCTGCAAGAGGATAGTAACTGGCAAGCTGTCAATTTTTTTGCCAAGCAGTTATCAACCGTATGTGTATGGAAATAAGGATGCACTAAATCCGAGATGAACCGGTTTCAAACGAAATTATTAATTGCTTTCGAAATCGACTGGAAATTAGTCATCTTTACAGAATAGCCATGCGGTTCGGAACTGCCGGCTGAAATGCGAGCCACTCGAGCAAGTGAGATGGAGCGAGGGATTCACACGCATACGACAGAGATGCAAATAAACTGCATTTTCTGTTCTGCTAAATTAATAAATCATGTTTTATACATAGCACGTTAAAGTCGTAATTGCGTTAAATATGATTTTCTCTTAGGACTCTTGATCTTGTACTTGACTCCCGAAAGTAGGTACGGATTCCTAGAAAAGTTTTAATTTAATACTTTCGCGCAATTTGTTTGCGTAATACAGTTATCTCTTCGTGCATAAGTTATATTAATTCAAATTCAAATTCAAATTCAAATCATTTATTTTCATAGGCCCCAGGAGGCGCTTGAACACGTCAAAACATTACAAAAAATGATATAAAAGTAAATAATAAATAATACTTAATTATACTAATTACAATGATTTGAATAACCGGGGCTCAGATTAATTTTAATCAAACTGTTTAGAATCGAATTAAAATCAGTCTAAGTACCAGCTCCGATGGGTATTGCATTATGAGAAGAGCTGGTGAGAAACTCATGTGCACCATCTTTTAAAATGAAAAATATAACAATATAAAAGTACATAAAAAAATCACATAAGAAGAGCAATTCATTTCCAAATACTATTATCATTTATGTAGTCTGAAATACTATAGTAAGCTTTTTGACATAGTTTAGTTTTAACATATTTTTTAAATTTACCTATCGATAATTCTATTGCGTCTAAAGGAAGTTTATTGTAAAAGCGTATACATTGACCTGGAAACGAGTTAGAGATTTTATGGAGCCTAGTAGTGGGCACAGCGAGTTTGTTTTTGTTCCTTAGATTTAATTTATGGAGATCACTATTTTTCTTAAATTTCGTTTGGTTTTTGTGAACGTACATTAAATTTTCGTAAATGTATTGAGAATGTAACGTCATAACGTCATATTATTATAATGTTTAAAAAGTGTTTTATTTAGTATTTAAAAAACTTGTATGAAAGTGTATATAGAGTGATTATATTGAATAGTTTAGTTTATGTGTAAATAGTCTGACACTTGAAGCTGTAGAAATCAGACTATAATTGAGTTTTAAAACATGGTAGTCAAATACATATCTGTTAAAATTATTTTTATATACAGACTTACTCAAGTCTTGCAAAAAGTTGGAAAAACTCACGAAATTATTTAGTTTCCATTCATAATAAAGACTTTTCTAGACGCTTAGTATTACTTCAACTATGATTTCGCCAATGTTCTTTATAACTTAATGAATTGTTACGATATTTTGTCATTTTTATTAAAACTGACGTGAGTTTGTAACATTATTAAAATTATGAAATACGGGTGTTACTCACGTAATGTTGGTCTATTTAGTCGACCGCGGTTTCGCCTATATGTCTAGGCATTATCAAGAGAGTGCGATACGTCGCGCCTGAGTCGCAGCCAGTCTTGCAGTAGTGCAAGACTGGCTGCGACTCAGGCGCGACGTATCGCACTCTCTTGATAATGCCTAGACATATAGGCGAAACCGCGGTCGACTAAATAGACCAACATTACGTGAGTAACACCCGTATTTCATAATTTTAATGATATTTTGTCAGTCAATCTAAGATAAAATAAGAATCTAAAAAATAAGTAATTTTGCATTTCCCTATTTTAGGATCAATTCCACCGAACGCACTGAACCGAGTACAACGCACGTCCAAATGAGTAAAACCTAGATCAACACAAAACCCAGTTAAAACATTTGGTGGAAGTGGACTTAGTCGACCATAGTGACATTAGTGACCTAGCGCCTAGCGGAACTAAGTCGTTCCTCGGATCTGATTCTGGCAATGAAAGGAACAATATATCAGGTTCAATCCCAATCCGGACATGATAAGCGCAAGCGCCTAGCGGAGCTAAGTCGTTCCTCGGATCTGATTCCCGGATCTGATTCCGGCAATGAAAGGAACTATATCAGGTTCAATCCCAATCCGGACATGATAAGCGCATGTCTAATGCAAATGAAATCGATATATAATCGATTCGACTAATAATAACATTACAGTTTCAAGACCTCATTTTATAAAGTTCTGTCAGTCCTTCATTATATTCTTCCAATCGTATTTTTCACATATTAATATATTGGTAAAAATAACTTAACGTTTTTTATTATGTCACTTAATCGGCGGAAGGGATTATTATTTAGAAGAAAGAAAACATTATTTATTCTGTCTGACAAAAAATGAATAACAAAATAAAACAAAAAAACTGCTGACACCATCTCAGCCATATGCTGCAGAGCATCAAAGCCCTGCAGCCTGCAGCGCTGATTTTCAGATGGCACCAGAGAGAGGACGGACGATATCACATAAAAAATAATAATAAATTAATATGAGTGCTGTACATAAACATCAATAAACAAAAAAAGGTAAGATCTAAAATTAAATTAAAAAAAAAAAAAAAAAAAAAAAACAAACTAGAATAAAAACTTAACAAAACAAAACAGAGAAAACAAAAAAAATAAAAACATAATAAATAGCAAGTAAGCGCGCGAAACGAATGGCCAATGGTGGCGTCCGTATAGCAAAAAAAGTACAATCGCCAATCATAGCGCTTCAATTATCATTTGGACCTATGCGCAAAAGATAGAGAGCGCTACCATTGGCGGGCACGTCATTGGCATAAACACATAAAGTACATTACATACAGAACAAAGATAATATTTAACAGACATAAAACAAACAAACATAAAGGAAAACAAAAAATACGCTAAACTACACGCACGCTTACACCAAATACAAAAAACTACGCATGGGCTGAACCTCATCAACAATTTACATAGAAACAAAACAATTTGAACTCTTCAAAACAAGACAGTTAAGGTAAGATATCGTTGAAAGTTATTACGGCTGTTGGTTTTGCTCGAGCAGTGTTTTTTTTTTTTTTTTTTTTTTTTTTTTTTAAGTGTTTTTGATTCAGCTTATTGTTGAAGATCGAGATTGATCATGTATATACCCTTTACATTATAACCATAAACTAGATTTTTAGTCTATTAAATATACTCTATGTATTCCACCCCGTAGTCAGTCTCGCGAAACTTCCCTTGTAAAAAAAATTGTATGGACTCGAATATATTTTTGTACCAACATTCAAAACAACAATATACTGTGTGGCTAGCGGACGAAATAATATTTAATATAAATTTAACTAAATAATAAAACAAATATGTTCTTATTAAATATCTAATACCCACGTACTTATTATAATGAAAAACAATAAAAGAACAATTTTATCTGTAAATTTGATATTATTTGGGGAAACTTGTATGATGTTGTAATGAAATGAGTAGCAACACTAGCAGAATTTTTCTAATGTCAATGTCAAATCAATCATGTTGCATCATTCTTACCGGATTTTTGAGAAATTTTATCTTGCGTAAATATTTTATGTTTGCTTTATGGTTTTTTTAGTCTTCATAAAGAATTTTCACGTTCTTCAAACAATTTAATAGTGTACGTGAAAGTGTGTGTAGTATTTTCGTCAATCCTGGGTCGTTGCAGAATTTGCGGTGGGCAAAACCATGCATCTGTGAAATTTTTCGCTAAGTTTCCATCATGGTGGGTCCACACTGAGCCAACGAAGGCGAACGAAGGTTTTTTGACGTTGGTAGCAAACGTTCGTTGGCCTTCGGACAAACGTCCAAACACATTTGGTGTTTGACCAAAACATCGTTTGCTCATGATTCCGGATTGCTTTCCATAGACAATACTCGAAAGTGTATTTTGATCATAGCTTGGATATCATGTGTCAATGGGGTTGGCAACTGTCTTATGTCCATGATTATTATTTACAAGTCAGCTATTATTCTGTGTTATTAACTACTTAGCTTCAAGATAATGTAATTTACTACGTAGACACCATGCTCTGACATTTAAACAGACCGTCGAATGTCAAAATGTCAACCATTCTGTTGACGTTCGTTTGTTGGTGTTTGGCGACCGTCCAAACTGAATTCGGTCCAATGGCGCAAATCCTTTGATGTTACCGCCACGCTACGGATCGCCGGCCAACGTCAACGAACGTTCGTTGGCCATCGCCAATCCGTCCAGACATGGCCAACGAACCCATTCGTTCGCCTTCGTTGGCTCAGTGTGGACCCACCATCAGAAGAGAACCGGTAAGTTGAAAAGATCTGATCCACCTTTTCGATTTATTACAGTACTAATTAAATTACTATAATATGAAATATATTTCATAAAGTCATTTTGTGTGCCCGAATAACTAACGATACAAACAGACAGATTATCTTCTTAAGGGCCTTATTACCAAAGGCCTGTATCACTATTTCGTTAACGAGGAGGTCGTGGCTCAGGCAGCAACATAAAATTTTTGCAGAAATGTAATCACATTACTTAACCTAGCTATTTGAAATTCTCGTAGTTCTTAGGAATAGAATAGAGTAGAATAGAATCATTTAATGCGTAAAATGTAGGAAATACAAATAAGGTGGTATATTTTTTTACAGAATCCTTGTTCATTTTGCTCATAGGGTAAAGGTATTATTTAAATCTATAGTTATTGTTCAAAGTCATAGAGAATACAAATTTATTAGTTTAAAATTACATGCATATTATTATTTATTTCAAAAATTTTGTAGAGTTTAAAGACTAATAACATAATAAAACAATATTATAAGTTTTGTAGCCGGGTTTGTAAAAGGTAAGGTGTTCCAAGCGATATTACCAATTTTCACTATACTTGTTTTGTTATTTTAGGTGTTGAGAATGGGTTAAAATCGTTGGAGAAGAAGATTTAGTACATTTGCCTATTGAAAAGCTATGTACTGTACGATTTATTTGTGGTGATCATTTAGAAAAGAGGGACTTCAATAAGAAAGGTAATCGGCTCAAAAAGAGTGCAGTACCTAAATTGAAACTGACCAGACCTCCTCTATCTGATGAGGTTCTTCATGAATTTCCACTACATACAGCTAGTGTAACAGGTAAAATATATATTTATATATTTAAACAGTATTATACAGAGTGTTCAACACCAACCAAATATTACTGTCCACTCTTCAATACAAGCTCCTAAACATCTTCGTGTCTGAGATATAATTGTTTTTGTGGCTTACCTATAGTCTTCCCACACCAACCAAATATACATAAAAGAATATGAAGTTAACATGCATCATACCTATACTTTTATTAACACTGCTGCGGGTCCAATTCCATTTTTCAATTCCAATTTATAATAATAGTAATAATGTTTACAGAAATGCTACTGGCATCACAAGACATTTCTCAAGTCGAACCTTCAACATCACCAATATCACAAAACCAACCCCTATTATCAATATCTCAAGACCAATCTCGACCATCAACATCTCGAGCCATATTACCATCGATTCAAGAATCACTGTCATCAGCATCCACTTCTTCAATAACAATCGATGGTAGTGAAAGGAAGGCTACAAAAAGAAAGTTTAATGATTCCGTTGGTAAGTTCTTAAACCACCAAAATAACAACTAACGGATTTTGGAATTAATTTAATAATTTAGGTCTTATACTTAGGTTTTAGTACTTAGGTTTTGGGTGTTATGACCTAGGTTTTAGGACTAAGGTTTTTGAACTTAGGTTTTAGGGCTAAGTACTTACATTTTAGGTATTATTTTCTAGGTTTTAGGTCATAGGTATAGATTTCAGGACTTAGTACTTAGGTTTTAGGTCTCATGGCCTATGTTGTAGAATTTCGGTTTTAGGGCTTCAGTTCTTGAAGATAGGTATTAGGACTTGTGTCTTATGACTTAGATCTTTTGGTCTTTGAATTTAGATTTTAGATCTTATGACATAGGTAAACACTCAAATTCAAATTCAAATTCAAATCATTTATTTTCATAGGCCCCAGGAGGCGCTTGAACACGTCAAAATATTACAAACAAATGATATAAAAATAAATTATAAGTAAAACTAAATTATACTAATTACAATGATTTGAATAACCGGGGCTTAGATTAATTTTAATCCAACTGTTTAAAATCAGATTAAAATCAAACTAAGTACCAGCTCCGATGGGTATTGCATTATGAGAAGAGCTGGTGAGAAACTCATGTGCACCATCTTTTCAAATGAAATGAATAATATACAATTATATTAATATATAATAATATATAACAATTACAACACATAAAAAGAGCAGTTCATTTCCAAATACTATTATCATTTATGTAGTCTAAAATACAGTAATAAGCTTTTTGAGATAATCTGATTTTAATATATTTCTTGTCTCTACTTCAATTATAATTAAACTAGCTGATCCCCGCGGTTTTACACGCGTTAAACGTTATTGTTCCGTCCCCGTCGCTTAAATTTCCCCCGTTTTTGGCACATATTTCTCTACTGATCCGCTCCTATTGGTCGTGGTATGATGTTATATGGCCTTCCTCAATAAATGGGCTATCTAATAGTGAAAGAATTTCTTAAACCGGGCCAGTAGTACAATGTATATAATACCCCATCAACTAAATTTAATAATAATAATTAGCCCTCTATTCTGATCTTTAACATCAAATTTGAGTATTAATATTTGTACAGTTTTATTATAGTACTAGCTGTTACCTACCCGTGACTTCGTCCGCGTGGATGTCGTTTTATGAACAAAAAATTCTAAAGGTAACAATGTCAATATAACAATAGTAGGTACAACTCATGCCAAGAGAGAAAACTATATTCGAAGATAAAAGGAGTTTGCTATTAAAAAGATTATAGTATTTAGATATTTACAACACGCCTCCTTAAATCTATAATCTTTAACTTTTATCAATGAATAACATATTTAAAAAAACATATAACTAAATTAACTAACCTATTTTTCAGAAACTTTGTCTTATCCAGACTTTTAGTCAATAAGTCTGCTAAGTTACATTTTGTGTCAATCTTAACAATATCAATTAAACCCTTTTCATAATTTTCATTTATATAATGATATTGCACTTCAATGTGTTTTGAATTTTTAGTAAAATTACCAAACTTAGCAATAGAAATTGCACCAGAATTATCTTCAAACAAATTTATAGGTTTATCAAAGTTTATATTAAATGACTCGCATAACAAGTTTTTAATAAAAAGTATTTCAGTCACTGCTTCCGACATAGCAGTATATTCTGCAAAAGTTGAACACTTAGTTACTGAACTTTGTTTATGTGTTCTCCAAAAAATTAAGTTGTCAAATAATCGAATTATAAAACCTGTTGTAGATTTTCTATCAATATTATCTCCTGCATAATCAGAATCTACCATACAATCTAATATGTCAGAGTTTACATCATTATAGTATGTTAACTTTAAATCTATATCTAAAATATTTTAAGATTCTCATCGCATATTTATAATGAGTTTGGTCGTAACAACTTTGATATCGACTTAAGTAATTAACGCTATACGCAATGTCTGGCCTAGTGCCTGTACTAATGTACAATAACTCTCCAATTATATTCCTATATTTTATATACTCATCTACTTCTTTAGCTTGTTCTAGTTTTAAATTTGTTTCCATTGGAGTATCATACAACTTATAATTTTCTAGATTATATTTTACAGCCAATGATTCAATATATTTTGTTTGACTTAATGTCATTTTATTTCTATCATCATTATAATCGATATCAATTCCAATATAACTTTTGACTTTTCCTAAATCTTTCATTACAAATCTTCCCATCAAACTAGTTTTACTTTCTTTATTTTATTTTCATCTTTACAACACATCAAGATATCATCGACAAATATTAAAATAAATATTGCATCCTTGTTTGAACAGTTTTCATATAAACAGTAATCATAGTTGCTTCTAATGGTAGAAGAGCCCATTAAGGGATTTCGGGATTTATTCAAGCGCGGCAGATTAATATACAGGGGGATACCTTGTACCCGGTTAAGTACCTCCACCAAACATGAGGCCCATATATACGGCCGCCCGTGCAGGATACAGGATCAGATTAGTAAAAAAAATTGACCATCAGAAATTCTCGAGCGCGTCAGATTAAAGTAGGGTGAGTTAATTACATCCTAAAAAGTGTATATTCCACTAATCTGTAAATTAATATTTATTCAAAAATAAAAAAAAAACGTCATCTTGACATTCTCGAGCGCAGCTAATTTTTTTTTTATTTTGAAGGATATAATTCAAGAATAATGAAAAATATATAATCTGACGATTTCCGCAAGCCGTTATAACAAAAATTCCACGATAAAGTTAAATGCGTGCAGCTGCGTGATGCTTACATTTCCTTCTCCGCGTTTCTATTCCTTTCTGACTCTTTCTCTATCTATTACTCTCTCACTCCGTCTCCACTCTGGTTTCTGCTGCCATGACGAAAAATGAAAAAATCTAATGAAAAATGAAAAATGATCGAAGAAAAATGTTAAAAATTATCAAATAGGTTTTATTATAGTAAAAATGCTAACTTAAGTATCATGATACTTAAGTTAGCCGACGTTTTTAATTTTTTGATTTTATTTTTAATGTTTTTTTTTCATGAAAATAATATAGGGTAATTTAGGGTTGCCAACCATCCTGTTTTCCAAATTATATGTCCTGTTTTTTTTTTACGAAGCGTCCTGAGTTGTATAGTATCATGGGTATTATATGTTATCACTGAGGGCCAATCAAATTTTGAAATCTAAACTAATATTATTAAGTTGAATAGTTTGTTTTTTAAAGGTGATAAACTCAGAAACCACTGCTCCGAATTAAATTATTTTTTGTCGGGTAGCGCATTGAGGAAGGCTATCCTATTAGTTGCAGCGAGATGCTATGTACACGCTGCGACTATAGTACGCGAGTTATCATCTGAGTCATGTCAGGGCCATAAATCATTTCTCTATTTTTATCTCGCTTGCACTTATGGGTCTTATGGAGCAGTCTAGTGAAGAGCGTAACAATAAAAGACATAATATTATCGAAATTAGTGCATTTAAAACTTCGGTGAAATGATATTATTTCAAATAAATAAATATGCTAAATGAAATTCTACCACTTGATTATTCGGTCAAATGAATAATTATGCGAAATGTCTTTATTGTAACTAAAATTAGTTGAAGTGATTTTCGGCTAAACGTTGTTACACCAAACAAGGGTGAACCTCTTTTGATGTAATGTTACTAAATCGAACAACGTTTAAGAAAATAATCACTTTGTATAATATTGATTAACATAATTTTCATTTCATCGAAAATTTATTTGCTATAACAACATTTGCGCTATTGATCATAAAGTATAATGTTCATTTAATGTAATGTTCAGATGGTATAACATGTAATTTATCGAATATTCATAGCCGTAACGTAGCCGTAATTATCATATTCCCACCAAAATTGCTTGTAAAATAGGTTAAAATAATTATAAAAAATAATAGGTAGGTTAGGTTAGAAACATGAAAGACAACGCACGAGCCGAGCGAGCGAAGCGAGCGTGCCGCGGCAGCGGCCGGCGAAGTGCCAGTATAATCATTGTAAGCCGTAATTGTCATATGCCATAACATCATTTCCCACCAAAATTGCTTGTAAACACTTATCCTTATTTCGTTGCTCACATGACCAATAGTATTTATACACCACTTCCTTATTTTTGTTGAAAGAAAACCCATCTATATTTAACTTCATTCCACCTCTTTTGCTTAGAAATATGCTGCACATTTTTAAAAAGTTTTATTTACCTCGACTAAACGATCTAACACAAAATCTATACAATGTTTACTTAGTTAATAGACAAATCGTTTTAGTGCACGACAATTACAATCTGTATGTTGCTTTTTTTTTAGGAATACCTTCATACTTACGATATAGTAATTATCAATATTGTTTCACTTACATCTACTAGATGGCGTTAGAAGTCTAATATTAGTAATTTTATGTTAACCTAAATTGCTAAGTAATAATATAGTCTAAGAATGCGTCCATTAACACTTTACTTAGTTTTAATTAAGGGGAAGACACTTTGTTCATGTGTTCTTTATAACGACACTTATCGCACTACTTTTGTTTGTCAATGTTAGTTTATTGACAATGAAAGAAAACGTATAATTACAAAACTGAATATTCGATACAATCTTTCGACTAAATCATTGTTAGTCTAGTGAAATATTAGTCTAAACAAAATTAGTGCATTTAAAACTTCGGTGAAATGATATTATTTCAAATAAATAAATAATTATGCTAAATCAAATTGTCATATGCCATAACATCATTTCCCACCAAAATTGCTTGTAAACACTTATCCTTATTTCGTTGCTCACATGACCAATAGTATTTATACACCACTTCCTTATTTTTGTTGAAAGAAAACCCATCTATATTTAACTTCATTCCACCTCTTTTGCTTAGAAATATGCTGCACATTTTTAAAAAGTTTTATTTACCTCGACTAAACGATCTAACACAAAATCTATACAATGTTTACTTAGTTAATAGACAAATCGTTTTAGTGCACGACAATTACAATCTGTATGTTGCTTTTTTTTTAGGAATACCTTCATACTTACGATATAGTAATTATCAATATTGTTTCACTTACATCTACTAGATGGCGTTAGAAGTCTAATATAAGTAATTTTATGTTAACCTAAATTGCTAAGTAATAATGTAGTCTGAGAATGCGTCCATTAACACTTTACTTAGTTTTAATTAAGGGGAAGACACTTTGTTTATGTGTTCTTTATAACGACACTTATCGCACTACTTTTGTTTGTCAATGTTAGTTTATTGACAATGAAAGAAAACGTATAATTACAAAACTGAATATTCGATACAATCTTTCGACTAAATCATTGTTAGTCTAGTGAAATATTAGTCTGAACAAAATTAGTGCATTTAAAACTTCGGTGAAATGATATTATTTCAAATAAATAAATATGCTAAATGAAATTCTACCACTTGATTATTCGGTCAAATGAATAATTATGCGAAATGTCTTTATTGTAACTAAAATTAGTTGAAGTGATTTTCGGCTAAACGTTGTTACACCAAACAAGGATGAACCTACAGAGGTTCACCCTTGTTTGGTATAACAACTTTTGATGTAATGTTACTAAATCGATTTTTTTGTGGGCATTTGTGAAAAACGAAGTGAAGAATTCTTCTATTGTGTTAATGTCTGTAGCGTATACAGACGTTAACACGATAGAAGAATTGCGAATACGTGTTATTTCGGCCTTTGATAAAGTAAATAGATTAGCTGCGAATAGTGATCTCGTGACAAAATTAAAAAACAATATTGTGCGTCGCTACAATTTATGTATTGATTAAAACGGTGCACACATCGAAAATTTAAACATTTAATTGAAAATTATAATTGAAATTATACATCGTGAATTGATTGCAGTGATTTTGTGCTAAATTATGTAATTTGTGATTTTTTAATACGGCCTGTAATTGGAAGCAATCACATGATTTTGACATAAGCTGTCAGCTGTGTGCGACGTTGCCGTTCCGCTTTGCCGGTGAGTAAAGATGTGTTTACATAAAATAATCCATTTAGTTTGTTCGAAAAAAAAAATTTCGTAATTTTTGTGTCAGCTAATTTTGGACCACTGGAAATTAATACTGGGCATGTACAGATTATCTGGTTTAAAGAAATGTCGCTATGTCGCATCCACCCTGTATGACTATCTTTCTTCAAAATTTCACTTTGGTGACATTACTGAAAGCAGCCAAAAATAAATAAAGTTGAAGATATCAAACTTTTCTAATAAGATTGGTACCAAAAGGTTGGCTTCAGGAAAATCGATGATTAGGATATAAAAGTTACTATTTTTTATTTTGTTTATTTAGGTATCAAGATACAATATTTTTCTTGTATGCATTAAATAATTATGCTGTGTGAATATTATTAAAAAAAATCATTTTATAAAAAAAAAGAAGTATTACAAAATCATACCAAAAACTATTAATAATGCCTCAATATGACTACCTTTATATAAAAGCATCTTTGTATAACATAAAATAATATTGTCCACCTAGCATGTGCTACACGGTACACTGTGCGTCCGGCGCACCCTGGGCAATTCGCGAGTTCTTCAAATCGAATTGGCTAATCCTTTCACCACGATGGCAAGTCAAAATAAAATTTGACTCAGTCATCGACACGACGAAGAAGAAGAACCTCCAGAAGTAGTCGCTGATGGTCGCGAAACAGGAATATTCACAGCGGCAGCGGAGCGGAGCTTCCCCCTTATATCAGAAGGTGGAGGTTTTCCTAAAGTCTATGTAATGTTCTGTATAATTGCCTCCAGATATCCTTTTTGATGTAGTAAAGGAAAATCTGTATCCACTATAACATCTGACCGCAAAACAAGACAGCCACTGAGGTTCGCTCTGTTGTTGTCATGTTTTGTCATAAGTTTCATCTTGAACCTTTCATGTGGTGGTATGAGGTCGATGATTATAGTTTCAGATTCGTCCAGGTTTTCGCTTTCAGATTGAGCTCTCGATGGTCACCTTGTTAACTTTTCATTAACACGGTCAAGTTCACCTTTGAATTCGTTATGTCCTATTAAAAGTTGACTTAGTACTATAATTTTTGAAATGACTTTGCAATTGCTACATTTCTGGCAAATTCTGTTGTATATTTGCGGGGGAGCTTCCACTACTTGTCTTAAAAAGACCCATCCGGCTGCCGGGCAAGTGTTTTGTTTATTAATCGCTACCGGCCAATGGTTTTTATTTGGAATCGCTTCCGGGCGACTGTTTTTCTTTGGATTCAATGTCGGGCCGGTGATTGCTATCTGTTCGGAGTTAATCATTACAGCGTCATAAACGGTGTAATGAACGGCAGTAAATGCGTGTTGTGAGACGTAAGATGGCACCGGTTGATTAATCCGATTTTGAATGCCCGAATCCATGTCGAATGAATGAATTTTTATTTGTAAACAAAATCATACAACTTTGTTGTAGGATAACGATGAGCTAAAGAGTGACAATTAAGATGGTAAGCCAAAGTATTTCCGAAATTGATACAGGATGTTTAGAAAACTGATTGAAGAACGAGTTCAGAGATAAGCAATTATGTGTTTATTGGAAAGTTAGTGCAAGAGTGAACTTATTATTATATTATTTATTGCTTAAGTGGGTACTAGAAGACAATGATGAATTGGATTTGTTTTTGGAATTACACGAGTTATATTTAATCATGGTACCTTCAACGATGGTGGCAGAAGGACAAGGAAGAGACATGAGGAGACAAAGGAACAGAAGAAATGGGGTAGACGGCAATCTCTGGCAAGATTAGGTAGTTGAACACTCATTACATAGACTATTGTCACTACCACGTCTCAGTTACCTGCTAGTAAATCAGGCTCCTCCAATTTCTGCTGGATTTCACATAGACCTCTAGCGACGATGAAGAGTAACGCAATGTCACGCTTCTCAGGCGCCCTACGCAGTCACTAGTAGTCAATGAGCACGTAAGATGCCTAATACAATCTCATGTCGAACTACTTAACCTAATGGTGAAGAGTCAACGGCGGCACATAATATTTATATCAACCAATAAAATATTATCACTCACGAAACATTCATGTGAACAGACCAAAATCAACAAATATAAGCTTTAAAAGATTACGAATTTGTTTTTAATTTAAATCTCTCTTATTTTATTTTAAGAACTATGGATTTTGACGAAATGTAATTTTTGTGGCCACAGAACTTAAGGTCAAAGTAATTTTGAATAAATAAACAACCAAGAAATATGTAGAAAACATTATTCTTGTTATATTATTTCTATATTAAGCTTATATTACTATACTCTTTTAACGAAGTTCAACCTTTTTTTAATATCTGCCTTAACTACCTTAAGTTAGATTAGGAGGACCTCCCCACCAACAGGGTCTCGCGTTGTAGTCGCGGTGGGGCTCAGTAACCGTGGTGCAGCATTGCCACGGTGAAGCCAAGAGGACCCTAGAGGGGGGCTGCTCCTCGGGCTTTGGGTAGCGAAGCCCTTGTGGAGCAGCCCATGTTGCAGGGCCCTTATGGGGGGACTCTGCAACAGGAGGGCCTGCGGTGTCGGCGTGAGTCGGCACTGCGGCCGAGGAGTTGCGGGGCCGCGGCGGGAGAGGACTGTCGGTGTTCCGTTGCCGCTTTCCCTGCCTTCCGCGGTCCCGGCGGGGCCGCAGCCGTCAGTACTGCGGCGTGGTGGGCGGTGGGACGAACATCTGTCTCACCGCGGAGGGCCAGGCCGTCAGATACGAAAGTGTCTGACGGCTTTGCACGCGGCCCTCGGTGCCGGTCCCCCCACATTTTGGGGGCCATGAGGGGCCTGCCTCGGCGGGCAAGGCCGGGCTGCGGTGTTGGCGCAAGCTGGCACTGTGGCCCGGTGGTTTACGGGGCCGCGGCGGGAGAGGACTGTTGGTGTGTCGTTGCCACTTTCCCTGCCTTCCGCGGTCCCGGCGGGGCCGCAGCCGTTAAACTGCGGCGTGGTGGGCGGCGGGACCGACCACCTGTCTCGCCGCGAGAGGACCAGGCCGTCGGACATGGGGAATGTCCGATGGCTTTGCACGCGGTCCTCGCGCTGGTCGGTGGCTTGCGCCAGCCCCCTCTATGGGGGCCATGAGGGGCCCGCTTCGGCGGGCATCGCCGGGAGGGTCGTGGACGTAAAGGCTGCGCCAGATTCCCATGACCCTCCCATCAAGGCGAGTGCGGGAGCACTGTGGGGTTTTAGTGGGTATTCCCGTGCCGTTTACCATCTTTGGCACGGGCGAGTCCCACATAACCACTCTGCCCTTCCCCGGGGTGGGGTGGTATGCGTAAATGCATTTCCCCACGTAAAAAAAAAAAAAAAAAAAAAAAAAAGATTAGGAGGACCTAATAATACTAGCAGTCGACACTTCTTCAGATTGCAATACGCGTCAGACATCTGGTGACTGAGGTTACCGTAATCTACCCCATTGTGCAGAAATTAAAGGGATTCGGGATGGCCTACTAAGGATTGGAATATTTTGAGACAATATTGACATAAACAATATGAATGAATTTGTATTTATAAACAAAATCAATGAGCTGAAGAGGGAGCCGAAATTGATAAAGGGTGCAAAATTTGAATTCAATAAAATTACACGTAAACGATTGATGCATGAATCGATCAGTGTAATAGATTAACTTACAGTTTAACTTAAGATTTGTTACAACTCTGGGTATGCTTTGTGTATGTCAAATGTATGTTTGTGAACACCCCTGCGATACAGGAGCTTTTCCTAGTGCGGTGTCGTTTAAAAAAAAAAATATTAATAAGTTCATCTCCACAAAAACAATCGAATCTTTTCTCCAAAAATCTATCGATCGACAGGAGTAATAACGGTATTAGATGCACATTAATGAAATAAATGCGACCATCATCTAAGCGGCGGTTTTCTATAGTTGATAGCTTAATAGTAATTTGCACATACAAATTATTAGTATTCTTGTTACCCTCTCCAGCTAAGCTTTATTCGCTTGTGTTAGGAGCAAGTTCACGTCCGCGGTGAAATGGACCAGTAACGTCAAACGTGTGTAGTGAAGTAGTGATCGACATATTATTTTCTTGATCTACCTCCAGAAGTTGACACTGATGGTCGCGAAACAGGAATATTTACAGAGGAAGGTGGAGCTTCCCCTGTATCAGAAGGTGGAGGTTTTCCTAAAGTTAATGTGATGTTCAGTATAATTTCCTCCAGATATTCTTTTTGACGAAGTAATGGAATATCTGTATCCACTGTCACATCTGAACGCAAAACGAGACAGCCATTGAGTTTCACTCTGTTGTTTTTAGGTTTGGTCATGAGTTGCATCTTGATCCTTTTATGTGGCGGTATAAGATCGATGATGATAGTTTCAGTTTCGTTCAGGTTTTCACATTCTGAATGGGCTCGTGATGGAGACCTTGATAATTTTTCATTAACACGGTCAAGTTCACCTTTGAATACCTTGTGCCCTATTATAAGTTGACTTAGTACTATAGTTTTTGCGATGACGATGCAATTTCGACATTTCTGACCAATTTTCTTGTATATTTGCGGGGGAGCTTTCACTACTTGTCTTAAAAAGACCCATCCGGCTGCCGGGCAAGTGTTTTGTTTATTAATCGATGCCGGGCGACTGTTTTTCTTTGGAATCGCTGCCGGGCGAGGATTCCTGTCTGTTCTGAGTTAGTCATTACAGCGTCATCAGCGGTGTAATTAATGAACGGCAGTGAAAGCGTGTTGTGAGACGTAAGTGACGGCTCTTTTTCCTAAAGTTAAAGTGGTGTTCAGTATAATTGCCTCCAGATATTCTTTTTGATGTAATAAGGGGAAATCTGTATCGACCGTCACATCTGACCGCGAAACCAGACTGCCACTGAGGTTCACTTGGTTGTTTTCATGTTTAGTCATAAGCTTCCTCTTATACCTATCATGTGGCGGTATGAGGTCGATGATTATAGTTTCGGTTTCGTCCAGATTTTCGCAATCCGATTGAGCTCTCGATGGTGACCTTGTTAACTTTTCATTAACTCGGTCAAGTTCACCTTTGAATTCGTGATGCCCTATTAATAGTCGACTCAGTACAATAATTTTTGAAATGACCATGCAATTTCGGCATTTCTGGCAATTTTTTTTGTATATTTGCGGGGGAGCTTCCACTACTTGTCTTAAAAAGACCTATCCGGCTGCCGGGCAAGTGTTTTGTTTATTAATCGCTACTAGTCTAAGAGGTAGCAACGTTTTTGAGAGAGAACTTCAGGTAGGCCAATTTTTAGATATTCTATCTCTCTCACTCTCCCGCACGTCATATGGACTATCTGGCTGGTGGAAGTGGTTGCGTTCATCAGTGCGCATCCTACCTGCACAAGTAAAATATCGATTTTTTAAATCATTTTAAGAAGATTTTTTTTTTGTTCATTATTCTTATTGAACTTTCCACAACGTAAATCTAATATTGCCAGACATTTTTATTGCTGTTTAAACTGTGCCAGACGCTAATTGCGAATTCAAAAAATTTTTTTTTTCAAAATAATTTAGTTTGGCTAAAATTTCGGAGCTTGTGATTCTTGGAACCGCAATGAAGTTCGGTTCAATCTGTTTTCAAATACTTATAGGTGTAAAAATCAAATGATAATTTTGAAAAAAAAAATCGTAACTTTGATCCATCAAGCCTACCACCATGCAGAAGTGAATTGTATCAGCATTTACTACGAGTTCGTTACGTTAAAAAGTTTTGGAGAAATGCTCATTTAAAACACCCGACATCTCTATCACCTCAAGCTTCCGCCTGGACCGTAAATGACGATAAATATGATTTTGTCTGGTTTGTTGGAGAGCAATTGCCATCATTAGTTGCCGACATTATTATTAAAGATAAAAATTAAAAATAAAAAACCAATAAATTTCTTTGCCGAAAGATTATTTAATTTTTCATTATTTTACAGATAATAACTTATTACAAGAATCCTACTTAAGATAGGAACAAATGGATGAACGTTACGTCACGAAATGACGTATCATACAGTTGAGAAATTTAAGGTTCCGGTAAGAGGCGACCGTAGCTGGATGGCTAAGAGCGACTGCCCGGTGTGCAGTAAGGTCGCAGGTTCAAATCCTGCCGGTCCCATATCTTTTTAACTGTTTCTTAGTATAATTTGCTAAGCATAGCTAAATGCTATAAAAATAAACAGAAGTAATTACAAGACGATGACAACCCAAAAGACGATGATGACAATGAAAATGACAGCAGTGATGAAGATGATGATGATGATTATGATTAGGATGCCTCCGTTTTTTGTGATACAATTATCAATTAAAAAATTCAATTTTTGTTTATTTTCATACTTGAGATTGATTATTATCTTAATTTTGTTCAACAATAAATAATTGTTTTGATACTAAATTAATCCACACATTTATTCATTATATTTTAATTCTTTCTCTGTAATTTATTCGACAACTATTTTTAGACCAAGCTAAATGATACCTTTCGGGTGGGACCCTTGTACTCTGAAGAATCGGTGAGTCTGAACGACGGTTCTTCGGGTAGGAACCCTTCCTTGAATTATCTTCGGACATTATTATAAAAACTCGTTGATGATTACAATGACTTTATTACAGTGTAATTTACAAATTAAGTACCATAAATCAGGTGTGTTAATAAATTCACAATTAAGAGATGTTGACAGCACGAGCGTCTACATCAAAGTGTGTCTCCACTCGCAGTGCGCTTCCTTTTATACACACTGATGACCGGCTGTCCCCACCTCGCCTGATTCATAGAGCGGTAGGATGACGTCACAGCGCAGGTGTGCGCTTCGTAAACAACTCGGCAATTACTTATGCACCTGGGTGCGTTTGTAGGCTGTTTTTCGACTTAGCGCCGACACGGCCATTCTGCATAAAGGTCGCCCTCGACCTGTTAAGAAAAAAAAATATACGCAGAAAATTGACATAAACAGACTATCTTAAGTTACTCAAAGCAAACATTGTAAGGAGGCCCCTGTCCTCAACTTACGTTACACAAAGCAAACATTGTAAGGAGGCCCCTGTCCTCAACTTACGTTACACAAAGCAAACATTGTAAGGAGGCCCCTGTCCTCAACTTACGTTACACAAGGCAAACATTGTAAGGAGGCCCCTGTCCTCAACTTACGTCACACAAAGCAAACATTGTAAGGAGGCCCCTGTCCTCAACTTACATTACATAAAGCAAACATTGTAAGGAGGCCCCTGTCCTCAACTTACATTAAGCAAAGCAAATATTGTAATAAGTTGAAAATTTACCTCTACTGTAGTGCAACCATACACTCTTGATCTTGGTTTAGTTCATCTGGAGTCACATTTGAAACTGATGTAACGATTGATTCCTCCAGCGCCGACATGGAATCCTGGGGAAAGCCTTCGTTTGGTTTGGGTGCCAACCGTAATTGGTCATGGGCCACTTTCTTGGGCCTTCCCCGACCCGTTATTTTCTTTACTTGATAACGGTCGTTTGGTAGTATCTTCCAAATTACATAAGCATCTGGGTATTTCAAGTCAAGTCCAATTTGAGATCGAGGATTAGTTTTAAATAACACCATATCTTCCTTTTGAAACCTCTTTACTTTGGCTTTACCTTTATCGAATCTTGCCATGTCTTCTTTTCCTTTTGTTTCAATTTTCTTCTGCATGTAACTATCCAGCTGATCTCGACATACTGTCCCCTCGTCCTCGTTAATCAAAGTTACTAATTCTGGTGGAACTGCACATTGTCGTCCAGTGAGAGCTTTAATTGGACTTACATTGGTGGTTCTATTTTTGGTGCAGTTAATTGCTAGTTGTAGAGCATCCAACCCTTTCTTCCAATCTTGATTTTCATAGTTACGAATGATAAGTTAATCCATTTTTTACAACGGCCATCATTCGTTCCACCTGGCCATTGGACCGACTAACCCCTGGAGCTATGAAGTGTTGGTGCATATCATAGTTTTTACAAAACTCTTCGAATTCGGCTTTAAATGCAGTGTCTTGGTCGCTTATAATTTGCCTAGGAGCTCCAAATAAACACACAACATGTTTTAGAGCACGCAGCATCGAGCTGGCAGTCTTATTAGTGGCATAGGTTAGGGTCACAAATTTTGTGTAGGCATCAAGGCTATCTTAAATTCCAGACCTCTGACTCCACTTTCCAATGACCCTTCAGACCTAATCCCATTGACTCCATCACACTTCCTTATTGGGCGATCTCTCACAATGTTGCCTCATCCACAGATCCAGACTGCCAACATCAGTAATCTGCAAAGATTTCGTCGCATCGAATACCTGAAGCAGCATTTCTGGACTCGCTTTTCCCATGAATATATTTTATGGCTACAGGAGAGAACCAAGTGGCGTCGGTCATCGGGAGAACTCAAAGAAGGAACTCTAGTTATAATCATAGACAAACATTCACCACCTTTACTCTGGCTTTTAGGACGCATTGTGCAAGTTCTTCCTGGCAGAGATGGCATTGCTAGAGTCGCTGACATCCGGACACGTAAGGGTGTCATACGGCGCGCCTTCAACACCATTTGCCCTCTACCTGTGGCTACTATTGAAGACAACTCTTCAACCGGCGGAGCATGTTGAGTCATACACTCAACCGTTCGCTGCCCTGCGCCCGCGCCATCGTCTTGGCCAGAGCGGGACAACATGATCGGACGTCACGGCCTTCCTATGCAGGCCGCGCACCGCAGACAGTCTGCGTCAGCTGTTACCTCGCACGACGCACAGACGCGCTCGCCTCTTTCATAATCTTATACATATTCGTCTTGTAACAGTTCGACATTTATCAACATTATATACAGTCCACTACTCGTTTACTTCACATCAAGCTATCGAACCCAACAATAATAACCGCGCACTCGGACCCCACGGACCCAGCGTCTCGACCCCAAACGGCTCAAATATGTAATCTCCTGAAAGATTACTGTATTTGCGCCGCTTGAGAGTCTCGGCAGATCCAGCAGCAGTGCCGGCGCAGCCAGCTGTGCCTGGAAGATGTGATGGCGCAAGGGTGTCGACACAAGTTGCGTCCCACACCATAGGCCTACCCATCTTCCATGGCAGTAATGACATACCGTCTGGGGTTCCAGTACGGTCCAGTACCAAGAGCTCGACGGATTATGTCATTTATAATAATAATAATAATAATAATAATATGTTTATTTGTTAGAATATTGTAGTTACAAGATGTTACAGTGTTTGGAAAGTCCATAATACTCTACCGTTTCCGGTGTACAAATATTCAAAACAATAGGGAATTTACATAAAAGCTTAGAAATAATTAAGTTATACTATATACTAAAAACACAATCAAATTAACAAGCCTTATTCTACGTCACGTATCTCTACTAATTTAAATTTCGCATCGAATCTTTCATCTAAAAAATCTTTAGTTGAATAGTAACATTTATCTAATAGGAAATTAAATAATTTGTTTCTAAATTTAACATAATTCAAGGTCTTAAAAACATCAGGTAATTTATTATATACACAAATAGCCATACAAAAAACATTATTAGAAAAAAGTGAAATTCTTTGTTGTGGTATAGACAATTTATGAATTTTTCGACTCTTTCTAATTGCTACATCATTATGTATCTCAAATAGAGTGATATTTTTATATACAAAAATACAGAGTTCAAAAATATATAATGATGGAAGGGGTAATATTTTAAACTTCTTGAAAAGAGGATCACAGCTATCTAAAGGTTGGGCATTACTTATGATTCGTATACTTTTTTTTGGGCACGAAAAATTTTGATGCAGTCTACCGAGTTACCCCATATAATAATGCAATAGCGTAGAATTGAGGAGACATATCCATGATAGGCAAGTAGTGCAGCTTCAGTACCTGCTATGCGCGTTATTCTGCTTAGAGGAAACACAAACTTTTGAACCTTAGCGCACAGTTCGTCTATATGTGCTTTCCAGTTGCATTGCTTATCCACCCTTAAACCCAAAAACTTTGCATTTTCCACCTCTTCAACAGTGTCATTTGCGTATTTTATTTCTAAATGTGGTCTATTACTATTATAGCATTGGAACTGAATCATCTTTGTTTTACTAATATTTGCCTGGAGATTGTTATCTTGTAGCCATTTTATTATACTGTTTAAGGTGTTATTTATTTCGTCCTGGTATTTGTTAATATTCCTATCTCTAAGTTCAATGCTAAGGGTAGTATCATCAGCATAGAGTATGCAGTTATGTGTGGTGATATTAGGCAGATCATTGATGTAGAGTAAGAACAGAAAAGGGCCCAATATACTGCCTTGGGGAACACCACAGGAGTTTTGGTGGTAAGATGATCGGTAAACCTTTTTTTCATATGCAATACGCCTGGATATCTCTACGCATTGCGAGCGATCTGTCAGGTAGCTTTCTAGCCAATCTAACGCGTTACCTCTTATTCCATAACGATTGAGTTTATACAGAAGTAGTTTATGGTTCACAAAGTCAAATGCCTTTGACATATCGAGGAATATAGACAATATTGGCTTCTTATCATTTAAGCTGGATGTTATCAGTTTGACAAGATTGAAACACGCTAGGGTGGTCGATTTATTTTTCCTAAAACCAAACTGTTCCTTCTGTAGGATATCTTGAGTTGTTACAAAGGAATTTAATTTATCATACATGACTCTTTCAAAGATTTTAGAAATTACCAGTATCAGTGTTATGGGGCGATAGTTACTCATATTACTTATGTCTCCTTGTTTATACACCGGTTTTACTATGGAGAGTTTTAACCTTGAAGGGAACACTCCTTGAAAAAGTGATAAATTAATAATATGGGTTAACGGAGAGGCAATAAATTGAGAACTTCGTTTAAGAACTTTTGTATGAATATCATCATAACCAGTCGAGTTAGTTGAGTTTAAAGAATTTATAACTTTATATACAGTAATATTATCAGTCGGGGTCAAATAAATGCTGTTAGATATGTCAGTAATAGTATGTTTGTAGTTAATTTTTACATTTGAATCAGAATCATTAGTACTATTTGTCAAATTTATAAAAAAGTTGTTAAAGCTACTAGCTATTGTATTAGGCTCAGTGTAAGTGTGCTGATCGATTGTAATTGAATTTATCTCACTTAAATTATCTTTGGCCGTACTATTCTTTTTTATAATGTTCCAAGCAGCTTTACATTTGTTCTTAGATTTTAACATATAGCGTGTGTTATCGGACTTTTGTGCATGAAAAATGCACCGCCTTAATATTTTAGAGTATTTTTTGTAAGTTTTTATGTAGTGATCTTTATTAGAATTAATTTGTCTATATTTTAAATACAACATTCTTTTTTTAATGCAACATCTTTTTATTCCCTTTGTTATCCATTTATTTTTAATAGGTTTATTTGTAACTTTAATCCTTAAAATAGGAAAGCAAAGATCATAGAAGAGAGTGAATGTGTCATGGAAGTTATTTAAAGCTATGTTAGTATCATCAGTCTCATATACTTCCGAAAATGAAAGTGCTGATATACTCGATATAAATTTATCCATGTTTTCTTCACTCATGTCTCGTCTTCTTTCAAACCAGAATGGTTTTGTACATTTAGTGCTATTTATGTAAGAATCAAAACATAATGATTGACCTGTCTCGTGATCGGACAGTGCAAGATTATGTATTTGTGGCTGAGCGTCGTGAAAATCGCTAGCTATCAAATCTATACAGGACAATTTTCTAGTTGGTTTAGTTATGTGATTAATTATGTTGTAATTTTGCAAGATATACTCTAATTCTTTGAAGTTTTTGTTTACCCTCGTGGCGTCAATGTTCCAATCACCACACAAAATTATATTATTTTTATTTCTTTTTGTAAGTTTCTTTAGCAAATCATTTAGGTTTTCTAGGAATATATTTAAGTTTGAATTTGGTGTGCGATAAATACATATGACTAAAACTCTTAGTGTAATAATTTCTATAGCACAGTACTCAAAATGAAACAGTATGGGTTTAGGTAAATTAAGGAAAGGTTTGCATTCTAGTTCTTTCTGTATCATAATACACGTACCACCTCTGCGTTGGTGGGGTCACGAAAATGACGAAACCAGCTTATAATTATTTAATATTAAGTTATTTTCAGATCCCTTCCTTATAAAAGTTTCGCAAAAACATAAAATATCAATTTTAGTACCATTCGTATCTAGTTCTAATAAACTTATTTCCAATAAGTCTATTTTATTCAAAATGCCAGCAATGTTCTGATGAAATATGGTACATTTACGTTTAGTTTCGAAAAAACTTATCCGCTTCATTGATATTAGAATAAATTGGCGTACTAGTATCATGTTTTTTTTCTTGTAGGTTAAAATAGTATGGAATTGTCCCTTTCTTTTTAACAATTGAACTCCTATTCTTAACAATTGAATTATCTATTTTCTTTATAGACTGAGCGCATCTTAACTTAAGTGCTATATTAATCATTTTCTTGTAATTAATGTTATCTATTTCTATATTTAGTTTGTAACAAATTATTTTTTTAGGTATGGACTCATAATTAGTTCGTTTATACATATTTTCAGTTGTATCAATAAACATACAATTAGGGAAGTTTTTCACAATCAATTTTAAATGAGTATTCAATAAATTAACATTCAAATAAGCGTTATTAATCACATTTAAGACAAAAACACTAAATCTTTTCAATTTATGTAGGGCAATACTCATTTCTGAGAGAAGCAAATACGGATTAAATAAGAGTGTCGGGGTATACGCCAAAAAAAAACAAAAAAACGCTAAGTAGGTACACTACCTCATAGGTGGCGAGGAAACGTGTGCATATTATGACGATTAAAACTTCTACAACTTTTTGAATCGTTATATCTCAAAAACGGTGGCTCGTAGAAAAAAAGTATAAATTATTTTTTTCTCTCTACAATTTTTGTTTTAAATGTTTTATGATAAAACTTACCGTTTTGCTGAAAATCGCGAAAAACGAATTTTTTTACCTTTGACCTTGAATATTTTTTTTCGCTTACAGGGGAAAGATGGGGAACTTTCAAATTTTGTTTTTAATGATATTTTAAACAATCTTACCGATTTTCAGCTTGGTGGGAATTTATGTAACTTCGAATGTCTAAATTGACCGGAGTATCAGTAGAAAAACGAATTATAAAAAACATGAATTTTATTGGTTCTTGTTTTTAAGTTCAAGAAATGTGTGATGATGAATACAAAAACCCCACAACAGTAAAAAAATACACAAAGCATGTATACATTTTAATTATAATATTATGCTACATATAGGCATCCACCCCGTATGTAATATATAATAATAATAATAAAAACTCTTTATTGTACACCAAACACAAAGCAATAGAAAATAATGACATAAGATATTTACACAAAAAGGTATGGTAATACAAGTGGCGGCCTTATCGCCTTGTGGCAATTTCTTCCTGGCAACCATTGGATGGAAAGAAAAATTATAAAGTGTGAATTTAGGGGAGCGCGCGGTGTATAAAGATGTGAAAACTAAAAATTAAACTGTTTAATATCTTTAATAATACATTACACATAATTAATAAAATATAATAATACTGTACTAATACGTATATAAATAAATAGTATTTATATAAATACATAATAATACATATATAAATAATGGTAGTAAATATAATATTTCAAAAATAAATATAGATGTGTAGCATAATTAAGAGACACAACACATATATAAATAAAGCAAAAAAACTGAAGGGATATCATTTTATTGTAGACAGGTAGTGTTCATGGACCTTTTTTTTAAAAACTGGTAGTGATTTTGCACCTCTCACATTAGCCGGCAGCGCATTCCACAATCTGACAGCTTGTACTGAAAAGGCCTTGTCCATAAATTTTGTGGAATGTTCAGGCATTTTTAATCTCTGGTTCTCAGATGACCTTAAAAACTTCGTGTGGGTGTCATGCAAGTAACTAAAACGTTTTTTAAGGTAAAGGGGTGTTAAGGGGTTAAATAAAATATTATACAAAAGGGACAGTATATGAGCATTCCGGCGAAGGCGTATGGGTAACCACTTGAGCTTAACACGAAAAGCAGAAACATGATCATATTTGCGCAAACCAAATATAAATCTTATACAAAAATTTTGGAGGCGCTCAAGTTTATTAAGTTGGTCTTCGGTGAGATCTAGATAACTGGCATCCGCATAATCTAGGATAGGAAATAGAAGGGACTGCACTAGCGTAGTTTTCGTAGCTATAGGAAGAAAATTGCGTAATCTTCGCAGGGACCCCCCCGAAGCAAACATTTTACGACTGAGTTCTTGGAGCTGAGGACCCCAGGACAAACATCTGTCGATAAATATGCCTAGATTTTTAACTTTATCGCTGTATGGAATAGCGGTTCCTTCACAATAAACAGAAGGCAAAAGCGACCAATCTATTCGAGATATTAACCTAGGGCTGCCGACAACCATCGCCTGAGTCTTCGTCGGATTAATAAGTAAGCCATAAGACTTACTCCAGCTGCAGATCTTGACTAAGTCATCGTTAATTTCCTTCACGGCGTCAGGCAGTTTATCCAAAGGAGCTTGAGAGTAAATTTGGAGGTCGTCAGCATAAAGGTGGTAGAAAGAAGTAAGTTGGGAAGTGATTGAGTTTATGAAAACCGCAAAGAGTAGAGGAGATAGAACGCCGCCCTGAGGCACACCGGCAGTGGTAAGGCACCAAGAGGACATAGTCTCCTCGATACAAACACACTGACGGCGGCCATGCAGGTAATTACGAAACCAGTCAACTGCTATTGGAGATACGTTAAGAGAGCGCAATATGTTAAGCAGAACCTCAAAGTCGACAGTATTGAAGGCATTGCTGAAATCGAGCAAAGACATGACTGTTAGATTACCTTCCTTCATACCTGACCTGATGTCTTCCGTAATATGAACCAAGGTAGTTGTGGTGCTGTGGCCTGGGCGGAAACCGGATTGGAAGGGATTAAGGAGATTATTTTTGGTAAGGAAACTATTAAATTGTGTGTGGATAAGGCGTTCCAAGACTTTGGACAGGAAGGGAAGTATAGAGATAGGGCGATATTCGGAGAATGTAGATGGGTTCTTTTTTTTAGGTATTGGTGTAATTTTGGCGCTCTTCCATGCTGCTGGAAAGACGCCATATGAAATAGAGAAATTGAGGATATGGGAGATGACAGGAAGTAATTGGTCAAGGATAGGAAGGATCATATTACGGCTGACACCATCACTTCCAACTGCGTTAGAAGTTATAGACATTATACTCTTCTTAACGTCACAATCAGCAAATTGACTAAAGAAAAAAGCAGGACAGTCAGGAGTCGAAGGGGTAGAAAGATACCTCAACGTGTTATCTTTAGTGGTCCTATCAAAGTTGGACGAAACAGAAAAATGACGATTTAGGGAGTTTATATCTAATTTATTAGGAATAAATTCTTCTTGAGGTTTACCCACTCCAAGCGACCTTAGAAATTTCCAAACTTTGGCTGGATCACCGTTTTCAACTGCGTTATGGATATTTCGGCGTTGAGCATTCCTACACACCTTTTTGCAATGGTTTCGGATATATAAATATTTTTCCCTATTTAAGTCGGAGGGACGACCTTTGTACTTAGCCTCAGCAATGGCCTTTTTAGTCAAAAGAACTTTAATTTCGTCGGTCAGCCAAGGTGACGGAGGATGCTTGACCTTAAACCTACGAACTGGAGCATGTACGTCGTAAAGTTTTAGCAAGTTTTCCGTAAACATATTTATATTGTCGTCAATAGAACCCGACTCAAAAAGAGGGCCCCAATCGATGTTCTCGGCATCCCCACGAAGATTATCAATGTTCATACTACGAAAATTTCGCTGCACAAGGATCTTGGGCTTAGGTTTCGGAGGACGTATTTGGTAAGAAAGGAAAATCAAGTCGTGATGGGAAAAAGCATCAGCGGAACATTGACCATGCTTAACGACATGATTAGGAGAGGACACAAAAATAAGGTCAAGAAGGGAAGGAGTGCAATTTGGCAGGTGGTGAGTAGCACTCAGGGGAAGTATGGACAGGTTATTGGATTGGATAACTGATTTAAGAGAGGAGGAGCGGTAATCATTCTTAAGGAGACAGGTGTTGAAATCACCCATGATTATGCTATGACTGTAAACAGGAACCAAGTTTTCTAACAGGAGTTCGAAGGAGGAGAAGAAGTCTACACGTAACGAAGGAGAATAATAAACACCGAGAAGAATTTTAGTATGGAGAAGTTCAACCTCTAAGATGAGATGCTCACCTGCACCAGATGATGGTGTCTGTGCCGACATGCTAACAATAGAGAAAAGAATATGTGATCGTAAATAGATGGCAACACCACCACCACGCACGCCCAGTGCACGATCATTCCTGATTAATTCAAAACCAGGCAAGGCATAGGAAGATGAAGGCAAGCAGGACTTAAGCCATGATTCTGATATCAGAATGGCATGGATGTGTTTACAGTCAAAACTTGCCAGAATATCTGGGAAATGAGCCGGAATACTTTGTGCATTTATGTGGACCACATTAAAATTTCTAGGAACATCGGAGAACCGAGACGAAAGAATCTCAGCCAGTGAAGGAATACTGTCGTAACTAGTGTCACTACTAACAGAGAAAAAATCGTCATCATCGCTACTTAAGTCTGCTACTGACATAAGTAAAACGAATAGTATATAATATAATAAAATAATATATAAGTATAATGTAATAAAATATATAAAACTTATAAATTTGTAATAAAATAAAAATATTAAACACACTAAAACGTAAAGATATGTTAAAACTGCTACACTCCATCTGCCGGTTGATAGTAAGAAAGTAATATTTACTAAATTACAGTACATATAATAAAACTTACAGTAATAATAATAGTGCACTATCGTAGTCCAGGTCAATTTCGTTAAAGGCAAGATATAAAAACAGAAAGAAAAAAAAATAAAATAAAAAATAAACATATTCAGATTGAACGTGCAAAAATAAGCACGAATGGAACGCAACTTTCGTTTGACGTTAAGTGACACATACAAATTTGACGTTAGACTTGACATTTAGATATAATTTTCCTAGATCAAAATAAATTGTAATGCAGTGGGTAATTATTAACAATTACGAAATACCAGAAATATAAAGTGACAAGTAAACAAAGTAATACCTGGACTACTTATTACGAGAGGATTCAGGCTTCACTTTTTACTGGCAGCCGCACGTCTAGGCTTGGCCGTAGTTGTTTTCGGGACATCATTGGACTTCGGAGATATTGCTGCTACCTTCCTCAGCTCGGCCAGCGACGACACACGATGGCGAGATTCATCGGGCCCGAGCACGTACACAGAACCATCCTTCGTCCATGTCTTATTGAGACCTAGGGATTCACGAGCTGACATGAAAACGTCGTGGCGAGCTTTTGTCAAAAACTCCGACATTGTAACGCCAGAGCCCTTCAGCTTTGTCTTGTTGTACCAAAGCTCATTCCGGACAGCCAAGTCATGCAGCTTGACAAGAATGGGACGCGGCTTTTTGGGTGAAGATACACGACCCAATCTTTGACAGCGTTTTATGCGACCTGCAGCAAAGTTGTTGTCACCCAAGTGCTGCTTAACAATAGTCACAATAGATTGTGAAGTGTCCTCATCCTTCCTCTCTTCAACACCATGGAACAGAAGTATTTTTCGGCGTCTTTGCATCTCTGCGCCATCAACTGTGTGTGCTAATGCATTTACCTGTAGCTGCAGCATCTTGAATGTCTCAGTGACAATAGTCCGATATGCAGCAAAATCAGCGGCCAGACTAGACACACTGGCGGGACCCGATGAATTCCTCAGCTGCATTTCAAAGCCCTCTATGCGCTTGTTGAGGGCCTCCATTGCCACATTCATAGAGGATTGTATAGCTTCCATAGTGATGAGAAGATAGTGAAGTAAAGTGAGTTGAAGTGAAACAAAGTTTACAGTAGTAAGATAGGAAATTATAAGAAGGAGATTATTAATTCCGGCAGGCAAAGTGTTTAGCAATCATTTAAAGTCATATGTTGTCATGTAAGTTCACTATTTATATTTTAAAATTATATTTTAGTTAGAGCGACACAATCTTTTACTTCTCTTGCCAACTACCCCCAACCAAAATAATATATATGTATGACGGATTAGGGTGATCTCCAGAGTGTTTTTAAAGAGTGTGACATCAGCATAGCTGACGTCACAATTGTTGTCCTCATGATTACTCACTCAGGGTCTTCAAAGGAAAACTTCCAAGTACTTTTATAAGCTTCGTTTATTAAACGGGTAGCATAATGACGACAGAGAGAGGTCCGTACTGTGCGGCGGCTCGAGAGCGACTGTGTCGATCGCCGACAGCGCGGCCGCTTTTATAAGACTCGGCCACGTGCACGAGTTTACAAGTTTGTAGGTTAAGTATTGAAATTACAATCTTTAACATTAATTTTACATCGTAATCAACTCTAAAATAATCAACTGATGGTTTATAAACTAATTTTAGGACAATCAACTTATTAATCTTAATTATAATCGACGAACAGTTGTAATTGCGCCGATACGACCATTCTGACCGGCAGTGCGCGCTCTGCACTAGCCGTGTTCTTGATGTCTTACTGATGAGTATATCTGTAAGAAGTAAATGTTTTTCTTTAAGTTTGGTATCTGTGTACCTCGATAAATTATATTGTGACCTACACCGTGGTAAAATTTCAGTATAGTTGTTAGTCAGTATAGCTGTATAGTTGTTGCGTACACTGTGGTACTATATTGTTGCGTACACTGTGGTACTATGTAGTTGCGTACACTGTGGTACTATGTAGTTGCGTACACTGTGGTACTATGTTGTTGCGTACACTGTGGTACTATATTGTTGCGTACACTGTGGTACTATGTAGTTGCGTACACTGTGGTACTATGTAGTTGCGTACACTGTGGTACTATGTAGTTGCGTACACTGTGGTACTATGCGTGTGGGTACACTGAACTTTAACTCTAATAAAGTTTGGTTCTCGTAGATTGTTATGGATACTCGTTGATCTTGCTTTGAAAATTAAGTCGTTTTTTTTTTTTTTTTCTTTTATTTTCTTTTCTTTTCTTTTCTTTTCTCTTCTTTCTTCCGAAGGGCACTGACTCAGCCATTCTGACGGACGGCGCGTGCTCTGCGCCTGCAAAACGTTTTTCTTTCAGGTAGGTATCAGTAAGCAACCCATGTTGCTTATTTTTATAGGGTTATTGTTGCTACAACACTACACAAAGACATCTCAAGTGCACTGCCCTATTAATTTAGAATCTGTGGTGTATACTTGTCTACCCATAGTTACACAAGGCGTCCCTACGGTATCTCAGGGTTCACTTGTGGATACATCAAGGATCCGTGGTTAGCTCAAGGGTAACTCATGGTTTAGCTCAGAGGTACCACTCTCCAGACATTTAATTCTTGTAAATTCTAGTTAAAAAAGTACACAGAGATATCTTAAGTGCACTGCTTGATTAATTTAGAATCTGTGATGTAAACGTGTCTACCCAAAATTCCACAAGGCGTCCCTACGGTATCTCAGGGTTCACTTGTGGATACATCAAGGATCCGTGACTAGCTCAAGGGTAACACATGGTGTAGCTCAGAGGTATCACTTGCCAGACATTTTATTCTTGTGAATTCTAGTTGAAAATATCGTGAATATAATGAAATTGACTCACCGGTTTTAATCCGATTACGCGTGTTCATAAAGAAGGTTTGACCCTGCAGGTCCCCTTCAACAGGCTGCAGACTTTCACGCGTACATTGAAATCATCAAACTTGTACGCTTCAATCGCTTGATCGATATGCTGGCACCATTCTCGTACACCGAGGCTCGGTAGGTCGAGCACATAAGCGCTCAGACATTTTCTGCATTGTTTCGATCATTTGCATCATTTGCAAAATTAATTGTGGCGGCATGTGGCATGTTGTTTACCAGTGCATTGAACCAATTAAATTTTGGTTGTTCTTGTTGCATCTGGTCGCCATTATTATTTGAGGTATGTACTCCAGGTTGCAATTCCCTTGCATCATCAGGTTGTTGAGCGGAAGTGGCAGGTAATCCCACTTCTGATGACGGATTAGGGTGATCTCCAGAGTGTTTTTAAAGAGTGTGACATCAGCATAGCTGACGTCACAATTGTTGTCCTCATGATTACTCACTCAGGGTCTTCAAAGGAAAACTTCCAAGTACTTTTATAAGCTTCGTTTATTAAACGGGTAGCATAATGACGACAGAGAGAGGTCCGTACTGTGCGGCGGCTCGAGAGCGACTGTGTCGATCGCCGACAGCGCGGCCGCTTTTATAAGACTCGGCCACGTGCACGAGTTTACAAGTTTGTAGGTTAAGTATTGAAATTACAATCTTTAACATTAATTTTACATCGTAATCAACTCTAAAATAATCAACTGATGGTTTATAAACTAATTTTAGGACAATCAACTTATTAATCTTAATTATAATCGACGAACAGTTGTAATTGCGCCGATATGTATTATATGTTAATAATAATAAAAAAAACAAATAACTATTTACAAATTTACAGGTAAGGTGTCATAGAATTTCTTCGGATTGAATAATATTGATATTAAATTATTATCTTGAATTTATAATAATAGAATGATTTAATTTTATAAAATAAATTTTTAATTATAATCCAATGTAATTAAGATTGCAGAGAAATAAATTAAGATTAAGAAAAAAATTACTATATGAACAAAATGATTAGCCATAAAGACAAATTATTGTGATTGATTCGAAATAAAATATTTGCATGCCATATATGGCAAAATATGTGTTTCTAATATTCTGTATAAAAATCTAATGTACCATATTTTGAGCAAATAAAATAAATTATTTGATTAAATGGGAAGATTTGATTTGATTAATCCGTGTGGTGCCGGATCAGAATAGGACCACCCCATATCTTCCCGTGGGTGTCGTAAGAGGCGACTGAGGGATCTACGTCTATGGTTATTCAAATTTGGATCGTAGACTACAAACGCGACGTGAATCTGTCACACATTTAGTTACCAAACTAAATGTAAAGCGATTCCATTTAGGGTACATGAGCAGGAGCTCTAAACAGTCTAAATGGTTAAATCTGTATCAGTACAGGATACAGGTTTTGGTTGGTGGCGGAAGAATGGTTATGAAATACCATCAACGGCAGCAACCGTAGGCCCAGTTAGGTGGCTTACTGTACACCCACCAACCCGCAATAGACAAGCGTGGTGGGTTAAAGAGTCTAAACCCCTTCCCAACATGAACGACAACATAAACTGTCCCCCAGTGCTCGGCAGCTCCAGTCAGTGCACGGCTATTGGCAGTACGCAGGTGCACCCTGGAGTCGGGGGCGATAATCTCCGGGCGAGAAGTCACTGCCAAACGACACAAGCAACGAAAAAGGACTCTGAAAAATTAAAAATTTTAACTTACAATGTACGCACTTTACGTACCGAAGAAAGGCTATTAGAATTAGAAAATGCTCTTAAATATATAAACTGGGATATTGTCGGGCTTTCAGAAGTTAGAAGAGATGGTGAGAATATAATAGAAAGAACAGATAACATCTTTTACTATTATGGAGAAACAAATTCAAGGAACGGTGTCGGTTTCCTAGTGTCAAAGCGGTGGAAAAACAATATAATTGAGTTTGTTGGACATTCAGACAGAATTGCGTTAGTTAAATTCAGCATTGCTAAGTCCAAAACACTAACAATAATCCAGGTGTACGCCCCAACATCTTCACATAGCAACGATGAGGTCGAAGATCTGTACGACTTATGTTACGTGCTTAATGCTGAAGCACTTTTTGTATAAGCCAAGCTCAGCTATCCAGGGGTGGGACGGTCGCCTCTATTGACAACAGTATCGGGTACATGTGTTGTGGTTATTATATATCTGTAATTTTGACAGAGTGTATGATTTATGAAATTTATAAGGGCGCCACCAGGGGTCTGAAGGACTCCTGGAATTTACAAAATAAACAATAGTTATGTTAATACAACTTTAATTAAAGTTTAACCTAACTTCTCACATGGTTTTAAAATAATATTAATTATTATTCTAGGGTTAGCTTAGAATATAGTTTCTTAAATTAAATTACAAAGTTTACTTATAATTAATACCTAATTTACTGGAACCATCTTAACTTAACAGAAGCTCAACGACATTGGATCTTCCTGTCTTGGTCCTGGGCAGCACTAGCGGTGGATTTACGCTCCGGTTCGTCTCGGTCAAACCGGGATGTGAAGCCTTCCTTCAGAACTGTCAGTCTTGAAGATGCTTGTTGGTTCCAGTGTGAAATATTACTTGCATTTGCAAGAAGAAATTAAATGAGGTCAGAGACCTTAAAGATTATTGGTAAACATCTTAAGATGATTATGTTAAATTAGGATTAAAATCATAAACTCAAGATGAGTGAAATATAGTCACATGTGTTCACACATGAGAACAAAACATTAACTACACAACATGTTGTCGTGGAAAATGGGCTGAATACTATCTAGATTCAGGACATTTGGAAGATGTTGGAAAATGGTGGAATAATTGATATTGGAAAATAGTGTATAATGGAAGAACAATTAATATTGGAAGATAATATATGATGGAAGAATACTTGATATTGGATGATGGAAAAATTGTTATTGGAAACCAGCATTGCAGTATTAGTACAATTACAATATTGCTGGTTTCCAAAAGATTACGGCGGTCGGCTGCGCGAACACATCGCAACACCCACGCGCGAATACAATAATGCTTAATTGCGTAGTTCCACGTCCATCTTGACGAGCAAAAAAAAAAAATAGCCAACTCACAGATGTCAAATCTATGAAGGATGTACTAGTATAAATCGATTAACGATCAATACAGGTAATTACGACAACATAAGATTTCCTAGACAATCGTAAATCATTTACCAAAAATATCTAGAAGAACGTCACCAAACGTCAGCCAGCTGTCAAATGTCATTGTCAATTTAATTGTCACTTTCTCAATTCACAAACTTCATTGATTAGGTTATTGATTCGCAAACGCTATCAGTTTTATTGTTAAATAAATAAACAAAGAAATGGTATTAAGTCTAATACGATGTTTAGCTATGCTATAGTGTATGTTATGGTTACGTGGAAACATCCTTTTAACCGTAAGTTACGTTACATTGCACAGAAATCAAAAGGTAAGTTCTATGGTGTTGTATGTAAACAAACCATTTTGTTTCCATTGCATAAATTAGCCTTATTTAACATTCTACAGGGCAGAAATATAACAGTTGCAAGATTAACATGCAACAAAGCCCCTTTCAAGAAGCGAAATTGTGGACTATTCACAATTTGGCGCAACCAAACAACAACATTTGACAACTAACTTATAATTGGCACGAAGCTTAACTGAGGCCAGCTACATACCGTCAATGATCACAGCCAGTTGTGAAGTAATGAAAATTTTGTCTAAATACAAAACATTAAACCTAACTAACCTAATATTTTGTAAGGTCTAACTAACCTAAGTTTAACTAAACAATTGTGAAGGTGGGGTCCCAATAACCGGGGAATTTCATACCACATACATTCATCACTTTCTTGTCTCACATTCGACCTGACACTCACTTTTATTACTTCATCTTACTAACCGGGGCCATTGTGCATATATTCACAATGGTCCTTACATTCATACATCCTATTCAATCTTTACTTCTTCATTCTTAACAATTCATACTATACAAACATTCACACACACCACAATCACTGACACTCCAAGTGCACAACTGTTTTCATACCACTAATTAATTATACTACTTAACCTGATTCTAAATTAACTATTTTACCTATTTACTTCTATCCGAGTTCTCTACTCCTCCGCTATCATCTTCTTCACTTTCACCTAAATGAACTATGTCTTTAATATGTGTTAAACCTACTGTCTTACCACTAATAGCACGGAGCCTATACACTAATGGACTCACTCTTTCCTCGACCACACATTTAATGTTTCTAGGGGCTAGCTTACTAGCAAATTTATTATCAGCGTTGGACAGGACATAATCCTTTTTCCAAACTACTTGACCTACTTTTAAACATAAGTTTCTTTTACCTTTATTATAATATTTCTTGCCTCTTTCATAGGCATGAACTAACCTATTTCTAACTTTTTAAAAATATATCTTTTAATTCAGGTAATGACTGAACATATATTCTTTCCTCTCTGAAAACTGAAATTAACTTCTTCAGATTTTCTCATGGGTGTATCTAACCTACTAAAATATTTTTTCATTATAATATTTCTTTCAAAGTTTTTCTGCTATAAGCAGTGGGTAAAAACTCGAACTTTAATTTTATTGTTCTATGAATTGAAACTAATCTACACAGTCTTTACCATAAAATCTATACCATTCTAAAGCTTCTCCTTCTAGCAGCTCTGGCATACTTCTCAATAATTCAGACACTGACACATTCTTTGTTATTCTAAGTTCCTCAACTCTCTCTAAGAAAGCATGCAAACTGACTTTACTATCTCTGCCTGAATATTTGATATTCCATTTGGAAACGTTACGGCTGGGATCAATGACGATCTGCAGCTCACCTCTGTTGCAGCCTGGGGATGCAGACTCCGCAGGTTCCTCGGGAGCCACTCCGCAGGTACCTGCCGCATCTGCCTCCTCAGCGCAGCATACGCCCGTTTTGCCTGAAATGTTAACGTTGAAACGTTTTAAAGCACTACCACAATTCTTCTTTAAGGTTCCAATCATTTCTAGAGATTTGGTGTCCTCTGCCACCAGTCTACCCAATCGAAGTTGAATATGAATCAGTCTAGAAATGAACCTATCCATGCGGGTAACATTTTCCCCACAAGATGAAATAGTATGAAGAATATCATTTAATTTATTTTCACACAATTCTAATTCTAATGTCACATCTAAGTCTGCAGGATCTACAGTGACATCTAGACGTGATGACTTAGACAATGAGGCCAATTTTGCTCTCATGTCAGCCACAGTTTTAATATTAGTATGGCCTCTGATGCGAAGCTCATACTTCAACTCATCACTCAATAGGTGATAGAAATTCATCCTCCTATCAGCCATCTTGGAAGAAAGAAAAATTCACAACCAATCAAAAAAATAAGAAGTAAACGAAAAGAACACTAACCTTTCTAATCAACAACACAATCTATACCCAAAATTCCTGTTCGCCAAACGTTGGGATCGCCAAAATTTGTTACGTGCTTAATGCTGAAGCACTTTTTGTATAAGCCAAGCTCAGCTATCCAGGGGTGGGACGGTCGCCTCTATTGACAACAGTATCGGGTACATGTGTTGTGGTTATTATATATCTGTAATTTTGACAGAGTGTATGATTTATGAAATTTATAAGGGCGCCACCAGGGGTCTGAAGGACTCCTGGAATTTACAAAATAAACAATAGTTATGTTAATACAACTTTAATTAAAGTTTAACCTAACTTCTCACATGGTTTTAAAATAATATTAATTATTATTCTAGGGTTAGCTTAGAATATAGTTTCTTAAATTAAATTACAAAGTTTACTTATAATTAATACCTAATTTACTGGAACCATCTTAACTTAACAGAAGCTCAACGACATTGGATCTTCCTGTCTTGGTCCTGGGCAGCACTAGCGGTGGATTCACGCTCCGGTTCGTCTCGGTCAAACCGGGATGTGAAGCCTTCCTTCAGAACTGTCAGTCTTGAAGATGCTTGTTGGTTCCAGTGTGAAATATTACTTGCATTTGCAAGAAGAAATTAAATGAGGTCAGAGACCTTAAAGATTATTGGTAAACATCTTAAGATGATTATGTTAAATTAGGATTAAAATCATAAACTCAAGATGAGTGAAATATAGTCACATGTGTTCACACATGAGAACAAAACATTAACTACACAACATGTTGTCGTGGAAAATGGGCTGAATACTATCTAGATTCAGGACATTTGGAAGATGTTGGAAAATGTTGGAATAATTGATATTGGAAAATAGTGTATAATGGAAGAACAATTAATATTGGAAGATAATATATGATGGAAGAATACTTGATATTGGATGATGGAAAAATTGTTATTGGAAACCAGCATTGCAGTATTAGTACAATTACAATATTGCTGGCTTCCAAAAGATTACGGCGGTCGGCTGCGCGAACACATCGCAACACCCACGCGCGAATACAATAATGCTTAATTGCGTAGTTCCACGTCCATCTTGACGAGCAAAAAAAAAAAATAGCCAACTCACAGATGTCAAATCTATGAAGGATGTACTAGTATAAATCGATTAACGATCAATACAGGTAATTACGACAACATAAGATTTCCTAGACAATCGTAAATCATTTACCAAAAATATCTAGAAGAACGTCACCAAACGTCAGCCAGCTGTCAAATGTCATTGTCAATTTAATTGTCACTTTCTCAATTCACAAACTTCATTGATTAGGTTATTGATTCGCAAACGCTATCAGTTTTATTGTTAAATAAATAAACAAAGAAATGGTATTAAGTCTAATACGATGTTTAGCTATGCTATAGTGTATGTTATGGTTACGTGGAAACATCCTTTTAACCGTAAGTTACGTTACATTGCACAGAAATCAAAAGGTAAGTTCTATGGTGTTGTATGTAAACAAACCATTTTCTTTCCATTGCATAAATTAGCCTTATTTAACATTCTACAGGGCAGAAATATAACAGTTGCAAGATTAACATGCAACACTTACTAAACAAAGTTTGCAATGAACACCGGGGAACTTGGACTATGGTCATAGGAGATTTCAACGCTAAAATTGGTCCTAGAATAACATCCGATAATAACAACATCAGAGGACCCTACGGCCTAGGTAACAGAAATGAAAGGGGTGAGCGTCTATTGGAGTTCGCATTTGGTCAAGCACTAGGTGTCAGTAACAGCTATTTTTATAAAAAAGATCAATATCGTTGGACGTGGCTTTTACCAGATGGATACACAAGAAACAAAATTGATTATTGTCTCTGTTCAAGTAACAATTTAATCAAGAATGTAGAAACAATTAATTATATTAAATTTAGCTCTGACCACAGGCCTTTACGTCTCGTCGCAAAATTTAATATGAAAATACATCGCTACAAAATGATAAAAAACACAATAAAAAGATTAGATAAGTCAACAATAATAGCAAATGATGAACAGTTTAAAATATATTTGCAGAACACCTTTCAAGTATTAGAGACTAACGAATCGGAAAATGTTGAAACTCAATATGAAAATATTAAAAACTCAATCAAAATAGCTAGTCAAAAAATTAGTACCACAAAGAAAAAAGAAAAAAAATTAACAAAATATACATTAGATTTACTGGAAGAGAGACAGAAATTAAACTTTCAATCACATGAGTATAGAGAATTAGATAGAAAAGTGAAAAGAAGCATACGCAAGGATATCAGAAACTATAACACCAATCTTGTTGAGAAAGCTTTAGTAAACAACCGCAACCTGAGGTCAACTATTAGGGGTATGGAGAATGGAAAACGATCAATTATACATCTCAAAGATAAGAACGGGATAAAACAGGGTGACGCGAATAAGATAATAGATATTTGCACAGAATACTATAAATCATTATACATGGATGGCTCTAGATCACAGGGATCAAGCAAACCATACTCATGCTCAGATGATATTCCAACGATAACCCATTTCGAAATTCACCAGGCACTCAAAAGCATGAAGTATAACAAAAGTCCGGGTGAGGACGGTATTACTGCAGAGTCGCTTAAAATTGGGGAACCTATTCTATTGCCATACATTTGTAACCTGTATAATACAATTTTAAAAACCGGTCAGTATCCAACAAATTTTTGCCACTCCAATATCATTTTATTACACAAAAAAGGTGATAAATCAGAAATTGGCAATTACCGCCCAATCAGCTTAATATCACAATTGTATAAACTTTTCACAAAAATAATACATAATCGTATATCAGGCCAACTAGACTTACACCAACCCGCTGAGCAAGCTGGGTTTCGACGTGGCCTTTCAACAACAGACCACCTACAATCTATAAACCAGATTATGGAAAAGCATCAGGAATACCACCTCCCGTTATATCTCGCTTTTGTAGATTATTCCAAAGCCTTTGATAGTTTGTCCCATTCAGCCATATTTAACGCCCTCAGAAAACAAGAAATAGACGACACATACATTCAAATATTACAGGAAATATACAATCATAGTACAGCATCAATAAAAATTAATAAAACCGGACCATCATTTTTTATGCATAAAGGAGTCAAACAGGGAGACCCGCTGTCTCCTAAACTTTTTACAGCCACACTTCAGGAAGTGTTCCATAAGCTAAGTACGGATTGCCGTTGGCGAGAGAAGATTAACTAATCTTCGATTTGCCGATGACATTGTTCTTTTCTCTTCATCCGCTTCGGAATTAGCACTAATGCTCGAACAACTGAGTCATGCCAGCCTCGAAGTCGGACTTTCCATGAACATGAGTAAGACCAAGGTGATGACCAACAGCACAGCGCACCGTGTTGCGATTGCGGGTGTGGAGATCGCATATGTCCAGGAGTATATATATCTCGGCCAAATAGTCTCCTTTGAGGCGAGACAAGATAAAGAAGTTGCCAGGCGCACCGAAAATGCCCAAAGGAGCTTTTGGTCGATGAAATCAATTATGAAAGGATCTCTTCCACTCTCCTTAAAAAAGAGACTCATGGACATGTGCGTTCTGCCTACCCTCACATATGGAGCGCAGACTTGGTCACTAACGAGCCGACAGAAATTCGCACTCGGGGTCTGCCAGAGAAAAATGGAGCGCTGCATTTTGGGAGTCCGTCTCATAGATCGAATTCGGAATTCAAAAATTCGATCCACTACCCAAATTGCAGACGTCGGATACACAGCGGCGAAACTTAAGTGGAACTGGGCTGGACACGTATGTCGTATGCCAGAAGAGCTATGGGCCAAAACCACAACACAATGGATCCCAAACAATGATAAACGACAACGTGGCAGACCCAGAAGGAGATGGCGGGATGAATTGGATTCATGGCAGAGTGACTGGACTGTACAAACCACAGACAGAGATAAATGGAAAAAGGGAGGGGAGGCCTTTGCCCTGCAGTGGGACACTATAGGCTCGCAATAATAATAATAATAATAATAATAAATGGGAAGGCAAAAATTTCCATGATTTTTTTTTTTTTTTTTTTATCTTTATTTTTAAGGACTTTTATACATTTATGTACATGTCAGTCCGATTAAATCTAACTATACTAATAGTAACATTACATAACTTCAACAAAAATACTGAAAAACATAACCGCTTCTTCACTGCTAGGATTGGAAATAATATTATTTATAGCGCCTATTTGTGATGTGTTTACATTAAATAGTTTAAAAAACTCATCCCTATCCTTCTGAAACCGAACACATTCCATCAAAAGATGCTGTACGTCGTCAACTACCCCACAAACTTCACAATTTGGGGACGCATTTTTTCCCATAAGGTAGGCAAATTTATTTGATGGAATATGACCGGTTCTAATTCTATGCGCTACAGTAATTAGTTTTCTACTTAATTTACTTAATATACACCAAGGTATCCGAGGTGGCTGGGATTGCACAGTTTTATACCATATCCCCTTTTCTACTGATCTTTTATTAAAATATTCCTTCCAGAGGTCCTGACATGATATTTTAAACTTAGGTAACAATTCTGTGTAATATGGTTTAACTGATATCTCGCTTCCTTCTGTAATGCCAAGCTTCGCCAATCTATCAGCCTCCTCGTTACCACGGATTCCTATGTGCGAAGGAACCCATTGCAATCTCAAATATACTCCATTCAATATCAATTTATCTATTTTAGAGAGTATCTCATAAGCTATCGGTGTACCTCTGCGTCCAGAGGCGCATCGAGCTATATGGCATAAAGCACTCTTACTGTCCGAAAATATTACAACTTTGGTGGTATTGGTTGTCTCGACATAAGTTAGAGCTTCTGAGATTGCAATGAGTTCCAACGTCATGATACATACATTGCCATTTACTTTAAAACAATACTGGTTCCTTCCTGTTGTTTGAACATGAAAAGCAGCTCCTTGACCATTTTCTATCTTAGATCCGTCTGTATAAATTACTAACAAGTTGCTATATTTTTCTACTAATTCCTTAATAACAATAAATTTTAGACTAGTGATTTCATAAGAATCTTTAGACATAGATAAGCTCTCCAAATTTGTTGCAATAATACTACGTGTGTAAATATAACTGACCCATGTCCTTAAAGTAAACATCTCTAAAGGAGACGATGAAGCAACCTGCACTTCTGAATTCTTAATTTCATTATACACAGTTACAAGTAGTGGTATTTTTTTTCGTACCCAATAATTATTTCTGATTATCATGCTTAGTTCTTTTAATAAATTTGTTGTTACATTATTTGTACAAGAGAATGATTTAAGACAATATTTGTAGGCTAAATATCTTCTTCTCACATGTAGTGGAGGAATACCTAGTTCGCTTTCCATCGTGTGAATCGGTGTTGATTTTATAAAGCCACCTATTATTCTTACTGCCTGATTTTGTATCTTCTGTAATTTATACAAATGGGAGTCAGCACTATTATCATAAACAACACAACTATAGTCAATGCGGCTCCTTATTATAGCTATGTATATTCTGCGCAAATGTTTGGGATGTATGCCCCATGAAATACCAGCTAGAGCCTTGAGAATGCATAAATATTTCTGAGATTTAGTAACAATTTCGTTAATATTTCGCCCCCATCGCAAAGATCTGTCCATCCACAATCCCAGATATTTACAGCTGTCGACTATATCTAAAGTATGGTTATTTATTTTTAATGCAATATTCTGTCTCCTAAAACCTCTACTAAATATACACAATTTAGACTTATTATCCGACATACTTAACCCTATTTCACCTAAATATTTTGAAAAAATGTCTAAAGCTTCTTGTAATTTTAGTGTACTATCTAAAACATTTTTATCTGTGGTATATAAAACGAAATCATCAGCATACTGACACATGTAGACGTTTGTTATTTTAAAGTGTACGTTACGCCAGCAAGAAAGTCTAGAGTGATATGAGTAGAACGTATAATTAGTGCGCAATCTGCTGTAAATGTGCGCCGCATAAAAAAATTGTGCGTCTTGTAGTTTTGAAAAAAAAAAACGTAAAAACGATTCCTGCTGGAGTAACGTTGTCGAACGAATTATCGGAGAGATAAAATACATACATGGGCAGAGAGCTTTTATTTGTGCAAATATGTGCGCCAAAAATATAGCTTGTGCGTCTTCAGGTTTTCGAGATATTGCGTTTCCCGCTGGAGTAACGTTTTGCGAATTCGTGTATCTCTAAGACCATTTTATGTGCGCCTGTATAATGAACATACACGAATAGCTCTTAATTTGTGCGTATTTGTGACATAATTAGATGCCAGATAATATTTATAATTTTCAAGTAATTGCGCTTTATTGAAAAATTAAAAAAATATTGTAGCGCCTACATGAAAAGACGTATAAGCTCGCTAAAAACTGTATTCGTTCCATCTTGACGTTTATAATTACCATAAAAAATTTCAAAACAGAATGACTACAAAAAAGCGACGGATTCATACGTATCGATGACCTTCTTAACTTTACTCGCTAACTGGTTGAAACGTATTGTGCCCGAGTACAGTGCAGTAGAAAATAGTTATTAAAATAAATTTAAATTTTTTTTTATTAGACATAAATAAATTTAGCCATTTGCATTTATTATATCAGTAGAAAAACGAATTATTAAAAACATGAATTTTATTGGTTCTTGTTTTTAAGTTCAAGAAATGTGTGATGAATACTACAAAAACCCCACAACAGTAAAAAAATACACAAAGCATGTATACATTTTAATTATAATATTATGCTACATATAGGTCTACTTGTTAGAATAACATGGTTTATCTCAATTTAGCATTTGATTACCCTTAAGAAAATTATTTATCTATGATTTATAATTTGTTAAATATTTACATAGTTTATATAGCTTTAATTAGCAATGTTATACTTAAAACTGTGATTTTCTGTGATAAAGGTTCAGTACCATCATAATGGGAAATTCAAGTATAAAGTAGTTACCTACCTATTTGTTGGCCGAGATATAATTTAGTTTTGGATATGATAGTATGATACGCGAACGTAGTATAGACCGGTTAAAATTATTATCAGCTTATGTTTCTTAAAAATTAGCCTAATTTGAAAACCCTAACCCAACATATTTTTTAAGAAGCATAAACTGATAACAACATAATTATAACGCTCTATAGGTATTTATTACGTTCGCGTACTATGCAATCATACCCAAAACTTAATTATATCTCGGCCAAAACAACAACTACTTAATATTTAAATTTCACGCCATGATGGTACTGAGCCACTTTAAGTGATTTAATTGTTTGTGTACTTAAGTAAATGAAAAACTGATCTGTGATTTTAAATAATACCAAATGACTATACAAGGTACAAATAGTTTAATTATACAATGTTTGTTCTAATATTTATAGGTAGGCAATTTGATCTGTGATTTGATGCCATAATTACTTTAAGAATCATGATTATGATAATAAAAATAATATTTTTTTAAACCAACAAGCTCTTTGATTTCATATGATCAGAAAGTACATTTAATATATATTAAATTTTTTTAGGTCATTGTAATAATAATTCCCAACGAACATTTGAGCGTGACTGTACGAACACAGTTTAGGTGTAATACGTTTAATAAAGGTGGTCATCGAAACGTATGAATCCGTCGCTTTTTTGTAGTCATTCGAATTTGGTCGCATAACCTGCGCCGAATAACTGTTTTGGTTTAGTATTAATATTTACTTAATACGAAACAGTTGAAGCTGGATATTTTTACTATATATTATTTGATAAATGCACTAATTTTTGGTTTACATCTACACATCTTAGGTTGAGCCATGTTACATATGTATCTAGATTAATTATCTATGGTCTATGTCAACGCGGGCTGCGTTCCCGATCTCCGCCATATTGGAATAAATCATCAGTGCTAAGCAACCTGTCGTTTCATTAACACGTACCTCACGCACCTACTTAACAGTGGCGACGAGCGAATCGCGCGTTGTTCAAGATGGCGGCATCATTTTTCGGAATGTTAAATAGTTTCGATCATGTATCACAAGATTGGGTGGCGTTTAGGAATCGTTTGCAACAATGGTTTATTGCGAACGATTTGGTGGATGGCGACAAGGCGAAAGTAAAACGAAGGGCGGTTTTACTCACGGCACTCAGCGAACCAACCTACAGACTCGCAAGTGATCTTCTAATGCCTAAAAAGCTTGAAGAGGAAGAGTTCGAAGCAATTTTGCAGGCATTAGACAGGCATTTTATACCCAAGCGGCATGGATTCGCCGAACGTGCTGAATTTTACGCAGCGACACAGAGGGCAGATGAAAGTCATGCGCAATGGGCGGCTCGTTTGAGGGGGCTAGCGACGTACTGTGGTTTTGGAAGCCTAGAAGAATCTTTGTTGGATCGGTTTGTCATGGGAATGTCAAGCGGACCCGAGCGGGACAAATTGTTCTCCAAGGATATCAAGGAATTGTCGTTGGCGAAAGCGGTTGAATTGGCGGCAAGCGTGCGCAGCGCGCGCGCAGCCGCTGCCAGCGTGCCAGCGGCGCCGGCGTCTAGTGTTAGTGTTTACAAAATAAATGATAAAAAACGAGTGAATTACGGGCAAAAATGTGCAGTGTGCGGTTATAAAAACCATCAAACAACCGAGTGCCGGTTCAAAAGTTATAGCTGTCGTAAATGTGGCGAGAAGGGACATTTACGTCGCAAGTGTTCTAACAAAACTAACAAAGATGTGAAACACGTTGAAGAAATTTCCGAGGGAGAAGGTATAGTCATTAATAGTATTCGTTGTAAATCGGAGATGATGCCGATGTCTGTGTGCGTTCTAATCAACGGCGTGAATTTACGGTGTGAAATGGACACAGGAGCGGCTATTACTGCTATCTCTGATTTATTTATTTATTTATTTATTTTACATTCAGCTGCTCACTGTGCTTACAGTTGCCTAATGCGCACAGTGAGCCACACAAGTAGATAAAAATTACACACAGATTAGGTACATAGGTTATAGGTAATCGCTTAAAAATAACAAACATAAACATACAAATTGGCTAAATTTGGTACAGAACAAGTCTACTTCAGAGTAATTACCGGTTAGACCATTCAGGAGCGAAATTGCCTGATTAGTAGGAGCAAATTTGGCAGTACAGGTTCGTACTGTAGGTACAGCCAACAGGCGCCGCGAACGCAGTCGCGTGTACTGGTCCGGCACCGACAAGGCACAACGTGATAAGGCACAAGAGTTGTCAATTTTATTGTTTAATAACATGTAATAATGTACCATTATCGAACATTTCCTTCGCAGCTCGAGAGTGTTTATACTAACCATACCTGACACGAAGAGAGACGGATACAAATATGGGTAGTAACCGTATAATTTATTATAAAGGAAACGAGCAAATTTCCGTTGAACTCGTTCCAGCATCAAGCTGTACTTTGCTTCGTGGGGATCCCAGACTACGCAGTTGTATTCTAGGATACTCCTAACAAAAGAATAATACAGCACAACTATGGCACCCCTGTCCTGAAACTGAGCAGACTGCCTCATGACAAAACCAAGAGCTTTAAAGCTTTTGCTACAAATTGCCTCAATATGCAGATTGAAAGTTAACCCTGTATCAAGAAGCAAACCCAAATCACGTATTTGTGTTACTCGGTCTAATGAAATGCCATCCAATTTATAGTTATAAACCAGTGGCGAGCGGGAGCGTGTAAAAGTAATGGTTTTACATTTACTTAGATTAAATTCCAAACGATTACGAACACCCCAAGCAGCTATGTTACTAATATCATGCTGGAGCGCTTCACAATCTGCTGAGTTACTTATACCCAAGAATAACTTAAGATCGTCAGCAAACAATAGACATCTTGCCGACCTTACAACGTTCGGCAAGTCATTGATCATTATCAAAAACTGCGTCGGACCAAGGACACTACCTTGACTCACGCCGGAACGGGTCTCATATGAGCCCGATTGGTAACTCCCTATTTGCACATACTGTGATCGGTTATAAAAGTAGCTTGCAAAGAAACGCACCAATTTAGGTGCAAAACCCATCGCCACAAACTTTTGTAAAAGAATGTCATTATGAACGCGATCAAATGCCTTGTGTAGGTCAAAATAGGCAGCATCCACTTGCTTATTATAGTCCATCTCGGCAATACTATAATCCACTAAATTTATTAAATTGGTCGTGGTTGATTTGCCTGCCCTAAATCCGTGCTGGCAATCGGCAAGCTGCGTTTTGATTTGCCGGGTGATATGTCGATTAAGAATAGATTCAAATAACTTGCCGAACGCTGAAAGCACGGCAATTGGTCTATAGTTAGTCACCTGAGTTCCAGAGCCATCCTTGGGTATAGGCGTGACTCGCGATTTTTTCCATGATAGAGGATAACTGTTTGTTGCTAAAGCCAAATTAAAAATATACAAAAGTGGCTCTTCAAATGCCGATATGCAGTCTTTGATGATATATGATGGTATACCATCTGGACCAACAGATGACTGAGCTTTCATATGCCTGACAGCAAAGGAAATGTCCTGAGAGCTAATACAGTCAATCGCAATTCTAGGGGCACACAAGTTAGTATGCGGCTCGGGCTCAATAATATTAGTGCATAGTGTTGGTGGTTGGATGAAACTTATTACAAACATTTTGCCGACGTACCTTTATCACATGCGAAAAAGACGTTAAAGGGGTACGCCGGGGCTAGGATTTTTACTTTAGGTATCATACAAGTGCCTATAGTTTATTTAGGCCACTCACATAATCTCACAGTATATGTAGTGCGTGATGGGGGACCGCCGTTATTAGGCAGGGACTTTATAAAACTTTTCAATTTAGAAATTTCCCAAATCAAATATTGTGCTTCAGAGAATAATAATATAATTGAAGTAAACAACTTAATGACCAGTTTTCCATTAGTATTTTCCGAAACATTGGGTGCTTTCAAAAAATATAAAGTTAGATTAGCTTTAAAACCTGACGCGAAATCTTTTTTTGTAAGGCGCGGCCGGTAGCATACGCGCTCCGAAACAAGATAGATAAAGAGCTAGATCGTTTAGTTGCGTTGGGCATCATATCACCTGTGCAGTATTCTGATTACGCGTCACCTATCGTACCAGTTTTAAAAAAAAATGGTGAAATCAGAATTTGTGCGGATTACTCAGCGACTATTAACAAGCAACTTGTTATTGAAAAATATCCGTTACCAACTGTTGATGACTTATTTACTAAGTTGCATGGGGGTGAAGAATTTTCAAAATTAGACATGCAAAGTGCATATAATCAAATTTTATTGGCAGAGGATGATGAAACGCAAATGTTGACATGTATAAATACCCATAGAGGTCTTTTTAAGTATACTCGGTTAATATTTGGTTTGTCTAGCGCTCCGGCTATTTTTCAAAAAGTTATGCAAGGCATTGTTGCGGGCTTAGACGGGGTCCTGTGTCTAATGGATGACCTATTAATAACGGGTAGCAACAGAATAGAACATTTAAATAGGTTAAAAACGGTACTGAAAAGATTGCAAGAAGCTGGGTTAACGTTAAGAAAAGATAAGTGCGTTTTTTTCCAAAAAGAAGTTAATTATTTAGGGCATGTAATCGATAAAAACGGAGTGAGAAAGTCGGCCGACAAGGTTACTGCTATTCGGGACGCTCCGACCCCCACTAGTGTGAATGAATTACTTATTTACTTTATCCTTTTTGGGGTTAACGAACTATTATAGAAATTTTGTACCTAGAGCGGCAACAATTTTAAGTCCTCTGTATCAGTTACTAAACAAAAATTCCAAGTGGGATTGGTCTGATGTACATCAACAAGCATTTAATAAAATTAAAGAACATTTAATATCGGATAACGTGTTAGCTCATTTCAATCAAAACGCAACGATTATCCTCACAGTTGATGCGTCACCGTATGGCCTCGGCGCGGTGCTATCACAGATAGACAGAGACGGACTCGAGAGACCAGTATCATTTGCCTCGCGATCTTTATCGTCAGCGGAGAAAAAGTATTCTCAAATACAGAAAGAAGCTTCCGCTATAATTTTTGGGGTAAAACGGTTTCATCAGTATTTATATGGTAGGGAAAACCCGTTTATTTTACGAACTGACCATAAACCACTTTTGTCAATATTCGGATCTAAAAAGGGAATACCAGAGGTCACAGCTAATCGACTTCAACGATACGCAATATTTTTGGCGGCTTATAATTACCAAATATTGTATGTCCGGAGCGCCGATAATATTGCAGATTTTTTGTCGCGTTCGATTGCATACCCAAATATGTCTCTGGCCGAACAGCTGTATGAAAATGAAGACCGCGCCGCGTATGTTAACTTTATCGTAGAAGGTGATTTACCTGTTACATTAACTCAGTTACACGATGCAACCGACCGAGATGTAATGTTACAAAAAGTAAAAGGTTATATTCAGAGTGGCTGGCCACCGAAGAATAAAGATTTAAAATTAAAACCGTATTATCTATGTAGGACACAGTTATCTCTAGAAAACGGTATCATTATGCGGGGTCATAAAATTGTAATTCCAGATGAATTGCGAAATAAAATTATAGCGGAATTGCATTCGTCGCATAACGGGGTAATAAAAATGAAGTGCGAAGCGCGCTCGCGACTTTGGTTCCCGAATATCGATTACGCAATTGAGAGCGCGGCGCGAGCCTGTGCCGTGTGCGCACAGCTGTGCCCGGCGCCGCCCCGTGCCCCGCTCGCACCCTGGCCGTATCCACCGCACGCGTTCTATAGAATACATATTGATTTCTTAGGTCCGCTGTATAATCAAATGTACCTCATAGTTGTTGACGCTTACTCGAAATGGGTCGAATGTTATTCTATGAAGTCCACAATTTCTTCAGATGCAGTAATCGAGCGCTTGTATGAGTTAATGTCTAGGGTGGGGATACCGGCAACCATCGTTAGTGATAACGGTACGTCGTTTACGTCACAAAAATTTAATGAGTTTTGCAAACTGAATGGCATACGACACTTTTTTTCACCAATTTATCATCCCAGCAGTAATGGGCAAGTTGAGAGCGCGGTAAAAATAGTAAAAAGGGGAATTAAAAGTATATTACTGTCTAGCCCGGATAAGAAGAATTTGGATGGCAAAATTAATAAATTTTTATTTGACTATCGTAATTCAACGCATAGCTCGACAGAACGCACACCGGCTGAGCTACTTTACGGTCGACAACTTAGAAGTAGATTGGATTTGTTAAACCCAACTCCTTCGCCTTCCATAACGGAACTTTCTGCAACTATTGAACATAAGCAGGCGTTACAGAGTAAATATTACGGGGGAACAAAGAGAAAAGATTTTGTTTTAAATGAAGAAGTTTTGATTAAAAAATTTGAAAATGCAAAGAAGTACTACTGGATACAAGGAATTATAATAAGTAAAGTTGGCAATCTATTATACAAAGTTTTTGTGCCAGAACTAAACTCTCATGTTACCCGTCATAAAAATCAGATTAAGAATTACCATCATAGCTCTTCGGTCCCAACATGGGACATAGAGAGTTTACCTGATGTTTCTGAACCAGAAATGGTTCAAGCAAGTTCTCAACCGCAGGCTGCAGATGACTCTCAATCGCAAGGCATAGACTGCTCATCAAGACCAAGTGGAGCGAACCAGTTGCATGAGGCTAACGTCGGGGAAGAGGAGGAAAGCAGTCACACGGCTACTAGCTATAGCTCTGCTCCTACAGTCACGCATCAAGATGTTGTGCAATCTTCAACAAGAAGCAAACGCAATCGTCCTAGGTTTAATTATAAGCAGTTTTTTTAGTTTTAGTTCTATAGTATTATTGTAAGTAAAAGGGGAAGGGATGTTACATAATATGTATCTAGATTAATTATCTATGGTCTATGTCAACGCGGGCTGCGTTCCCGATCTCCGTCATATTGGAATAAATCATCAGTGCTAAGCCACCTGTCGTTTCATTAACACGTACCTCACGCACCTACTTAACAAGCCAGTTTCTTGTTTGATGGCGTCAAAGTTATGATGCCGTCGTTTTGACTTTTAGTAATATTATTCATTAGCGCTTGTAGGTTCTGTTTTGAAACTTTTTATGGTAATTATAAACGTCAAGATGGAACGAATACAGTTTTTAGCGAGCTTATACGTCTTCTCATGTAGGCGCTACAATATTTTTTTAATTTTTCAATAAAGCGCAATTACTTGAAAATTATAAATATTATCTGGCATCTAATTATGTCACAAATACGCACAAATTAAGAGCTATTCGTGTATGTTCATTCTACAGGCGCACATAAAATGGTCTTAGAGATACACGAATTCGCAAAACGTTACTCCAGCGGGAAACGCAATATCTCGAAAACCTGAAGACGCACAAATTATATTTTTGGCGCACATATTTGCACAAATATAAGCTCTCTGCCCATGTATGTATTTTATCTCTCCGATAATTCGTCTAGAATTTTCTTGCTAGAACAACGTTACTCCAGCAGGAATCGTTTTTACGTTTTTTTTTCAAAACTACAAGACGCACAAATTTTTTATGCGGCGCACATTTACAGCAGATTGCGCACTAATTATACGTTCTACTCATATCACTCTAGCTAGGTGACACTTTCTTGCTGGCGTAACGTACACTATTTTAAAAAACAATTTAAAAGTAATAATATTGGTGAAATAGGATCACCCTTTTTTTTTTTTTTTTTTTTTTAGAAGAAGAAAGAAAGAAAGAAAAAACATTTATTTCACAGACACACTCTGGACAACACAGTTGAAAACAAAAACAAACAAACAATCAAAGAAAAAAACAAATAAAATAAAAAATAAAAAAGAACATAACAAAAAATAGTACCTAGTATCTAAATCTAACTTAACAAAAACAAATTATCAAAAAAAATAAATAAAAATTAAATTAGAAAAAAAAAGAATAAACGGATTTTTCTCGTTTGCCTGTCACATCAGTCAGCGCTGTCCCGAGTGTCACCGCGAAAACGGGATGTCGCTCAGCGTTGTGCTGTAAAGCGCTTACATTGCTGCAAGACGCTTTACAGCGCTGGTATTCTGCGACACCCCTGCTGACGCCAGACGTCTAACAAAAACAGATAAACATAAATATATAAATCTAGAATAAATAAAACATTTAATAAAATATAGTGAATAAACATAAATGTATACAATATGAAGAAATATTTATAAATACATTGACACTATTCCTTTGCCATTGAGCCGGCAACAACAGCGACACTCGTGACGCACGCGCAGGCAGCTCGCCTATCGACCAATCAGCGTGAGCGCTACTGTCAAAGACGAACCACAGCTCGCGCGCCAATGATATCACCGTCCAATGGCAAGGCAATGATAGAAAAAAAAAGATGTGAAGAGAACATATAATTGAGATAGAGATATAAAAAGTATTCAGTCAAGACAGAGAAAGAAAAGGACACATTCCAGGGCTCTGAAGTTCAAAAATAACAGGGTTACAGGGACGCTACGGGATAATTATGGAGGCCATTTTTCTTTTAAGATCTTCAAAGCCCGTGAAATGCGTCACCATATCTGCCCAGTGTGTTTATCGCGTGGATGTAATCTTAAGAATTCACCTGTGGAATGTGTGGAATGTGGAGAATGTAAACAAAATAATAGTGAAGATAGTGTTGGTGAAAGTGAGTAAAAATGTGTTTATGTGAAGTAGCGAGCGAAATGAAGCTGAGAAAAAGAATAATAAATAATAACTACTTTCAGGTCAAAAGAGCTTGCATCTGAATATCTGAAGGTGATGGCATGGGTTATGTGTCAAACAGGTCAAGATGTTGGATGTTTTTCGGTGACTATGGGATAAAAACATTAATGGTGTGTATACCCTTTTTTGTGACTTATTGTGACTACTGTACACTTCCTAACTGCTCCTTCATAAACAGTTTTTTAAGGTGGTATATAAGGCTACTTTTGGTTTTCAGATTCCTTGGTGGCTTGAGCACATTCCAACACCTGGTTGCACTAAACCTGAAAGACCCCCGGAAAGCTGCAGTCCTATACTTGGTGACTACAAGAGGATTCACAACAGACCGAATTACATGTTTTGATGTATCTTGCCTCCAGGTTAGTTTGTCATACAAATACTTAGGCCTTTGGGTAGTTATGACTCCAAACAGCATAGCAGCAAAATGTACTTTGCGTCGAGCAGACATTTTTAGTATATTATGTTTGTTGAAGTATGGGGTCACATGTTCCCTTTTTGGAACATTTACACAAAAGCGTATGCATGCATTTTGGAGACGCTGGACCAAAGCCTGTGTTCTTGCCAACAGACAAGGTCCATAGACCGTGTCACAGTAGTTGAGCCTAGATAAGACTAAACTGTCTATTAGTTGTTTTCGTAGCGGGATGCTTAAGTATTCTCTAATACTATATAATACTTTGAGTCTATAGTAACAGTTCGATATTATTTTACTAATATGAGACTCAAAACGAAGCTGTGGGTCCATTGTTAGACCAAGATTAGTAACAATCTCCACTCTCTCTATTTTTTCCCCTGAAATGACTATCTCTGGTTTGGCTGAGCTTATTGATGTGATCTGATTCTTACTACCTAGAATCATATATTTGGATTTAGCAGGATTCAAGACTAGAGAGTTTTGCTCTGACCACTTAACTACTCTCTCTAGGTCTTCATTCATTTTCTGGGCACTTTGTAATGTTTCTGACGGTTTGAATGATATGTAGACCTGGATATCATCAGCGTACATATGATATTTACAATTCACAAACATATTAATAATATCAGCACTATATATTATGTACAGGAGCGGTCCTAGTATTGAGCCCTGAGGCACACCCCTAGGGACGCAGCGAAACGAGGAACAGGCAGCAGATCCATCTTCTCCACGAATTTCTACACACTGACACCTATTGGTGAGATAACTGTTGAACCATGCTACTGTTTGGGCTGAGAATCCATAGTAAGAAAGTTTTGACATCAGTAGCGTGGTATTAATAGCATCAAAAGCCCGCGAAAAATCAAGTAATGTCAGAATCGTACCCATGCCCTCGTCACGCGCCTCCAAAATGTTGCCCACTACGTCAGAAAGAGCAGCTGCTGTACCTCGACCCTTTCTGAAACCTGATTGTAGGTCAGGTAGAATATTATTAGTCTCCAGGTAGTTCATCACCTGTGTGTACACCGCACGCTCCAATACCTTTGAAAGACACGGTAGTATACTAATAGGTCTAAGATCCTTGTAACTTTGTGGGTTGGCATTTTTCGGAATTGGATGGACCACTGCACACTTCCACAACTCAGGAAATGTGTGAGTCTGGATAGATTTGTTCACTATATTAGTGATAACTGGCAGAGTAGATGGTAATGTCATGGCCAACATGTCAGAGTTAATGCCATCTATGCCCTGTGCATTTGTACTAATGTTTTGTAAAATTTTGAAAACTGATTCTTGAGTTACAGGCTCTAAGTTAAATTCCACAGAGCTATATCTATGGAACTCAAAAAAGGACAGTTGAGAAACATCTGTGCTTGTTTTCCCTGGGACTTCTAGAAACGCGCTATTAATCGATCCTGGGTCATTAAAGTAGCTAGGCAAGAGAGAGTCCTTATGCGCTGGCAGAACATCCTTTTTTAAATTTGTCCATAGTAATTTGGGATTTTTAATGTTGTTATTAATGTTAAGCTCAAAGTATACCTGCTTCTCACTAAATAATGCCCTTGCTGCCTCATGTTTTAAATCAAGGTAGTAAGTTTTGTGATGGTCCAGCCTTGTTTGGTGGTAAGTATGCCTGGCCTTGTCACGTAAATCAAACATTAAGCGCACATTATCGGTAATCCAGGGGGTGGCTTGGCTTTTAAATATTCTTTTTTGTAAAGGAGCATGTAGGTCAAACAAACTGATGACATAGGAGTTAAAATACTGAACCATTAAATTCACGTCATCCATTCCACAAATGTCTTCCCATGGAATAGATTCCCTGTCTACAATAAAGTAGTCCTCCAAAATGTCTTTCAGTGGTCTGTAAATAACCGCTCTGGGCCTGACTCTTTCTTTTTTAAAAGTAGTGTTGCATGTGATAAAAGCATGGTGACCAAGGTCACTGATGTGGTCCACCAAGACGTTCCTAACCCTCAAATCAGTGCATATCACATCTATAAGTGTAGCACTCTCCCCCACAAAGTGAGTTGGAGTTTCTACAACTTGACTTAGGTTCATACAGGTTAGAAACTCCATAAGTGTTCTGGTTTTTGTATTATTGGCATCAAGCATATTCACATTCAAATCCCCCAGAAGCATGACATGATCATAGGGTGCCAGTGCACTTAGGCTGTCAGTTATACCCTCCAGGAAGCAGTCAAGATCAAGCCACGGCGGTCTATAGGCTGTACCCACTAGTAACTTCTTACCTGTGATGTTTAGACTAACCCACATCTGTTCCACATTTGGGTGAGCAGGATGTGTTAATGCTCGCAAACTAATACCCGTTTTTATGTACAGGGCTACGCCCCCACCCTTCCCATTACGCACAGTTGTGGGCCTTGGTACATGTTTTAGACGATACCCCTGCACACAAGGAGCCCTATTTTCCTCTCCCGGCCTCAGCCACGATTCACAGATACATAGAATGTCCACATCATGCTTTGCCATGGCTATTCTAAACTCATCATGTTTAGTACCCAGTGAACCTGCATTTAGGAGACCAAACTTAAGATTCTTTCGCTTAGTCATTAATGCTGTGCTGTTTGGTTCTTATATAATATACAATTGAAATGATTATGTTTTATAATGTAATTGACAAATTGTTCCTTATTATTATGGTTACTAATTGTGCTGATAATGATGGATTTTAAAGTTTTATTCATTTTGTAAGTGTGCATTGTTAAAATTTCGTTTGTATTGTAAGTGTGAATTGTGAGATTTAAGAGCTGATTGTAATTAGGTTGTGTAGTCTGTTTGTATATAGTTAGTAATAAAAAGATAATTAGAAAATAAGTAAGTAGTTTTATAACAGTATGTAGTTGCATAATTATTATGTAAATAGATAGTATACTTAGTATATATGTGTAAAAGAAAAAGAAAAGCCCTGTATGTGATGTCCGCCATGAGACTCCATAATTTCCAGATACTTGACTGATGTGACATGCAATAAAACTAAAAACTAGAAATTCATAACTGTACATAATTGATGAAAAAATAAAAGATAAACATTCACAAATTTGCATTAACAGGTCCAAACAATCTACTGATGTCTTCCTCACTGCGGATCCTGTGGGTTGGTTCACCGGGCTTACTACATGCAAGAATATGGCCCTGCTTGGTCCAGGTGAACTTCCATCCAGCTCGCCCAGCAGCTTCCCTTGCCCGACGAAATAACTGGCGGTTTGTTTTTGTGAGACGCTCATTGACATAGAACCGTTTTGGTGGTCCTGCCATCTCCAGGTCTGCGGTAGTAGCTCCACGCCGAACTCTCGCGCTACGATGCAGCTCGTTTCGTAGATCACGCCGCACCAATCGCACCACCAGAGAGCGCGGTCGTCGTTCATCCGCACCAGAAGGGCTGTAGGCCGCAATGTGTCGTCCACCAACTCTCTCCGCGCTGATTATATCGCGCTCATCCACAGGCACACCCAATTTTTGACCTATTACTTTGACTAAATGTATCGGATTCTCACCATTTGTCTCTGGGATGTTAGTTATCTCCAGGTCGTTGACCAATAGATCTTGGTCTCTATCATTGAGCTCCTGGCGTAGGTTTTCGATGATTCCATCTATTGAGATTGCTGTTGAAATTGGAGCTGTTGTGCGCTCTTCCAGGGCAGTAATTCTTGCCTCTAAACCGTCCAGTCGGGATGAAAATCTCTCCACGCAGATCCTCACAGTTGTCATCTCAGCCTGTATCCCATTCTTGAAGCTATGTATGTCCGACCTCATACCTCTAATCTCGTCAGCAAGTATACTAAGTTCTAGATTAGTGCCTGTCAGATGTGGGGACTCTACTACCTGCCTCGAACTGCTATTGTTCATCTGCGGGGACTCTACTATGGTCTGACACCTTTGCACAATGGGTACTTGCAAACCTGGCTCTTTTTCGGCATCTATTATGTCACCCACACCAACAGCTGCCTTAACAGGTGTCTCTGCCTTGTTGTCTGTTGCCATATGCCTTTTGCATTCAGAGCAGCGCCAACTGGAAGTTACTTGGCTCTTTCCTGGTATGTTGACGCAGGCCTTGTGGTACATGCCACTGCATTTTTCACACCTGGCAGCATCGGCAGTTCCTAAAAAACGACCACAGCCTCCACACTTAGCCATTTTATCTTTATTATGCTTTTAGTTTTTGGTGTGACAAACTAGATGGCGCCAGTAGTAGCTAGTGTTAGAGTAATATTATTATGTAAAGAATATTTTAGGCAGATCTCTTGCAAGGCATAGAAGGGCTCTGCGGGCTCAAGTTTTAAAACACCGGTGATTTAGTTCTGATTCCTGTTTTATTATTAAAATTATGTTTTTATTTTTTATGAGAGGGTAAAAAGTTATTTGTTTGTAATTGTTGATTTACTTTTCACTGTTTTCACACACTTTTCCTCACCACAAATTGTTCACTAAAATTGTAATAACCTGCACAGTTTTTTCCGTATATTATACAACTTTTAAAACAGTTCAAAAGTCTTTATTTATATTTTTCCTTTAAAAAGTTCGCGACAGAGGTACTGCTATGTCAAACGTCAAACGTCAAACGTACACATAGCTTTTAAATACGTGAAAGATTTAAATCGTTTGCAGTAATTTAAAACGTTATTATAAAATCATAGTCTTATTATTATTGTATTGATGACATATGACTGGGGACTAACCGTGGGGTAAAAAAAAATTTTCGCGGGGAAATGCTTTTACGCATACCACCCCACCCGTGGGGGGACGGGCAGAGTGGCTATGTGGGACTCCCGTGCCTACGATGTTAAACGGCACAGAATACCCACTAAAACCCCGCGGTGTGCCCTCGTCGCCGAAAGATGGTGGTCGGCGAGCCCCGGATCGATATTATATCCACAGGGCTCGCCGCGGCGACCGTGCCCAGTTCGACCTCTGACCGGGCACCCGACTCTATTCAGTCCTACTCTCGTAGCGACGCCCCGGGCACACCCAGGGCGTCACTCCGTCGCGGAAGGCATCAGCGGGCGGCGGAAAACCCCCTCCACCGCAAAAAAAAATAGGATCACCCTGTGCTAACCCCAAATTTGTATATCTTATCATGGTTTTATTTTCATTAAACTCGTCATTAATTTTAAGATGTCTTTCATTTAAAAAGTTCCAAATATAGGAACATATATTCTTACCAATCCCAATTTCATTTAAAATCAATACCATTTCATTAATTAAAACATTATTGTAAGCATTTTCAACGTCCAGGAAACAAGCAACAGTTGCACAATTCTTTGTATAACCTACTTGGATTTGCGTAGTTAATCTTGTTAAACAGTCATGGCATGATTGTCCTCTTCTAAAACCCGTCGTGTATGGAGACAGAATATTATTTTTCTCTATGTGCCATTCTATACGTTTCGTTAAAATGGAATGCAACAACTTACATAAACATGAAATCAAGCATATTGAAGTAACTTACAATTACTCTCATCAGAAGCACTTGTCTTTGGTATAGGCATTACTAATATATCACGCCACTGTGTAGGCACTATACTAGTATTTAAAACAGCATTTATAAATTCACTAAGAACAGTTTTGCTACAGGTGGTAAATGAAATATCATAGAATAAGAGATTCCATCCTCTCCGGGAGCCGTATCCTTAGTTCTTACACAATTACACAACTCATTTAAGGTAATAGGTACATCTAGAATTGAATTTGATCGACTAAAATCTGGTTTCCTATACATAACATGGTCAGGAGCCAAACTACAAAGAAGAAAAGTTTTTTGCTCAATTGATGGAAAAGACCTAATAGAACCACGGCCCTTTAAAAAGCGCATTTTCTGCCACATTTCCGACGCAGTCATTGATTCATCAATACTAGTATAAAAATTACGACGTTCCTTTGTTCTCGCATGCTTAATTGCTTTTTTTGCTACTGCTGCCTTTTCATTTAACATATTCAAATTGGAAGGTGTAGGATTAGCTCTGAAATTACTTAGTGCTAATCGTCTCTCTGCAACCAATTTTGCAAGGGATGCAGTCCAGTATGACTTTGGTTGGAATCCTGGCTTAAAATATGTACAAAGGGTAGGTATATGCTTGTTAGCTGCATTGTTAATAATGCTCATAAACTTATCATAATTTCTCTGGACACTATCTACTTCACAATATTGCAACATAGATTCCTCGATCATTGCAGAATATTTAATCCAATCCGCAGCCTTATACCTACGCTTCTTACAAATAAACACGGGTTGTTTAAAATTACTTTTAATTGTATACACATACGATCACTGCAAGTTTTCACTTAATATAAACCATTCAAAATTACATGCCAAGTCTGTGGAAACGAAGGTTATGTCAGGTGAGGTTTTCTGTAAATTATTATTTACCATTTTAATTCTAGTGTGCCCCCCTTTATTAATTGAAATATATCCAGCTTCCAAAGCAGCGTCAAAGATCATAAGTACCTCTTGTGTCTGATTTACATGACCAGTTATAATGATGTGCATAAAAATCACCGGCTATTAGGCACTTACTATTAAATTTTGAAAACATCCCATCCCAGTCAGACTGAGTGGTGCGTACAGATGAAGGACAATATACTAATATAATATACTTAATTTCCATACAGTTTAGAAGTTTAACACATTTAATTTCTATCCCAGAATTACTTATACACAAAGGCTCTAATTGTACTTTAATTGATCTATGTACTATAATAGCCACTCCTCCATATGAATCGTTGCTATCATTTCTATATACATTATAGTCGTTTAAATTTAATATTGAGTCAGGTTCCAACCATGTCTCGGAAATTAAGGCAATATTAATTTTTTCTTGGCTTAATAACGCTTGAAATTCTACAACCTTTAGGTCTTATACTCTGGGCATTCCATTGCAAAATGTTGAGAAAATAATAATTATTATCATTATAACTATCCATAATTAAAGAATGAAGTTATCTGAGCTAAAATTTCTTTTCCATTTACTAAACTCACAAAATAAGACATACAATCTTGAATAATAATTTTGATCATCAAAACAATGTTTTTACTAAAATTATCCCCGGTCCAATTAATATTTTTAATTTTTTCATATAATTTATATAACAAATGATTACGATCACCTGACATTTCCTGTACTGATTCACCTTGCTGCTTTGTACATACTCTCAACCTCACTTTCTTTAACCTGTGATGATAACCGATGTGTTCTGTCTTGACTTTTTATTTGAGTTATTTACAATTTGTTTCCTAGATTGAGTATTTTTGTGATTCATAGATATATTGCTGTCTTCCGTCGCCGATTCTTCAGACACACTCATTTCTTCATGTATGATAGCTTCCGTCATAACTACTTCTGCATAGGATTTTTCTTTTTGTGGAATCTGTGTATTCTGTGACTGTGATAACTCTAATGTTGTAGACTGTTTTTCTATATTATTTATGTCACTTCTTAACTCACTTATTCGATCCTTCCTTTGTATCCTATATAAATCTAATCCTTCTCGATAACTGCAGTTTTTTTTCAGACATAAATTTTCTAATATCTTTTTCTTTTAGAAAAACTGGACACTTCTTACTCCTTTCCATGTGTGGACCTTTGCAGTTAATACATTTAAAATTATTTATTTCACAATTTGCATGACTGTTGCCACATTTAGGACATATAATTCTTTTCAAAGGACACATCCGGGATAGATGTCCGTACCGCCAACACTTTGAGCACTGCGACACTGGAAATATATTTTATATGGATCAACCTGAAATCTACATCCAAGACCATACACATATGCCGGCAATGTAGGATTTTTGAAACACAGACGAATAGTCTCGGAATCTACCCATTTGCCTTCCTCATCCTGCCGTTTAAGTCGTTTTGCTGAAATTATTTCAAAATCACATTTCAAACTTTCCAGTATTTCTTTCTCTTCAATTTCCAAATCCACCTGCCGAAGAATTCCATAGCATACTACAGATTCGCCAACCATAGTTACTTTATAATTCAATTGACATATTGCCTCACAATTTACCATTTTTAATGCACTTTTCTTAGCATCAAAGTATAATAAAGCTCTAAAAGGGTTCTTGTACACTATTTTTGTAATATTTTCAATGTGATTTGATCTCAAAAGTTTCGCCATTCCAAATTGCCTAGGTAATATCTCGCTTGAACTAACACAAACAATACATTGTTTTTCCTCCAAGCTATTACCCGCCAAAATAATTTGTTCATCATTAATCTCTTTTGAGTTACTTCTTGCTACCCTTTTAGTTCCTCGTTTTACAGTTATAAATCCATCATCTCCTTCAATTATTTCTTCATCGTCCTCTTGTCTGCCTCTCTTTTCTGCCAAAAATTGCCAAAATGACTTTCTTATATTAATTATAATAAAATAATAGACACTACAGACTAAGTACTGTACTTATTATCTTTATCTCTATTTTCGATCTTTTACTGTTTTCTTGTTGTACTGTTCTTTTTAGCCTGTTCTTTTCATCCCATGTACTACCTCTTTTCCTGGGTTTTGACTCCGACATTCTTGAAATCTGAAATTATACGCATAAAATTTAATCATCTATTCAATTACCGGCTTATTGTTATAAAGCTTTTTTTGCTTAAAATATGATTATAGACAGACTATCTTATGACTATCTAATACAGGGTGGATGCGACATAGCGACATTTATTGAAATCACAGCTTCTATACATGGTAAGTATCAATTTCCACCGGATAAAAATTCTCTGGCGAAAAAAAAAAATCACTTTCTCCGAACAATTTGAACATTGCGATCGTGCAATTTGTTCGGAAGACGTGGATTTTTTTTTCGCCAGAGAATTTTTTATTATACTTATATAACTTATCACATACTTACTTTATCACATACTTTACCGTTTTTAACATGTAAATATTTTTATATTCGTTGTTTTTCATGTAAATTAGTTTAATTTATTTTCAGACATAACCTTACCATAAAAGAAATTTAAATATATACTGATAATAAAATAATTAAAAAAAATGTCTATTCAATATGAGTTAAAAAGTTTAATAACCCTTATAAATAAAAATATTATAAATATAAAACATTGTTTTAACTGTAACGGTACGTATTTATAACTAAAAAGTAACTGTTCATATGTTCATGGTTTGTACATGTTCTTTGTAAGGCCCATGTACCCTAGCAAGGCCAACTGTCAAATTTTTGATTGGCCTTATAAGGAACCATCGGCTTTCCTGGGAACACTACCAATATTTTAACTTAAATCGAGGCAAAACTATTTTTTTTTTCTTTAGTACCATAAACATATCCTTATACGACAATTCACAGTAAAAAAATATGAAATAATAATAGGTTATCTAACTAAAAACTTACGTTTTGCTGTGCGCGCGAATAACAATTGTTACGTCGACGACCGAAGTCTACGAAGCGTGAGATGGGGCAACTGGCCTGTCGGCGCTAAGTCGAAAAACAGCCTGCAAACGCACCCAGGTGCATAAGTAATTGCCGAGTTGTTTACGAAGCGCACACCTGCGCTGTGACGTCATCCTACCGCTCTATGAATCAGGCGAGGTGGGGACAGCCGGTCATCAGTGTGTATAAAAGGAAGCGCACTGCGATCGGAGACACACTTTGATGTAGACGCTCGTGCTGTCAACATCTCCTAATTGTGAATTTATTAACACACCTGATTTATTTTACTTAATTCGTAAATTACACTGTAATAAAGCCATTGTAATCATCAACGAGTTTTTATAATAATGTCCGAAGATAATTCAAGGAAGGGTTCCTACCCGAGGAACCGTCGTTCAGACTCACCGATTCTTCAGAGTACAAGGGTCCCACCCGAAATCAGAAGTGGGATGGGACGAGGAGCTTCCCTGGCTCCAGCGGCCCATTCAGAACGAAGTACCGACAGCCTTGGTACCAACCAGGCTCTGTCCGCCTTGGCTGGTATAATGGAAAACATGGTGCGTCAGCAGCAAGCCAGTATGCAAGCAAATCAGGAGCTTCTTGCTGGGATAGTTAAACATGCTGCTACTCTAACCAAACGCCCAAGGCTCAGCGATATCTATATTGCACCATTTAACCCTGATGGTGACGTGCCGGTTCGAGACTGGTGTGAGCACGTGGACAGGGCCAAAACCCACTGGCAATTGACTGACTATGAGCTTTGCACAAAAATAGCTGGCTTACTGCAAGGTCGAGCTAAAACCCTGGGCGATACGTGGTTAGTGAAGTCCCCAGTGTGGGCTGAAATGCGAGTAGCATTAATTCAAACGTTTGAGCCCGAAGCACGATATTCAAATGACATGGTGAAGATGAGGACCTTTAAGTTTGATATGTCAAATCCTAGTGAATCAATTACTAAAGCCTGGAATATTTGGAAACGCGTTGTCAGTGGTGATAAAGACAAGGATGCTGTAGAAGCTGTTATTGGCTGCATTGACAATGAATTCCTTAGATTACGTCTACTGTCTAGTAAATGCACTACAGTCCCTGAACTGATTTCTGTTGCCGCAACGATTAAGCAGCGTGAACCTCGGCAGGGTGAACCGCCTGCCAAACGACCAAGACTTGGAAACAATAGAGCAGAAAGTATACATTGTTTCAAGTGTGGCAAACAAGGTCATGTTCAAGCAAATTGTACCAACAAAGTTAACGATAAAACAAACGATCCAAAGCCATTGCTATCTACAACAAATTCTAACGAGTCTTCTAACAAAACGGAACGGACTAGACCCAAATGCAGTTACTGTGAAAAAGTTGGTCATACTGAATCTACCTGCTTTAAGAAGATGGGAGATGAAGCAGAAAAGGTTAACTTGGCGAGGGAACAAGATGATATATTAACACCAATGACTGTTAACATCAAGGAGCTCCAGTTTACTGCTCTTTATGATAGCGGTGCAGCACGTTCCTTGATAAGACGTTCTATCAGTCTGTGTCTCCCAGGAAAACGCGAAGATTGTTCATTATTACTGAAAGGCATTGGTAGTAAAAGCATACCTATTTTGTCTTGTCAAAGAATCAACGTCACTTGTGCCATTAATGACATTTTCGTAGAAATTGGCTTCCATATTGTTGAAGATCACGAAATACCGTGTAGTCTTCTGATTGGAGCAGAAATAGTGAAAGGCTCAGATTTGAATGTGCTCGTTACTAAAAACGGCGCTATTGTGATGAGACAATCAAATATTTCGACTCTCAATATGAATGAAGATCTTTTTACTTGCCTGGACACCGACTTAACCAACCCAGAGGAAATACGTGAACTCCAAAATATGTTAATGAAATATAACGATACGTTTGCAACAGGTATACCAAAAAAGACGGTTACTACAGGCATTTTGGATATTCAGCTGAAAGATCCAACTAAAATAGTGTCAAGAAGACCCTATAGAATGGCACCAGTGGAGCGTCGAAAACTCATGACTATTATTAACGACTTGATGGATAACGGAATAATCAGAGAAAGCACTTCTGACTATGCCAGTCCTGTGATTCTTGTGAAGAAGAAGAATGGAGAAGACAGGATGTGCACTGACTATCGAGAATTGAATAAAAATACGGTTCCCATCAAGTTTCCACTACCAATAATAGCCGATCAGATTGATAGACTATCGGACGCAACATATTTTATCAGTTTGGATATGGCTCAAGGCTTTTATCAAATTCCTATTCAAGAAACATCTATTCCAAAGACTGCCTTTATAACACCAGATGGTCTTTACGAATATGTTAGAATGCCATTTGGATTGATGAATGCACCAGCTGTATTTCAGCGGGCTATAATGGCAGCATTGCGGCCTTTACTTGATCACATCTTGATTTATATGGACGATGTGCTAATAAAATGCAAATCTTTCAATGAGGGATTGCAGACCCTGGACAATGTTTTAGCTGCATTAGCTAACGCTGGATTCACTGTGAACGCGAAGAAGTGCTCGTTCTTTAAGACATCGATAAAATATCTCGGCAACCTGATTGAAAATGGTATGGTTCGCCCAAGCCCAAGAAAGGTGGAAGCTTTAGAAAAGTCACCAGTACCCACAAACGTCAAACAAGTACGACAATTCTGTGGTTTGGCTGGCTACTTTAGACGGTTTATACAATCTTTCTCAGAACGTTTGATTCCACTCTACAACTTGACAAAGAAAGATGCTCAGTTCCAATGGACCGCAGAATGTGAGAATGTCAGACTAGACATCATTCGTCGTCTAACATCAGCACCAGTTTTGACTATTTTCCAAGAAGGAATTCCAATCGAACTACACACGGATGCTAGCAGTACAGGATAAGGTGCTGTCCTTGTTCAAATTCAGGAAGGCCGACAGCATGTGGTTGCTTATATGAGCATGAGGACCACTAAACCAGAGAGTCATTACCACTCGTACGAGCTAGAGACACTTGCGATTGTAAGAGCCATTAAACACTTTCGACAATACCTCTACGGTAGGTTTTTTACGATCGTTACCGACTGTAATGCCATAAAGTCTTCATCTAGCAAACACGAACTCTTACCCAGAATCCATAGATGGTGGTCATATCTCCAGCATTATGACTTTAAAATCGAATATCGTCTAGGATGCCGAATGAAGCATGCGGATTTCTTTAGCCGCAATCCAGTAACGTGCGTTAATTTGACCCAAAATATTGATACCTGGTTGAAGATTGAGCAGCGACGTGATGTAGAGTTAGCTCAGATAATTAAAAAGCTTGAACGTGGTGAAAAAGAAACTAAGTATCGATTGAAAGATCTTGTTTTAGAGCACTATTATGACAATGAAGAACCTGGATATAGAAAGTGGCAAAAGGTCGTCCCAAAATCGTACCAATGGAGCATTATCAATGCCTATCATACCGCCCTTAAACACTTCGGATGGGAAAAGACACTGGCAAAAATTCGTGAGAGTTATTGGTTTCCTGAAATGTCTACAATAGTAAGACGGTTTGTGGATAATGTGTCATTTGCAAAACTAGCAAGGGATCATCAGGCGCCAAACAGGTGGAAATGTATCCCATAGAGAAGAAGCCTGTTCCATTCGACACTATACATATAGACATGACGGGTCATCTTACCAGAAGGAATAATAATCATGAATATGTCGTCGTGGTTATTGATGCCTACACAAAATTTGTGACCCTAACCTATGCCACTAATAAGACTGCCAGCTCGATGCTGCGTGCTCTAAAACATGTTGTGTGTTTATTTGGAGCTCCTAGGCAAATTATAAGCGACCAAGACACTGCATTTAAAGCCGAATTCGAAGAGTTTTGTAAAAACTATGATATCCACCAACATTTCATAGCTCCAGGGGTTAGTCGGTCCAATGGCCAGGTGGAACGAATGATGGCCGTTGTAAAAAATGGATTAACTATCATTCGTAACTATGAAAATCAAGATTGGAAGAAAGGGTTGGATGCTCTACAACTAGCAATTAACTGCACCAAAAATAGAACCACCAATGTAAGTCCAATTAAAGCTCTCACTGGACGACAATGTGCAGTTCCACCAGAATTAGTAACTTTGATTAACGAGGACGAGGGGACAGTATGTCGAGATCAGCTGGATAGTTACATGCAGAAGAAAATTAAAACAAAAGGAAAAGAAGACAAGGCAAGATTCGATAAAGGTAAAGCCAAAGTAAAGAGGTTTCAAAAGGAAGATATGGTGTTATTTAAAACTAATCCTCGATCTCAAATTGGTCTTGACTTGAAATACCCAGATGCTTATGTAATTTGGAAGATACTACCAAACGACCGTTATCAAGTAAAGAAAATAACGGGTCGGGGAAGGCCCAAGAAAGTGGCCCATGACCAATTACGGTTGGCACCCAAACCAAACGAAGGCTTTCCCCAGGATTCCATGTCGGCGCTGGAGGAATCAATCATTACATCAGTTCCAAATGTGACTCCAGATGAACTAAACCAAGATCAAGAGTGTATGGTTGCACTACAGTAGAGGTAAATTTTCAACTTATTACAATATTTGCTTTGCTTAATGTAAGTTGAGGACAGGGGCCTCCTTACAATGTTTGCTTTGTGTAACGTAAGTTGAGGACAGGGGCCTCCTTACAATGTTTGCTTTGTGTAATGTAAGTTGAGGACAGGGGCCTCCTTACAATGTTTGCTTTGTGTAACGTAAGTTGAGGACAGGGGCCTCCTTACAATGTTTGCTTTGTGTAACGTAAGTTGAGGACAGGGGCCTCCTTACAATGTTTGCTTTGTGTAACGTAAGTTGAGGACAGGGGCCTCCTTACAATGTTTGTTTTGTGTAACGTAAGTTGAGGACAGGGGCCTCCTTACAATGTTTGCTTTGAGTAACTTAAGATAGTCTGGTTATGTCAATTTTCTGCGTATATTTTTTTTTCTTAACAGGTCGAGGGCGACCTTTATGCAGAATGGCCGTGTCGGCGCTAAGTCGAAAAACAACCTACAAACGCACCCAGGTGCATAAGTAATTGCCGAGTTGTTTACGAAGCGCACACCTGCGCTGTGACGTCATCCTACCGCTCTATGAATCAGGCGAGGTGGGGACAGCCGGTCATCAGTGTGTATAAAAGGAAGCGCACTGCGAACGGAGACACACTTTGATGTAGACGCTCGTGCTGTCAACATCTCCTAATTGTGAATTTATTAACACACCTGATTTATTGTACTTAATTTGTAAATTACACTGTAATAAAGCCATTGTAATCATCAACGAGTTTTTATAATAATGTCCGAAGATAATATATGATCAAACGAGCTTCAACAAGTGAAGTTCGATCGATATTATATGAGTCGTTTCATTCGAATATATAACATTTCACATGGTAGTTTCCCTAACCTACAAGGCAACTTCGCACATTTAAATATTTAAAATTTGGTAAAAAATAATTCCTACTACTGGCCACACCGTCTACTAACTGTCATTCTTTTTAGAGAAAGTAAACTGTAGCATAAAACTTCGTATAAAGAGGGCCCTTGGGCGGGCGGGAGTTATATATTCGAATGAAACGACTCATATAATATCGATCGAACTTCACTTGTTGAAGCTCGTTTGATCATATATTATATTTCGTCGTTTCATTCTTCATATATAACATTTCACATGGTAGATGTTCAGAGATGAAGTTTTATGTTTAATAGGATTCTTGAAATAATAAAAACCTGAATAGTAAATCAGTCTTTTATTGTTTTATTACACTGTCTTTAATCTTAAAGCTTATCCTAATAGTGTGTGTAACATGAATATCTGCTCCAAATTATACAAATAAAAAATATGAACTAATTTTTATACTTCTGTATTATAATTAATATAAAATAAATGCTTATTAACAATCATATTTCTGTGTTAATTACATTATTTTCAAATGGACCAATGATTGCTTCAGCAATCGAACCATTCGTATCTGGATCCTCCATAAGGGGCCGACAATAAAACTTTGCAAAAGTGTTGGATGTGGCTGTCCATCCAGCCACTTTCCTTTTCGCCTCGAGCGAGACGCCCGCGCGGCGAGCCGAGGACGTGGCGGCGTGACGCGTGCTATGCGCGCTAAACGTCGCCACGTCCACGTCACATTCCCTTAAACTGTTTTAATCCATCTACTGATGGTTTGTGCACTGGCACAATTATGTGGACGTTTAAATGTTAAAAACAATTTGTTCTCATTGATTGATCTGATTCTCTCAGTCACGAGAAGATAATCTTTCAAAGTTGTAGCTGGACAGATGCTTAACTTATCCAAAAAAAATGGTAGAAATAACAGTGGTTGATCTCGGCCAGGAGCCGATGTTTTTATGATGTCCGTTATCATAATCTTTATACCCCTAGAGGTATTTTCGATATTGGAGACCTTTATTAAAGAGAGGGTCTGCACTCTATGGGCCGTACATAGTGCTAATAAAATAGCTAATTTCTTCGTAAGTTTTTCTAAAGGAAGTTCTGTATTAGGGTACCAATTAGTGATTACATTCAGTACCGTCTGAGGATCCCAAGTATTAGAATATTTGGGTGCACTTGGTCTTAATTTATATGCTCCCTTAAGCAACCTTTTTACGCACTCGTTGGTCCCAATATTGTTTCCAAGAAGTAACGACAAGGCTGACCGATGACTGTTAAGAGAACCGTATGACGCGCCATTATTAAACTGCTCAGACAAAAAAGATATTACCCGTGAGAGTGATGCCTCAAATATGTTGAAATTTCTGAAGGCACAAAATTGCCACCACAGCTTAAGCGTAACGTTATATTGTTGTAACGTCTTAGGTGACAAGGAAGAACAAATCATCATCAATCAAAAGCTCATCCAACAAATAGGCTCCCTAGTGAGTCTAATCACTACCCTCGTCTCTAAACTCACATAATGACTTCTCTACACATTGCCACTTGGAACATCAATGGACTTGCCCCTAACATAAACGAACTAGAGATGATGATCAAATCCAACAAGATTGATGCTTGCCTAATATCTGAATCACACACAACATCGAGAAGTCGTTTATGCATTCCAGCCACCACGACCCCCTATCTGCAAGCCACAACAGTAAGGATAGAAGACAGATCTGGACCCTTGAATCTCTCTGCTATATACTGCCCACCTCGCCACACTATAAAAGAGGATAAGTTCACGGACTTTTTTGCGTCACTGGGCAGCCGATTTATTGCGGGTGGCGATTGGAATGCCAAGCATACGTACTGGGGATCAAGACTCACCGTTACAAGAGGCCGAGAACTTAAAAAGTGCATTGAAGCCAACCACCTACTAGCAATGTCAACTGGACAGCCTACGTACTGGCCCACGGACAGAAATAAAACACCTGACCTGTTGGACTTCTTCATCACTAAGGGTATCAGCGAACAGAACACCCTCGTAAAGTCAAGCCTGGATGGTAGCTCTGACCACACACCTGTCCTTCTATTGGTCAGCCCAGTAGCATTACCAAGTGATTCTCCCACCGACTATCTCCACAACCGCAAAACAGATTGGGAATACTTTCGAGAATACCTGGACCTAAATATCAACCTCAAAGTCCCACTCAAAACCAGGGAACACGTAGACGACGCATGCCTCTACTTCACAAACCTAATCCAAGTGGCGGCTTGGTGCAGTACTCCACAGTTAAAAGATTCCGCTCATGGGGCACCGGTCCCCCTTGCAATCAGGGAAAAAATCGCTGAAAAACGCCGCCTTCGGAAAATTTGGCAAACGACCCACAATAGCGTTGATAAAACCAGATTTAATCGAGCAATCAAAGAACTCAGAGATTTCCTGGCTGAGGCTGCAGACGAGTCACTCAAACAGAGATTAGTCAAAATGTCACCACATGCAAACGGAACCTACAATCTCTGGAAAGCGACAAAGTATCTTCCACAGCCGCAGCAGTGCTCTCCACCTATCAGAACTGGCAACACATGGGCGCAAACAGACCAAGAAAAATGCCAGGCCTTTGCTACACACCTAGCCGGTGTGTTTGTACCTAACCACACCGAGAATCCTGAAGATCCCGAAATAGACCAAATCTTAATGCAAGATCTGCAACTGTGCCTGCCTCTAAGGCCTACGTCACCACGGGAAATATCCCGAGAAATAACTAAAATGGATTCTAACAAAGCACCCGGCTACGACTTGATTACCCCCCGCCTATTGAAGGAGCTGCCTAAGAAGTGCATTGTCTTCTTGACCATCCTAATTAATGCCACACTGAGAACCTCACATGTACCCAAACTCTGGAAAACTTCACAAATTGTCATGATCCTTAAGCCTGGCAAACCGCCTAATGAAGTTTCATCCTACCGTCCAATTAGCCTGACGCCGGTACTGTCAAAATTGTGGGAAAGGATCATCCTTGCACGACTGTCTCCGTGCCTGGATAGCGATCACGTAATACCAGACCACCAGTTTGGATTCCGTAAGCACCACTCAACTATAGAGCAAGTACACAGAGTCTATCACACTATTAGGCAATGTCTTGAAAAAAAAGGAATACTGTTCGGCTGCCTTCCTTGATGTACAACAAGCCTTCAACAGAGTTTGGCATAAAGGGCTCTTGTTCAAAATTAAAACCAATCTGCCTCACTCCTACTACCAGCTGATGGAATCTTATCTTGCTGACAGGCAGTTCCAGGTCAAGCTCCGTGATGCAAGATCCTCCATCCTTGGCTACAACGCTGGCGTACCCCAGGGCTCCATACTCGGCCCGGTCCTGTATAGCATTTTCACAAGTGACCTACCCCAGACACGTGAAACAGTTGTAGCAACCTTTGCCGACGACGCAGCCTTTCTCAGCTGCAGCTGTAATCCCAACGAAGCGAGTAGATTGCTGCAAACCCAACTGAATGCCACTGATGCTTGGCTGACTAAATGGCGTATAAAAGCAAGTGCCCCGAAGTCCCACCACATAACATTTACCCTAAGACGTGAAACATGTCCTGCAGTCAATCTAGGGCGGGATACATTGCCGCAATCTACATGCGTCAAATATCTTGGTTTTCACCTAGACCGTAGAATGACGTGGAAAGACCATATCCAAACGAAGCGCAACGAAATCAACTTTAGATTTAGGAACCTTCTCTGGCTTCTTGGTAGACAGTCAGCCCTATCCCTATCCAACAAGCTGAGGGTGTATTGCGCCATAATAAAACCCATTTGGACATATGGAATCCAACTATGGTCGACAGCCAGCAAATCCAATATTATGTGCCTCCAGAGAGCGCAAAACAACATCTTAAGGGTCCTTTCATCGGCGCCATGGTATGCTCGCAACTCGGAAATCCACGAGTACCTGGAAATGCCAACCATCGAGCAAGAAATAACACACTACTCGGACAACTATAGGGACCGTCTATCATCCCATCCAAACCCATTATCCAGTATGCTTTTGCAGCCAAATCCAATTGGAAGACTCAAGAGAGCTGATGTGCTGACTCACTAAGGGGAGATGGGGCAATGGCTCTACCTCGCCTAACGCTAACTTCTTGCAACTCTCCTGATTATAGTCTCCATGACTGATCGCAGGACATCAAAAGGAAAAGAAAAAAAAAAAAAAAATCTACATCATAGACAAATTCAATGTCTTTCCAAGATGCAGTCTTGCCATTCCAAACAATATCTTAAAAAGTTATTTCGTAAACCTTTTAATAGGTGAGGTGGGTCATAGAAAATGCTTATATCATGCCCATCAATGTTTACTGATCCATCTAAAAAAAAAACATGATTAATCCTGTTACAAAAAAAAATAAGACAACCTTTAGTCATTAGTAATCATTTGTATTTACCATCGTGAGCACCTTGGAGATTCCTGCTTTTAATTGTATCTTCCCTTATTTTTTTTATCGCTGTCCGAAATGTGGAATTAAACCAGTTAAAGCCACTTGGGACACCATTTGCTTCAAAATGTTTTGAAGTTCAGCTGCTGACACTGTGCCTTCACAGAAGTAATATGCTACACTCTGTCGCCAGGGAGAACATATACCTCTTAACATAAATACCAAAGCATGGTCACAATATTTAAGTTTCCTGTCTCCGGCGATATCCACAAACCCAACAATCTTATCTTTTTTTTCATTATATGTCAAGTGTGGCGTTAGTGCAACTTCATCAAAAACTATATTGCACAATTTTTGTTTAGTATCCCAATTTTTACAATTTTGAGCAATATGTTCAAAAATTTGAGGATTCAGTCCTGGTTCCATTGACACCTTTTCAGAGAGGCGAATCAATGTCCTCTTGTTTGGTACCTAATGTAAACATTTTTTCCAAAAGTTTATACCTACCCTTTGGGACTCTGCTTCATTAAAAGCAATGCCATCAACTTTTCTTCTAAAGTAAATCTTTGGGCCATTTTACTTTTTTGCACTTGTTTTAGCTGCATAAGCAAAATTGTTTGAGCTCGTTTATTCAAGAAATTGAATTTGTTAAGTAGTTGTTCCTGATTTATACTAAACTAGCTGACCCGGCGAACTTCGTACCGCCTAATTATTGGAGGCATATTTAGTAAGTCACAAACACACGACACAATACTTTTTTAATTTTATTGAAATTTGTTGCTATTAGATTTTTAGGAATATTAAAGAATTATAGTATAGATGCACAGCAAAGAGACGTTTACATTTCAAGTGACATTTTACCATAGACATTTTTTTTTTGAGTGAATACTGACAAATATTTACACTATAACTATCAAACTACATCTGTCGTTTTTTTTTGACGGTGGCCATGGTTAAGAAAAGAAGAAGAACTACATCTGTCATCGAGAAAATAAAGAATTCAAACAACTATAATATTTAAATTGTTGATATTTTAAAACTATTTTTAAGCTATATATCCCTCAACTCCTTAAAATGCATTGTCCCTTTTGTGAAAAGTGGATGGAACGGCAGAACAAAAATAATAACTGTCCAGGTTGTATTAAATTATTAATTAATTTCAGTTATTCACTTATTATTATAATAAAAATATTTTTGGGAGTTGGTAACACTGTAAGGTTGGCACCCATCAAACATGTCAACACATTAATTGTTTTTATATTTTGAAATTTAAATACACGATGTTATGAGCAAAGTTGATATTATGTTGTCGATTCAAAAGTCTTGTTTTAATGCGTTCTTCAATTCGAGTGGAACTGAGAGTACAAATACCGTCAAATGTTTGACAGAAAGTAAGTGGTCAACTTTTAAATGGGAAAATGGAATTGTCGTCTTACTCTATCTTACTCGCAATTTTTCCTTATTTGCTCACCGTTTAGACCTACCCTGGACTACGACAAACATTTTAAAACCAAAATCAGCTCAATCGGCCCAGCCGTTCTCGAGTTTTAATCAGACTAACGAACAACAATTCATTTTTATTTATATAGATGCTTGTGTAAGTCTTTTTGAGGCTGAGTCACCGGAGCTTACTACTGCCATTTGTGTTACATGTTTAATAAATTTTCTATTCTTAGACCTAAATTTTCTAAGTAAGGAATCTGGAAAAAAATATGATAATGTTAGAATATACAAAAATATTTTTTAGGTTCTTATGTGTTTTATCTATTGATCGAATGAGCGTAGCGAGTGGAGCGTAGCGAGCGAAGCGTCTTTGCTTCAAGTCGGCTAAATTAGCTTTCCTCTGTCCGTTTGTTTGTTTTCATCTAAATGTCGTATTTTACGATCTTTTTTTGTAGTCGGGGATTTTTTATAGGAGGCGAGGGGTACTTCCTCCAAAAAGGGGGCTTCTGGATGTTTCCGTAAATAAGATTCGATTTCGATGATTCTTTTTTGTCATAAAAATTTGTTAAAGATCTGCTCTTAGACGCGATCAGCAGAAAAGCTCCTCAAAATGCCTGGTAAAAAATTGGTCATTTGGTTCCAACCAGTGGAATCTGTACTACTAGGTAGTGAGCACCTGGGTCATTAACATAATAAATATCGCATTCAAAATGACTGTAATGGTACCTTTATTGTTGCAAAAAAGTTAGAGCTCGCGAGGTCTATTATTATTATTTATTTATTATAAAGGGTAAAATTAGTTGATTGGTAGGGGATATTCTTTGGGACTTCTGAGTCAAATGTAAATGAAGAATAGTAAAACATGTGTAAGTTGAGGTAAATATTATTGTTATACATACTTTCTTGCTTTGGTGTCTCCATTTTTTGAAATGGTTGTTTAGTATCCGTCACTACTTCAGTATTACTTCCCATACCAGAACATGATGGTTGTTCTGAAAGGATATAATAATAAGTTACTTACATTACTTTCATGCAGATCACTACATGAAGCATTTTTTAGCAGATATTGACTTGCCATTGTCTTTTGTAACTGTTGCAATAGTCGGTAAATGTGAATATGAAGGAAGATGTTTATCAGATCTTTGAGTATCTGAAAAATTTAAAATAGTATTAGTACTAATTAGAACTAGATACTATTATCAAAGTGAATCATTCCTTAAGCCTATTTTGACTGTTCCCATTGCGACCCATCTTTAAATTGCATTCTGATATTGTACTAAATAAAGATGGGTTAGATTCTAAACTATGATCTATGATTGACATGAGTGACATTTAGAACTGGTGGGACAAGAGCGGCCCTAGAGTTGTGCTAACTCACCGGGTGCTGTAATAAGGGGTACGCTAAATTAAGCTATATGGGATTTTGAGGTGCTGGACAGATACTTATAGCCCTCACAGTTGCCACAACACCTACGAAATAGTAAATAAAGTAAAAAAAAGGTCATCAGCATGACACACAACTAAAGATTTTAAGTGATGACATGACAAAAGTCATCACACTGCTAAGAATATTTTGTAAGGGTGCAACAGAGGACAAAATTTCATTATTATTCACGTTTCTTATTTCCTATATTAAATTAAAATATTAGAAGAAATGTATACCTGCCCTTCCAATCACAACTGATGCTGTTATGACACTGTCATCTTGCTCCTTGGAGTAATTATGATTAATTGAACCTGTGCATCCTGAAAAATTGATAATCATTGCTGTAATTTATATAAGTTGTACTCGTACTCATTGTAATATAAGACTGATAAATGGTACTATTATGTACACACCAGTTGGTAGTAATCATGTGATGGTGGTGATGTTTGAGTAACATCCTCCTCATCTTGCTCCTTGAAATAATTATGTTCAAGTGTAACATCCCACCCTGGAATCATAAGTGATACAGTTAATACAGTAATTATTGTTGCATGCCATCATCTCCACTCTTAGAGATGGAGATGGCAATGACAATTTTTACAGCCAATATTGCACCTTAACCCCTCAATCATCGAGAAATGACACACAAAAGGTAATCAATTGTATTGACTCCAGCATCCTGCTAATGATTAAAGTTCATGATATAAACAAAAATGCATCATATTAGTTGTAATGAATGGTGTTAACACAAAGTAAGTAAAACTTTTTAACAAAGAAATAAAACTGTCTTCAGAACATAAAACTAGAAATAAATAACACAAAATCTATTTTGAAGTTGTTGCCAAGTTTCAGATTTCATCAAATTATCTAATCCTACGTCTTGGGACCAACTTGAAAAAACTGTTTTTAATATAATAATAAGAAAAAACAATAAAGAATAAAATTATTCCTAGCTTTTAAGTGTTTTGAAGTTGATTTTATGTTTTTTTAACTATCAATGACACAAAACAAAGTGAAATTACTTAGATGTATGCAAACCTCTTGTAAGGTTTGTCATCTTCCGAGGAGGAGTTGTGTTATTTAAGTTCTGTTTTATTCTAAATTATATTATAAATTTTATATATTCAAATTTTGTAAATTGATTTTATAATTTTAATTTTGTTTTTATTATTTGATGTGATGACTCTAATTTTATTACCTTTTACACAATTTCAATTTAATTTTATCAATTCTATTTATATATTATTATTTTAATTTAATTCATATAACTATTTAACCTAATGTAATAATGCCTGTATTATAATGTTTTATCATATTTTCTTGTATGATCTTAAATGTGATTGAAATAAATGATTTTATTATTATTATTATTATTCTAGTTGATTTATCTTTTAAACAATCTTGGCTCATCTTTTAATCAAAAATGTATTTTAAAAATACAACTGAGTGTTACAAAACCAGTTTTAAGATTGCAACTTAATTTGGTTATCACTGTTTTTTTTTTTTTTTTTTTTTTTTTTTAAATAACATTGGTTTTATTTTTTTTTCATCCATCCCAACTAATATTATAAATGCGAAAGTAACTCTGTCTGTCTGTTACGCTTTCCCGCTTAAACCTCGCGACCGATTTTGATGAAATTTGGTACAGACAATCTTTAGACCCTGAGACAGAACATAGGCTACTTTTTTTTTTTTTTTTTTAAAAAGGGATGAAGGGGCTGAAATAGAGGTTGAAAGTTTGTATGGGATTTCTTAATTTTAAAAGATAAAACCATGAAACTTTATATTTAGGTACTTGATAAGAAATCTTTCGCTTTTGAAGCTTAAATTCCTTTTAACGAATGCTCTGCTGCATCGCCACCGCTGCCGTCGGTCGTAGTCGCGTACATTCGCCGAAGTGTGGCGGCATCTGCGGCAGGCATCGTTGTCGGACGCATGCGATTTTAGACAAATTTGCGCTATAGAGAATTACATTTTTCAATCCAGTAAAATTATTTTATTGTTTCGTATAACTTTTTAAGTGTTTTTTATTAATTAGGTCCTGTAAATTAATTTTGTTCATACTTGATATTTCTTTTAGTTTATAGTTATAAGTAGGTTAGATAGTTTCCTTTACTTTAAAAAAATCCGATTTGCTTTTATTTCCTTTTTTCCCTAATAGGGTATTTTTAATCTAATAGGTCGTAGTAGGTTATATAATAATATACAATAAAATACAAACTTAACTTTGCGGTTTGCTCCCGAACCGCAAAATTAAGTTTGTCGTAGGTTATAAATGACCTATGACAAACTTATATTTGCGGTTCGACTTATAAAGATAAACCGAAAGGTTTATTTTTATATAAGTCGTACTGTATAGATTTCAATTTTAAAGTATTGGTATAGGTAGTAATATTTGATATTGTACGTAGTGACCGTAGGTTATTTTATAATACTGTTAGGTAGGATAAGACATTCGTATAGATATTAGTTTATAGGGATTTTGCTTATTTATTGAGTTTAGATTAGTTATTATCAGAAATAGGTTTATTTAGGTAGGTAGGAATTTTATTTTCTGTTATTGAGTTTTTTTATTGATGTACCTACCACACAGATGAAATCGCGGGAGATAGTTTGTCTGTTTGAAAGCGCTAAGTTTAAAAACAACTGGGTGAATTTTGATATTTAACATTACGCTAAACTCTACGGGCTGTCTCGGACGCACGTGTCGCAATTTCTATTATTTCGAAATTTGAAGTATGTAGTTTCGAAGTAGGTACAGTCGGCCAATGAGTTGGGTATGCAGGGCAAAAACTTCTAGGTCATAGAAAAGACTTACGACACCAGTTATGGATAAATGAGTTATATATCTAAATAGTGGATATATTACACTTATTAAATATGAAATACAAACTTGCATATTATTTGCAGTCAGTTTCTACTATGGCGTAGAAGTTTTTGCCCTGCATACCCAACTCATTGGCCGACTATACATGAGTTGTTCCTATTTGTCTGTTTTGATTTGTTTGAATATTATTTTCCTTGAGTTTTTGTCGTATAATTGTTTTGGTCGGTTTGGTAATAGATAGGTAAGTAAGTGCATGAGTTGTACCTACTATTGTTATATTGACATTGTTACCTTTAGCATTTTTTGTTCATAAAACGACATCCACGCGGACGAAGTCGCGGGTAACAGCTAGTTTTTAATAAAAAAGATGTGCCAGATATTTTACAATTAAAGTCGAGTAGATAGAAATGGTCATATTGTTGTTTTAGGTATAATTCTGTCAAAAATAGCGAAAACAAAATACAAAATGACCATTTATTGTCAAAATCAATACTGGAACTGTATTACAGGTATTTAGATATGAGAAATAATAAGTGAAGCTTCAAAATTTATACTTTATCGTCAAAATTACTAACTCAGCCACGGGTTAGGTTAGGTTAGGTTGCTGACGGTCGGCTTTTGCCGAACGTGGGTGGCGCCAGCGTCGCCAGCCGACGGCTTTACGCGGGGGTGGTACGGTCAATGGCACTGTACGGCGCACCCGTGTGGGCGGAGGCCTTGTCCGCCGGGAACAGGGCGCGGTTGTGGAGACCGCAGCGCGTCCTGGCGGTCAAGGCCATTCGTGGATACCGCACGGTGTCGACCGACGCAGCGTGTGCGTTGGCCGGAACACCCCCGTGGGATTTGGATGCGGAAGTGCTCGCCGAAGTGTACAGGCGCAGGGCGGCTGCTCGGGCTGAGGGTTCTGTCCCCATGCCCGAGCAGCTGCGTGCGTGGCGGGAGGAGGCCCACCGGAGTGGGCAGGGCGGCAGCATGGGACTCTCTCCTTCAGGCTGGTGCAGGTGCTGACCGGGCATGGTTGCTTCGGGAAGTACCTGCACAGGCTGAAGAGGGAGGCGAGCCCCATGTGCCACCACTGCGACTGCGGTGAGGACTCGGCGCAGCACACTCTCGAGCAGTGTCCTGCTTGGGAGGTGCAGCGCCGGGATCTCACCGCGGTCATTGGGAACGACCTCTCGCTGCCGGCTGTGGTCGCGGCAATGAGCAGCGCGAGGTCGTGGGATGCGGTCGCATCCTTCTGTGAGGACGTCATCTCGCAGAAGGAGGCGGCGGAGCGGATCAGGGAGGACTCACTCCTGGCTGATCCGCTCCGCCGCCGGCGAGCTGGGCGGCGAAGGCGCGCGTACGCCGCGAGCCTAATGCCGCCCTAAGCGAGGCCGCGGGCGGTGGAGGGGGTTTTCCGCCGCCCGCTGATGCCTTCCGCGACGGAGTGACGCCCTGGGTGTGCCCGGGGCGTCGCTACGAGAGTAGGACTGAGTAGAGTCGGGTGCCCGGTCAGAGGTCGAACTGGGCACGGTCGCCGCGGCGAGCCCTGTGGATATAATATCGATCCGGGGCTCGCCGACCACCATCTTTCGGCGACGAGGGCACACCGCGGGGTTTTAGTGGGTATTCTGTACCGTTTAACATCGTAGGCACGGGAGTCCCACATAGCCACTCTGCCCGTCCCCCCACGGGTGGGGTGGTATGCGTAAAAGCATTTCCCCGCGAAAAAAAAAAAAAAAAAGGTTAGGTTGCTGACTTAGTAATTTAGAAGGCAACATACATTTTTGGGGGCGAATAATGGTATTAAAAAGAAGCCTGTTTAAATAGCACCCTTTAGATATTATATTAGTATAAAACTAACTTCAATTATTGTAGATTCTGATATTGAAAACAATGCTGATACTATACGTAGATAAACCTAGAATGAAAATTTAGAACATATAAAGATTAAAAAAACTCACCAGCAACACTAAGCGGAACGCCATGAGCAATTTCTTTATCAGTAAGCAGGCAGGGGTAAGAGTTCCGCAGTCTTTGTCCTTCATGATCAAACTGATGTTTATCAAAATGTTTTTCACAGACACGTTTCTGTTATCGGTTTAAAGAATTTGATATAGAAATTTGAATCAGCCTATGGCAACACTACTCGGTATAAAGGGATTAAGAAGATGGCGTTAGATCATTAAGAAAAAAATATTGTTCGTTATAATAAAATAGTGTAAAAGTGTAAAAGTATCTCTGCATTAATATAAAACTTCCATAACACAAAATCGTTTAACTTATTAAGTCTAAAAAACCACAACAATTTGGTAGCAGAGCGTGGTTAGACGTACAAAAGTTAAACGTGTCAGAACCTGCACGTGGTTGGAGAAAACCAAACAAGTGGAAGAATTTTGTTCGAGGATATTGTCGTGGCAAAGTGGAGAAACTTGCACGTCGAGCATCGTCAAAATGGAAAAAATTAAAGTGAATGTGGAGACGCTAAATAACAGCAATTATACTATATGGGCAATGCAAATAGAAGCACTTCTAGATTCAAAAGATTTGTTCGACGAAGTCATTGTAAAATAAGAGCCCAAGATCACAGGAAGTGATAAGGATGATTGGATAAAGAAAAATAAAGAAGCTTACAGTATAATTATTCTAACTATTTCACCGGAGATAGCAATCATATACAGAGGAGTAAAAAACGCAAAAAATATTTGGGACTCACTTAAAGTTAGATTTGAAGGAGAAATTGAAGATCAGATTATGAATCAGTACTTAGAAATATCAAAATTAAAGAAAAACAACAGTGAAAACATTGGTCAATACATACTAAGAGGAAAAGGTCTTGCTACAGAAATAAAACAATTGGGAAGAAATGTGACAGAACGTGAACTTGTTAGATATATAGTGGAAGGACTGCCTGAAAAGTATAGTGCTATATCAGCAACATTAATAGCTAACCGAGGAATAACATTACCTCACTTGAGGCAAATTTTACTTGATTATGAAAAGAAAATAACAGATACAAGACATGATAACCCATCTGTATCTGCATTCCGTTCAACAACATCAAAAAATAAGAAATGTTTTATTTGTTCTAAACTAGGGCATTTGAAGAGCCAATGTTGGTTTAATCCGGAAAACAAAGATAAACCTACACAGAAAGCAAACAATAAAGCAAATAAGTTCCATAAAAAACCTATAAATAAGGAGGAAAAAGCCAAGTTTACAGATTGTGCACTATTCACATGTTTGAATGAAGAAATAGAAGATAGTACAAAGTGGCACATAGATTCTGCATGCACATCTCACATGACCAGCTCCGATACAATGATGACAAGTAAAGAAGTATCTGTAAGAGAGATCTAAACAGCAGAGAAAGAACGCAGCATAACATCTGAATATGAAGGCAATATATTAGTTTATCCAGAGAATAATAACAACATGCAATTAACACTTCAGAATGTTTTACATGTACCAAAGCTCAATGGAAACTTATTATCGGTGTCAAGTATTGTGGAAAATGGAAATAAGGTTAATTTTCATAAGAATGGAGTGGATGTATATTCTAGCGACAATACTCTACTATGCAAAGGTAAATTAGAAGATGGTTTGTTTACTATAAATTTGAAGCCAAGAGAATTAACAACTATGAGAAACACATATTGTTTAAAAACTTCTATCAACTCTATTATGGATTTGTGGCACAAAAGGTTAGGCCATATTAACATAAATTACCTGAAGCAGTTACAAAGCAAAAATATGGTTTATGGTCTGGACAATTTGAATGATTCATTAAACTTTTGTGAAAGCTGTTCTAAAGGGAAAATAACAAGAAATGAAGGTGTGAATACTTACAGTGAAATGACCACAAAGCCATTGGAAAGATTATATATTGATTTGTGTGGGCCTACCCAGGTAGAAACACTTGGTGGTAGCCGGTTTATGATGATAATTGTTGATCAGTTTACTAGAAGATATTTTGTAGACTTACTGCATTCAAAGAATGAAGCTGTAAAGAAATTGAAAGATTTTATAGAAAGAAGAGAAAATGAATTAAACTTGAGAGTTAAAATAATAAGATCAGATAATGGGAAAGAATTTGTGAATGAAGAATTAGAGAACTATTTTACCAGTAAAGGAATTAAACATGAGAAAACTGTACCATATTCACCGAGAAGCAATGGGGTAGCCGAGAGAGGTAACCGGACACTTCTGGATATGGCTAGAACAATGTTAATTGAAGCAAATTTACCACTAACCTTTTGGGGTGAAGCTGTAAACACTGCAGCCTATATCTATAATTTAACTCCAACTAAAACCAAATCAGATAAGACTCCGCTAGAGTTATGTGATGTGAGAAAAAAGCGGTTTTTGTCATTTTTCGCCTTACTAAACAGTATAGAAAGGATGTAAACCTTAAAACACCCAGTTTCATACGTAATTTTAAAAATAACATTTAGCAAGTCTAAGCAATTTGGCATGATTACGAAAATTTCCTTGAAGTACAAATTCTAAACATAGTATGTCAGAATACAAATTTAAAACCCTAGCAGCTCAAGCGACTTACTAAGTTATGAATTTTAAATACCTACTTGCTATGATTTGAATTTGGCGTCAATTGTAAAATCAATGTAATTTCGATTAGTAAGTCCAGTGTCACCGGTGCAAGGGGGTGCATTTTCTGGGTTAAAAAAGAATAAAATGAGTTACAAGCAATTTTATCGGTCCAGGCGTGTAGTGGGTGCTTTGTAAGTCGAAAACGAACGCAGGTAAGAAATAACGTCGTTCGCTGTGTGGCAAATAGCGCCATCTTGCTGGAACCACATGTTGTTCACGTACATATTGTTTAATACAAGCCAAAAGAAACTGTTTATCATTGATCTGTAGCGCTCGCCGTTGACGGTGATGGCCTCGCCAAGGTTGTTTTCGAAGATGTATGGACCAATGACGCCGCCAGACTAAAATATGTACCGAACAGTAACTTTTTGTGAATGCATTGCCACCTGGTGAACCACATGTGTGGGTGGTGGTCATCCCATCCCATACGGCAATATCGCTTATTAACAAAACCATTAATCCAAAAAGTGCCTCATCGCTAAAGATATTTTTTTTGCACTAACACTTTTGCGTAGTACACTAAAGAACACTCATTTTGATAATAAAGTTTTATCATTTGCACATGCAGTGCTGCTCAACCGTGTGACTTGCCATAGTGATTTGGCATCAGTGACTGAATAAGAAAAAACTGATTTGAAAGATGCCGCCAAAACAAAATGGCCGCCACAGATTATTAACATGGACCCGCTCTATTTGAAAGACCTTTTTAATCAAAATCTGCATTCATAGGACTTATGAACGGTACTTTTGTATTATTTTTAATCGTATATATACTATTAATGTATTGAATTTGTTTAGTCTTTACGTTTACCATAGAAATTCAAATTGATAACCTAGCAAGCAGACTTACTAGTATGTTTTGATATTGTTCTTACAGTCATATTTGGGTAAATTTACAAATAAAAATAAAGTATGAGAGATTCAAGTGCAACTATACTCCAAAAAGATTACGAGTATTACAACCTAAAATGTCAACAATATAGCACAACTTTTTGCCAAACATCCAAATCGCTATCTGTTCTGGTTTCTTTAGGCGAACGAATCAAAGTAGCCGACCCGTTTTTTGGCTCTCCTGAACATTTTTGTTGGAAGGAGTTACTATGTTTTGATTTTAAGCAGCCGAGCCATCTGTGAAGCATTTAAGGACATTTGGATGTAATGTAACATATAAAGTAAATGACAGATATAGACATAAATTGGAACCCAAAGGAAAACAAGGAATACATGTTGGATATTCGAGAGAACGTAGAGCATATAGGATATACAGCCAAGAAGAAAATAAAATACATGGAACTAGTGATGTTATATTTAATGAAGGAAATTTTGGAATACAAGAAAACTTTAATAAAGAAGAAAATGTCAGTAAAGAAGAAAACTACAATATTATTAATTATGATATTTTTATTGATGAAGAACCTGAAGATATAAATAATCAGCTAGAAGTAATTGATGAAAATGACAACATAGATGACCTGGATATTCTAGAAGAGTGTCAAGAAGAAGAAGTAGAAGACGTAGAACATACACCTGAAAACATAGAAGAAGTTATGATCAATGAACCTGAAGAAAGAAGAATAAGAAATAGAAAACCTCCAAAGAAATTACAAGATTATCAAGTCTATTCAACACAAGAAGATATTCCAAAAACATTTGAAGAGGCAATCAAAACTAAAGAAGAACAGTTTTGGCGAAACGCCATGATAGAAGAACTCGGTTCAATGGAAGCCAATGATGTTTGGAAGTTGGTTGAAAGACCTAAAAATAAAAAGGTTATTAAGGCTAAGTTCAGATGAACGCGCGGCGACGCGCGGTTGACTCAGCGCCCGGTTTAAGATATATTACAAATCAATGTTGTCGTGTACATGACCGCGCGTCGCCGCGCGTGCCCGCGCGCACCGCCATGCACCGCGCGCAAGATCTTGAACCGCGTGTGACCGCGCGGCGACGCGCGGTTTAAGACCTACAATCCTGTATCGACGTGTTCAGTTGACCCGCGCGGTTTGAGGCGGTCGGACGCACAGAGCCATAAAAATGGAAGACGAAATATGTATAGATTTACTAATTGACGAAATTGAAAAAAAAGAAGCGATTTGGAATATTAACTCGAAGCAGTATTCTGATAGAATAATAAAAAGAAGGTCTTGGGAAGAATTAGTATTAATTTTCTGTGTCCATGATGATTCAGAAGAAAAAAAGAAAAACGTGGGTAAGTTATACATTCGTTTTATTTTTTTATTATTTTATTCATTAAATCATATTTTCTTGCCAATCTAATGCACCCTCACTTACGAAGTAATTTGTTAATGTAGTTCGAACTTTATCTGCGTCATGGATTGCTCGCCCACTGTTGGATCGGCTCATATTAAGCAATGGCGCTGGGTTCATGTCTTCTTTATTTACACCATCTCTTGTTCTAACAAAGTTGTGTAAAACGCAAATGGCTTTTACTATATCATTTGCAAAGTCTATCTTGACGTCTATAGGCCGGTGTAAAATTCGCCATTTGGCACACATTATGCCAAATGTACATTCAACGTATCTTCGTGCTAGAGTAAGGCGATAATTAAAAATTCTTTTTTCTTTTGACAAAAATTTACCTCCATGTGGTCTCATCAGATTTTTTGTCATGGCGAAAGCTTCGTCAGCCACAATTACATATGGTAATTTATGGAAATCATTCTCATTATTTGTAATAGATATTGGTTCAGGGATATCCAAAGAGTTTTCTGTCAGTTTTTTGAATAACGATGTTTCTTTAAATACACCCGAGTCACTGTCTTTGCCATAAGCTCCAACGTCGATCCATATAAAACAATAGTTTGCATCACACAGAGCCATTAAAACCAACGAAAAGAAGTGTTTATAATTGTAATACATTGATCCTGAATTTGGTGGCTGAACTAAACGAATATGTTTGCCATCTAAAGCACCGATACAATTTGGAAAAAAAGCTTTGGTTTTAAATACTTCAGCTATTTGTATCCACTTCTCTTTGTTTGGTGGATTCATGACGATCGCTTTTAAATTTCTCCATAAAACTTGGCATACATGCTGAATTACAGCCGACAACGTTGATTTCCCTATTTTATAATTATATTGTAACTCTGCTAGGGAACAACCAGTGGCTAGGTATCTGTAATAAAAAATATAAAAATGTATTATTTCTTTTACAGGGTCAATTTTACAGAAAAAGTGGAAAAATTTACGAGATACTTATGTTAAAGAAATTAAAAAAAGAAAATTGAAATCCGGTTCGGCAGCGTCAAATAAGACTTCTACATTTTCCTATTTTCAAAGATTATCATTTCTCAAACCGGTTATCAATAAAAACATAACAGACAATAGCTTAGACACCGAAGAAACACCAGCAAACGATGATTTAAATAGCATCAACAACAGTGTTTCCCCGACAGAAAATGTGCCACGAAAGAAATACAAACTTCATCCAGCCGACGAGCATTTTGCAAACATTTTAGAAAAAAGTTTAAATAAGAAGAACCAGACAGAAAAGAAAGAAGAAGATGATGAAGATAAACTATTTTGTCTTTCATTAGTTAACGAAATAAAAAAGGTTCCTAATCATAGGCGATTAAAGTTGAAAATTGAAATGTATAATTTATTAGAACGATACCAGTCTGGTCAAACTCATGAAGGAAAGCCTACTTCACGGGCTCCATCGGCCTTACATCAATATAATAGTAAACCGGAACGACAGCTAAGTAGCTATCCATTGACTACCGGTTCTCAGTATACTGACAGTTTGAGGTACTCTGCCCCAGGATCTTCAACACAATATGGCTATACCACTGCTTCCTACACTTCACCTGCCTCAAATGTATCACAAGTGACATCACCTGATTCATACTCGTATGAAGACTCTCAAGAATTGGACTTGTTCAATGAAACAGGCGAATAATCTAAATATGTGATAGCTGATTCGTATTAGTTGATTGTTTAGATTATTTTATAATTTAGATTTTAAAGTTCCTATGTTACATTTTAAGGTTGTTTCATTACCAAAATTGTAATTCTATGTGATAATAATATTTTTTTTTTAATTCTATGTGATAGTAATATGTGATTCTATGACTGATAAATAAATAATAATTATTTTTAGACAAAAATTAGGAATAACATTACATAAGTGGTCTTATCTGTGAATGGTATATGATTATACATTACGATAGTGTGTAGTGTGATCGTGATACTATGTTGTATGTACTTAAATTGTAAAGACACGATGACGTAATGTAGTCTGCATATTGTTGATTTTAAAATAAAAAGTTACTTACCTTAATGTTACTATCAGTTTTTCTTTTGGTGATATGCAATATCTTACAGCACCATCGGCAGGTTGCAAATCCTTTTCAATGCAGTCATACAAAAAGTCAAAGGATGCAATCGACATCCTAAAGTAGTTGAAAAATCGATCTTCGTGTAGTCTTAGTGTGGGATATAAAGTCACAAACAGACTTAAAGAAAGTCTTTGACTCAAAATAGGGTGCACCCAGTATCGTCTTTGCTTCCGACGGCGACGTCGCATTCTGCGGTATAAAATCCACAAGCAAATTGCCTCCTCCACGTCCATTGTCACTGAATGTTCACGCTAGACTGCCGCGTGTAAGCCGCCGCCATCTGAACAGCAGTCCCGCGCGGCAGCGCGCGTCGCCGCGCGCTCATCTGAACTTAGCCTAAGAGTCGTTGGATTTTCACTAAAAAGAATCAAGGCAATTTAGATTTTAAATATAAAGCAAGATTAGTAGCAGCAGGTTATAATCAAACTAAAGGAAAAGACTATGCAGAAGAATTTAGCCCAGTAATGAGATTGGCAACTTTCAGAACACTAGTATCAGTCGCAGCATATAAAAATTACAAAATAAGATTTTTTGATGTAAAAACTGCCTACTTAAATGCTCATTTAGAAGAACCAATATATTTAGAACAACCCCCAGGATATATAAAAGATGAAAACAAAGTATACTGTGTCAGTAAAAGTATTTATGGATTACCACAATCTGGAAGATGTTGGTATGAAGAATTATGTAAAATCTTAAAGAAGGAGAACTTAAGTCAATTGAAGTCAGATCCATGTACTTTTATATTATTATATAAAGATCAAGATGTATATCTTATCATAGCAACTTATGTTGATGATTTTATGATTATTACTAATACAAATGATAACATAAATAATATAGTTTCAAGACTATCTAAAATTTTTAATTTAAGAGAAGTTACTAAGTATAATACATTTTTGGGAATGAATATAGTAAAAGAAGGATCAAAAATTATTATTCATCAAAAGGATTATATTATAAGAAAAATACATGAGAAGTTTAACATGAAAGATTCTAATCCGGTCAAAACCCCTGGCATCATCGGTGAAGATCTTCAAAATATATCAGACTCTCCGTCAGTACCTCAAATACAATATCAAGAAGCTATTGGAACATTAATGTATTTAACAACAGGAACAAGACCAGATATATCATTTGCCGTGTCATATTTATCTCAATTTAACAAGGACCCTAGAGAGAAACACTGGAAGGCAATTAAAAGAGTTTTTAAACTATCACGATTTGTACACATAATTATCACGGGTCTTAATCGCGTAAATATTTTAAAAATATTTACGCGATTAAGACCCGTGTCTATAATATATAATTAAAAGAGTATTTAGATACCTAAAAGGTACACAAAATATTGGTCTGGAATTTACTTATGATAATGGTAAGTTAAATGGAACATCTGATGCAAGCTGGTGCACTACAGAAGATGCAAAATCATTTGGTGGATATTTTATTAAAATTGGCAAGAATATTATAAATTGGAAATGTAACAAACAAAGGATTGTAGCACTGTCTACAATGGAATCAGAATTACTGTCATTTTGTGAATGTACCTGTGAGATTAAATGGTATATTAATTTACTAGAGGATATAAAGCAGGAAGACCTTTTCAACAAGCCAGTAGATATTAAAACAGATAGTCAAGCATTAATTAATTGGATAAAGAACCCTAAGCAAAGTAATCACTCAAGACATATAAATAGAAAATATTTCTTTGTAAAGGATGAATATGAGGCAAAAGTTATAAACCCTATATTTGTATATTCTAAAGAGCAAGAAGCTGACATATTGACCAAATATTTACCCAATGAAACAGTTACAAAGTTTATAGACTCTGAACTTAATAATTTTGTAATGATTGAGTAATTCTGTATAAAGATAGATTTTAGTAATTGTTTGTAATATGTTAACAGTAATTTATTTCTATAACAAATTAGGGAAGGAATTGTTATCGATTTAAAGAATTTGATATAGAAATTTGAATCAGTCTATGGCAACACTACTCAGTATAAAGGGATTAAGAAGATGGCGTTAGATCATTAAGAAAAAAATATTGTTTGTTATAATAAAATAGTGTAAAAGTGTAAAAGTATCTCTGCATTAATATAAAACTTCCATAACACAAAATCGTTTAACTTATTAAGTCTAAAAAACCACAACAGTTTCCTTAATAATTGCTCTTTAGTGAGTCCAATGAGGAGGGAATTTGTTGGCACTAGGAAGGACATCCACAGATTTCTAAGTTCGTCGTTCTTGGGAAAACTAAAAAGCCGGGTCTCACTTGTTGCATTGCAACCACCTACACAGCACTTACGGGTTCCCATGACGAATAATCGTACATACAATATGCACAATCAGTATTGTCTCAAACTACAGAGGAAATTTTGCGTCCTAAGGATCTCAACTCAGTAAAATACGAGGAAATACACTCAGGGGCAAGCATTCGACAGAATTTCGATTCGACTGTGAAGATTTTTGACTTTTGACAATGAGAAATACATAAAGACCAAGAAGAAAAAGGCAAATGGTATGGAAGTATTCAAGAAGACATACCGTCAAAACCCTGGTATAACAAACTGAAGTCAGCCAGCAGAGATTATATTACTACTATAAACAGACTTCGATTTGGACATTGCACCACACCTGCACACTTAGCGAGATTGAAAATCATAAACAGTGATGCCTGCAAAGAATGTAATATGCCTCAAGCGGATATTGAACATCTGATTTTTAAATGTCAAACGTATAACCTCCAAAGACTTATCCTAGCCAGTGAAATAAGTGAATTTAGTGAAATAGTGACAAATTATAATCCCTCCCGCCGCCGATTAAGTGACTTATTATAAAACGTGAAACTATTTTTACCAATATATCAATATGTGAAAAATACAATTGGAAGAATCGACCCTTGACAACACTGCTTCAGCGAATAGCAAATCAACCACCCCGGCGGCGTTAGATAAGAAATCACGTAAACCGGCCAAATAATGGGTATATTAGTCACTTTTTAATTATTATTTTTTATGTTATTTTGTAGGTCGCAAGTAAATTAAGTTCCCAGTTTTGACACGACTCAATGACACTTGTCATTGACATAGTATCTGTCATTGTAATGTCACTCACAATAGCTTGCGTTCTGAAACTGTGAAATATCGATGCTTGGTACTGAGTCTTTTTAGTTAACATTATTATGTATAATTTATTATAGTGCATGCTATAAAATTGGCGAGTGCATAGAGGATCAAGCTAAGTACTTTATTGCTTATCTTAGTTTTTTATAGGTTACGTTACGTTTAGTTTTATTATTATATTGTATATATTCATATTTATTTATTTTATAGCAGTATATATATATCAATATGATAGATGATGATTATTCTGATGATGATTTTGCTTCTTGTTCGTCCTCCTATGCGTCTGATGTGAGTTTTGCGAGTGCGTTTGATGGAAACGACTCTATACATCTCCGCGACCAACTTTTTTCTACTTTTTCTTCTTGTTCAAATTTTTTCAACATAGTTCACATTAACGCTCAAAGTGTTCACGCCCACTATCCTGACCTTGTTTCATCCTTCGATGCAGATACTGTCCACGCCGTCCTTATTTCCGAAACCTTCCTTAAACCTGCTTTCCCATCTACACAATATCCTTTAACAGGTTATAAGTTAGTGCGCAACGGTAGAATAGGCAAAGGCGGCGGAGGGGTTGGAATTTTTCTTAGGGGTGATATCTCCTATAAGATTATTGATAAGTCTCCGAGTGATTATTCTAAATCTGCTGAGCACCTTTTCCTTGAAATTATTTTTAAACACACCAAACTTCTTCTAGGGGTGTACTACAGTCCCTCTTGCCAAATTGACTACTTTGCGTCATTTGAAGCCAAATTAGAAAATTTTTCTCCTCTGTATAATCAGACCATTATCCTCGGCGACTTCAATACTTGTCTCCTCAAAGATGACTCACGTAGCCGAAAACTTCACGCACTTGTCTCTTCTGTCAACATGCATATCCTTCCTTTAGAGGTAGGATTTAGATCCTACCTACAATGCTCCTCACTCCACACCTTCCCTTCTAGATTTGATTATAGTATCTGACTCTAAAAAAGTGGCATCCTATGGTCAAATTCCTGCCTCTTTCTCCTACCATGATCTTATTTATCTCTCCTATAAAGTTCGTCCTCCTAAACGCAAGAGTAAATTTCTTTTTCTTCGCAGTTTTAAAAATATGAATTTGGAGCGTTTGAGGGTGGACGCGAGCAGTATTGACTGGGCTTCTCTCTTCGAATGTGGGGATCTTGACGGCAAGGTATCCATTTTTTCAAAACGTCTCTTAGGGCTATATGACACACATGCGCCTCTGAAGAAAGTAAGAGTAAAACATCCTCCTGCACCTTGGCTTTCTAGCACTATAAAAGCATTCATGTCGAAAAGGGATAAAGCCAAGCGGAAATATAAAAAATACCCCACGGAGGAGAACTGGGATGTGTACAAAAAGCTCCGGAACCGCTGCAGTCGTATGTGTAGAGATGCAAAAAGGCGCCACATCCACAATTCTATTCTAAACCTCAACACTCCACAAGTATGGCAATTTCTAAAAACACTAGGTATTGGTAAGGTTTCGGAAAATAATAGCATTGACATGGATCTTGATTCACTCAATGTTCATTTTTCGAAACCTCCAATCACAATGGATCCAAATATTAAATATTCTACATTAAACTATCTCGCAACTCTTCCCATGCCAGTAAATACTTCATTCTCGTTTACCCCAATTGCGGAACAAGATATTAAGAAATCCATTCAATCCATTTCCACCAAAGCTGTCGGTAACGATGGTATCCAAACCCAAATGCTCCTTCCTATTCTTGATGAAATCCTACCAATCCTTACGCATCTGATCAACTACTCCCTTTACACCGGCACCTTTCCTAAATCTTGGAAAAATGCGTATGTCCTACCACTTGCCAAGACCAAAAACCCTTCCTTGCTCTCGCACTTCCGTCCTATTTCCATCCTTCCAGTCTTGTCCAAAGTCCTAGAAAGTGTGGTTCAAAAACAACTGTCTTCCTACCTCTCCTCTAACGGCCTGCTAAGTCCATACCAATCCGGATTTCGACGGCCATAGCACTGTTACAGCTTTAGTCAAAATTAGTGATGATATCAGATTGGCCATGGAGAACAAGCTGCTAACTATTCTGGTATTAATAGACTTCAGCAGTGCCTTCAATTCCGTTGATTTTGACATCATCCTAGGAATCCTCTCCTCACTTAATGTTTCTGTTTCTGCAATTGCGTGGTTTAACTCATATCTTCAAGGTCGCTCGCAGTGTGTTCGCGCTGATGAGAAAAACTCTCAATGGTGCAAGCTTACTGCGGGCGTTCCTCAAGGTGGCGTCCTCTCTCCTCTACTGTTCTCCATTTTTATTAATGCAATCACGAAAGTGCTAACTTCTCACTTCCATCTCTATGCAGACGATCTGCAGCTTTATCGTCACTTTAAAGTAGGTGAGTTTGCTGAAACTGTCACTGCCATCAATACCGATCTTGATAACATATGTAAATGGGCTAAATCGTTTGGTTTACTAGTAAACCCTTCGAAGTCACAAGCTCTGGTTGTTGGTGGCAGATACATGCTAAACACATTTGATCATGGGACCCTACCTCCAGTGATATATGATTCCGTGCCCATAGAATATCAGAAAACTGCAAAGAATTTAGGTGTCATTATGGATTCAAATCTTTCCTGGGATGCTCATATCGCTGAGGTGAGTAGAAGAATGTTCTGTTCGTTTCAATCACTCAAACGTCTTCAAAACTTTCTACCTTTTCAGACTAAAGTTACTCTTGCACAAACCCTTCTACTTCCACTTCTAGACTATGGTGATGTCTGTTTTCTTGACGCAAAGGAAGAACACCTTAACAAGCTCGAACGCTTGCAGAATTTGGGAATCCGCTTCATTTTCGGCCTGCGCAAGTTTGACCATGTGTCAGAATTCCGTCGCCAATTGAAGTGGCTACCAATCCGGCAGCGTCGTGATAACCACATACTATGCCTTCTCTTCAATGTCCTACATAATCCAAACTCCCCTTCATATCTTCGTGAGCGCTTTCAGTATCTCGTTCCTCGTGACAAACCTAGCCGAACCTACTCCTCTCTACTTCTTCGAACTCCTCTCCACACTTCTAGTCGTTACGACGGCTCATTTACTATTTACGCAGTGCGTCTATGGAATCGTCTTCCTCATTCCATTCGCGAGAGTCCTTCATTGGACGTTTTCAGGAGGAGAACAAAAGAGCATTTTCTCTCTCAACTCTAATTAATTGGATATATATTTATATATGTATTATGTATGTATGTATGTATTATGTATGTATGTATTATGTATGTATATATTTTATGTTAAACATATATTATATAAATTAGTTTTATCGTAAGTATTTTTTATGATTGTTGTGTAAATAATTTAGGTTACATTAGGTATATTATTATTATGTAGAATATGTAAGTATGTAGATATACATAGCCTAGTTCTTTTATTTAAGTATCTTTTTTATTTTTTCATCTCTCTTTGTTTGTACACTTCACTCTCACATATTACGAGTGTCTTTTTCCTCTAGCCCTCAAAGGTTTGCTGGCAGAAAACTCATTTTTGAGTTAAGTTCACCTTTTGTCATCACCACTTTTATGTAACTGTATTTTTGTAATTTATGTGTACAATAAAGTATTAAACTAAACTAAACTAAACTAAGAATTTAATAAAGGACTTACAGAACTTTATAAAATGAAGACTTGGCTTAAAGGTCTTGTAACCAAGCCATATGAACTCAAAAAAAAAAAAAAAAAAATGAGAAATACATGACACTTGACAATGACATAACAAAACCAAGATGGCGGCATGGCGCTCGCGCCAATGAGTTCATAAATACATGGAGTGGCCCTATTCTACATATACAAAAAGTTCATTATACAAATATATACAAAATCGATACATAGATACTAAACATAGTATTGTCTCTTTCTACCTTACGGATAACTCAATGAGAAAAAAGAGATAGTTGAAGTTTACAGAGTACTCATTATGGAAACATTATGTCCAAAGCTTGTCAATCGTGCCGGCGACGCCATCTTATTTGCCAAGTTTTGTGGTAGATCTGCTGTCAAATTGTTGTGTGCTCAAAGTGATTTTGTATTTTTTTGTGCATTTTTCAGCTACCAAACAGATTTACTAGTGTTTAAGGCTTTGGCTTAAATCATATAAACATGCCGTCGTGTTCAATCAAACAGTGCAGTGCAAGAAACAGCAATAATCGTCCCACTTTATCTCTTCATAAGTAAGTAACAAATTTTCACTGATAAAGTTGAATTACTTAAGATTTTTGTGTAACATATTGTTACAAGAAGTTCTTCATATAGATACTGTTTTCCTTTTTTGCTTGATAAAGCTGTAATATTGTTATTTTCTTTAATCTGAACTATCAATATTTACGTACTAGTGATGTTACTATTACATGTGGTTGAAATATCGATATTGATAGATTTCATACGTAATTGGCAGTAATTAGTTCCAATAATGATCATAAGAGTTATTTAAAGTTAAATATACTGATAAAACAACATAACATACCTTATATCATCTAAACTAAAGTAAGTTATTAGATCAGCTGGATTAAACACTATTGAACTAAAACTTATGTCTTATAATAATATGTAATACTTATTGATTTATAATATATTTATTACTGCGCATTTAAATGATAAAAATAATATTTTTATCATTTAAATTGGTCAATTATTTCCGCAGAGTAATTAAAGTAAAATGTAGTTTATAGACTCAACGACCCAATAAAGCTAATAAATACTTTAATTACTTTTTTGGTATCCTGATATTATAGTTTTTCTTATGGTTTTTTTCGTAGCCATACCTACTATACCTAGCCAACAACTTATTCAGTACTATTTTAGCATAAAATCATTTCCTGCAACCAATACTAAAAAACATTGATCGGCATCATTCCATTATAAAAGAGGTTAACAGAAGTCAACCAATCTAATCGCTTGATTTTCAGCTCACTTTCATTAGAATTGAATCAAATTGGTCAATGCTTTGTTAGTCTTGCAAGCGACACAACTTACCTACGTTGGTTAAATAAATTAAGTAATTATACAATTTTTTATTCAACAGATTTCCTACCAATGGAATATTGAAGAGAAAATGGATGGATGCTATTGGTACTGAAAATATAAATCCACGTCATAAAATGTGGTTTGTCTGCTCGCTGCACTTTGATGACACTAGTTTTTAACAAAACCCTAGATGTCATTCGATTATATGATGGAGCTGTACCGCTATCTTTGCACCTGGTAGGTATTTTGTATGAATATCGTTATCCTTCTTCCCCCTTACGTTTCTCCAGATTGCATCAAACTTAAACTTAAATTAAACATTTTAAACATACTGAAAATGAAATTATAATCTTACAATATACAGGGTTACTACTAATAAATAGAAATGTAAATACATTTGCAGTTCATATTTCTTTTCAATTATTTTTAATAGTTGAATCTGGGTCTGAATGACATTTGTGGTCTTTTATAACACCCTGCAAGGAATATGTCGAATTGCTAATATAAATAAATAAATATTATAAATTATGTTGAAATTTGTTAATTAAACAACTAAACAGTCGATGATTAATTGTTTAGCCATTCTAAGTTTTACATGTTGTTGATTTGGAACAATCATCCATCATACAATAATTATGTTAATAGATAATTTTCTATAGTTTATTTTCATGTATAAACAAACTCATTTAATTTTAAACATTGTGAAGTGGGGCGATCTCTGTTTACATTTGTTTGGAGTTACTAGTAATTATTAGTATTTTATAGTATTTGTTTGTTGCATTATGATAAAAAGCCCTAATACTACATTTCTTCTCATTCCAGAATGTATTCACATATTGCCTTTACTCATTCTTTTTCCCCTCTCTCGCTTGAAGTATAAGATCTTGCAGCCTGTACTAACTTAGTTATTTAATATTATTTTCATTTGACAATAGTTATTTATGGTACAAGTGAGAAAAAGTTTATATTTCTGTTGTGAGTGCCAATTATAAATCTTGAGCTTGCGAAGTAGTCTTAAATTGAATCACGAGCATAGCGAGTGATTCAATTTAAGACTACTTCGCAAGCGAAAGATTTTAAGAGGTCACGAACTGGAAATTAAATTTTTCTCACGCGTTACAATACAAAACTTTTCACCTCTTCCAGTGAGAAAATATTAAGATTTAAATAAACTCGTACTCGATTGCTTAACCTGAAATAATTACATGAAATACGACAGTAATACCGATTCATAATGCGTTTTAGGGCCTTTAGAAAGTCGGCACTAATTAAATATGTCGTACGCTTTCAAATACTTTTCACGTGAATTTTCTGGTAAAAAAGCAAACTTCTGTGTTAGAAGCAAGTTACCGCAACTCTTTTGGAGTTCCACAAAGTTCTTCATCACTGGATTCACTATTTTTTTAAACATAAACTGAAAAGAATTTATAGTTGCCCGCGATGACTGACACAGACACAGACTTTTTTTTTTAAATCGTGCGTTCGGAAATTCGTTCCGTAACACTTATTTATAGAGTTTAATATTAAGTACCCGATTTTAATTAATTTAATGGTTAATCATGAATATAAAACCATGAAAATACTAAATAAGCGTGTATTTATATAATTTAAAATAATTAAAACGTATCGTTTGTAGTTTTTAAATAAAATTGATGTCAATGTTTATTACTAACCTACATGGTGACTGTTTTGTTTTTTTTTTTTTTGCGCCTATTCATTGGAAGGATTTAGTGTTTCGAAATTTGAATCACTTTGCCTCACTAGTGAGTAATAAGCGTTATTACTCACTGAATTCTCGCAAGCAAACGATCTTTTTCGTGCTGGTGTGGTGAAAAGAATATTATTCCTTCGCAATATGTTATATTATTTTATTATTATTTTCCTTTATAATGATTTGGTGTTGCAATAACTTACATTACCTGAAATTTTAATATTGTCAAAAACAAACAAAATTGTATGATTTATTATTTGAAAAGATGTTGCACATGAGTTTCTCACCAGCTTTTCTCAATGATACAATATGCATTACCAATACCCAATTGAACTTAAACGGTTCGATTAAAATTGATTTAAGCTTTCGGTAATTGAAGTCATATTATTTTGATTAGTATAATTTAAATTTATTTAATTCTTTTAATTATTCTTATTTGCTCTGTAATTATAATGTTTGTTGACGTGTTCAAGCGCCCTTTGGGGTCTATGAAAATAAATAATTTGACTTTGACTTTGATGTCCATTTGAACAGATTTCTTTTTCAATATATTGTTAGATATTCAACAGGCTCCACGATGCGTTCTGTGCTGTCCTTGTTAATTAAAGTCCTTATTTATTTGTTTTAGTTCACATGGATCTGATGAACCAGTTTTGAGTGAAAGGCAAAATTTTTTAACGTCACATTTGCCCTCAGAGATGGAATTACCAGATGGAAATTTAAAAAGTATTTCTTCGGCGGAGGAGGTAAGTCCGTATTTTGAGTTAACTTATTACATAAAAAAATAAAATATAGATCACATCAAGACATTCTATACTCTCGCCAAGCCTTTATTTTCTTTTTGACAGCTATAGATAACGATATTTATTTTAGTCATTTAATAAATATTTTTAGAAATGGACATAGTACGTACTCCAATAACTATACTTTGTGTAGAAGACGCATAAATATAAAACATTTTGAAGCATTTAATAACAATACAAACTGAGATCTAAAATAAAACGCCTTGAAAATTAATATCAATAAAATTATAAATTATTACAATCAAATTATATATATTATAAATTATAAACAAATAAATTAGATTGCCGCGAATAAACACCATCTCGTCAATATTCCTTTACAGCGAAACTATGAACTTTACTCTTTTGTTTTAAATTTTAACAGTCCGATTTGCCACCCGCAAATAAAATTGCAGCCCATATAATAAAATCATAAAACCAAAAAGCCAAAATATTAATTGAAAAATACCATGTTGGTTTTAATACGTTTACAAAAAACAAAAAACGTACCCCTCGCTTTTGTTAGTGATTATAATTTTCTGCAGTATATAACTTTATTTTCCAGATTCAGCAGCATAAAATTAAAAATCTCACAGAAAAATGTGAAAAATTAAAGAAGAAAGTCAAAAGCTTGAGTGAAAAAGTACGTCGTCATGACGGGAAGATTGCTCACTTCTGTGATTTGATAAAGGCCCTTCAAGAAAGAAATTTTATTAATTAGAAGAATGTGCTGGATCTAAAGATTTTTTAAAAAGACAAATTGCTAAGTCCAAGTGTTTACCTGTAGTAAAATGAAGTTATTAACATTATTAAAAAATCTGAAAAAATTACTGACCTCTCAAACCACAAATGGCCAGAGAATTATTTTACTTGCCACATAACAATGAACATAACACTAATCATAGATTATTACTTATTAAATCGGAAATTAAAGCTTTTACTGATTTACGATTCCGATATCACGCAAAGAAAGTGAATGATAAAGTGTCACACCGAAATTATTTAAATAAATTAATTTTGTAATATTTAAAGCAAATTTTAGCTTTGCTATGCCTTTTTGTATTTATATAATATTAAAGTTGAAAAATTAAGAATCCAGCAGGACTCGAACCTGCACCCCTACAATACAAGTATTGATAAAAATGCGTCATCTCTCGACAGTAATGCGTTGATCTTAATTCAAACGTACTGTATGCGATTATGTGAATAAGTAACTTATTACATCGCATAATCGGCATGGGGGCCGTGTCACCCACGTCCGTAGGAGGTTACCCTAAATTGCGAATCCCTACACGTGGTCCCCGGGTGGTGCCAATCAGGTGACAATGGTGGTAGGCTTCGGCCGCGGCATATGACCCCCCACCGATCTAAGCCGTGTCGCCAAGCGGCCTAGCCGTGTTCCGGCACGAAGGTCGGTGTTGCCACAAGAGAGGACGGGTCGAGTTGGTTGCTTGTAGCCTGCAAGCCGGTCTGACGTACGCTGTTTTCCCCACACTGGGCTGCTAGTCGAGGAGGGTAGCGGGATCCGAGGCATGGTTCACCGCTGGCCGACCGCAGTTAGTAGGGGGCCCAAGTACCAAACTAGCTCCTTGGGAAAGGCTGCCCCGCCAACTAGCGAAAAATCCCGGGTTGCGCTATAGTGCCGGTTGGCGACCGGATGAGAGGGCCCTATGGACAACTTCGGGGGGGCTCGGGCGTCCCCGCAGTCTCCAGGCTAGTATGCCACTGGTGTGGCCCCGCAGTGTACGTCTCAAGGGTAAGCAGCTCATAGCCCAAATTCACTGCCGTCCTCCTTTCTACCTACTCTTCAAAATTATGGCAGTAAAAAACAGAAACAAGAGACACGTTAAACAGCGGCTGCACTCCCTCTCATTAAAAGTGCACCTCTCCAATATCAGAGGATTGCACTCAAATCTCAACGCAGTCCATCACCATCTCGAGACTGAAAAACCTGCTCTCTTGTTTCTCTCGGAGACGCAGATAAAGTGTCCGTCTGACGTGGCGTACCTTTCGTACCCAGGGTACTCCCTGGAGCACAATTTTAAGCCCCGTGCTGGTGTGTGCGTGTACGCCCGTGACGACATTTGCTGTCTGCGTCTCCGAAGCTATGAAGATCCCAACCTTTCCATCCTATTGAAGTGTATTATGTACGCTCCTTAAGAGCTACTCCCTATTTGTATACGGTTCTTTATGTATGCTGACTGGGTGATTTACGCGACATGCGCAATTATAATGAATTATGTTATTAACACACAATAAATGAAGGTTGACCGAAGTGGTTGTTTCTTTTTGATCTAACCCCAACATCTCATGGCGACCCTGCCTAAGGGCTCCGCTAAGGGGTTCTTCGAAGTTTTTGAGTGAAATTAAGAATAGTTTTGAAGAATATGTGTCGCTCGTCCATCGGGAAAGAGGAGGTTTTTCTTAACCAGAACGCAGCTGCTGGAGACAATGCTGCGACTCTGAGGAACATTGGAGGTCACCTTGAACGCATGGGCGTCGTCACGTATGTGATTCTTGTAATAACAATTATTATCCTATTATACATTGGACTGAGATTGTACAAGAAATGTCACAATAGATGGATTCAGGAAGAGATAGGCCTTCGGGCTGTTGATAGAATACGGGCATCAATTCGAGGTCGAGCTGCCGAGACATCAGGATAAGTGAGCTGTGGACTAGAACGAGGTGACAACATTTTTTTTTGAGAAGATTTTTGAATTTATTTTTTAAACTGTGGACTATAAATATGCTATGTGTGTTCTGATACAGATAAAATCGAAAAATAATATTAAATAGTTGATTGATAAGTTGGTAATATTGTGTTGTGTAAAAGTAGTTTATAACTTGAATATTTAAATGGCTTAGAATCATGCACAAAGACACAGTGAACATGATATCTCACGGCAAAAGTGCAAGCTGTTACATTCTTACGCCGGCCGCCGTCGTCGTCGTCATTTCACAATAACTTTAGTGATGTACTTGATGCATACTTAACATAGAGTAATGAAAAAGTAGATATGGCATTTTATATAAATAATTTTAATTTTATAATATTATGATTAAATGTTTAACAGATCATTATGATAGTTTAGTAATAATTCGGAAATATTTAGTGAAAAAGGGACAAAGTAGGTATTTAGGTAAAACCATTGAGAATAAGTTAAATGAAGCGACAATTATTTTTGGTAAAAGTGAGGAAGTAATTTTACTTATTCAGAAAGGTAATGATGCTAGTTTAATTTTGTCGGCCGTAGATATATTTCAAAAAATTAGAGCGGTATTTGCGGAAATAAATAATTTATGTACTTTTCCTACAACAAAGTTTACCAAAATGGAGTTCGATATTAAGGTTGCCTGTAGTCTGATTCCAGCTATGGACGGTAGGGAAGAAACTACGCAACGAATGATTGATTCAGTCGAGATGTATGCTGAAATGATAAACGAAAAAGGTAAAGTTCTTTTAATTACGTTTGTACTCAAAAGTAGATTGTCACGGAATGCAAAATTACGAGTTGCCAATTCTTATAACACTGTAGATGATTTAGTTATAGATTTGAGAAACAAGTTTTTACCTAAAAAATCTTTTACCGCTATTCTGGCTCAATTACAGAATGTTAAACAGGGTACCAAGTCTATTGATGAGTATGGTACAGAAATTGAGAAATTATTTACTGATTTAACTATTTCCCAGGCAGAAGATGATCCAAATGCATTTGAAGTATTAAAACCCAGAAATGAAAAATTGGCACTTAAAAAATTTTCAGACGGTCTACGCAGTTCGCGTTTAGGCACGATTATCACCGCGCGTAACTATAGCAGTCTCAAAGACGCTATCCAGGCGGCGAAGGACGAAGAGTTAACATCCATCCCGACACAGTCAGGTAACGTGATGCATTTTTCCAAAAATCGTCGAAATTTTTCTAACGTCTCATCGACCCGTGGTTATCAGCAACAAGGTAATAGAGGACAGCAAAAAGTAAGAGGCTATAATCGGGGTCAATATCATGGTAATTATTTTCGTGGACAAGTAAGGCAAAGAACTTTTAATAATAATTCCAATCAACATTTTAATTATGTACCGGGTTATAGTAGGGGTCAAAGAGGTAATATGAATAGAGGAATGAGATATTTTCATAATCGTGGTGCAGCACGTAAGGTTTATTCAGGCGAGCAACATAATGCTAGACCGAATAATAACAACAAAGAAGATCCTGAATATAATTTAGATCTGTTTTTTCGAGGCTAAACATACAATTTTATCGTGTAATGGTAATGCTAAATATATTGCTTTTTACATAAATAATATAAAATATTTTTGGCTTGTTGATACGGGTGCTTCAGTATCTATTATAAAGAAAGAAGTCTTACCTAAAAATATATTGGTACATAATGATGACACCTTGATTAATGGAATAGGTGGACAAAGACGTTCTCAAGGTTCAGTAGAATTAAAATTAAGAAATGGAAATGAAATATTTTATCATAAGTTTGTTGTTTTCGATTCTTTACCATTAAGAGCGGATGGTATTCTAGGTTTAGATTTTTTGGCTAAATTTTCCGCTAATATTAATTTAGTTTCAAATATACTAACAATTATTAAGGAGAATAAAAGTTATTGTATAGAATTAATTTAAGAGCATAGTAAAGCTAAAAACATGTTGGTTGTTCCAGCTCGTTGTGAGTCTATACATTATATTTACTTGGAAAGACAATTGAATGATGATGTTGTTATTTGCGGAAGAGAACTAGCAAAGGATGTGTTTTTAGCAAATGCAATTGCAAAAGTGAAGAATAATAGAATTCCAGTTAAAATACTAAACGTATCAGACAAGGACATAGAATTACAGTTTTCTTTGGGGAAATTACAATTATTAAATGATTATGATATTTTCCATTTTGATAAAAGTAGTATAACTGTTGATAGAGTGGGTCCATAGGTTGTGAATGGGTATCTTCTGTCAAAATTTTTCTTACTAATATACAAGTTTTATATCTGTGAAGTTGGTCAATGTTTAGTAATTTAGTGTCCTGGTATACTGTGGCAGTTGGTGTTAAATAATCATATTTATAAAGTGTTTTAACTATTTTGTTTTGTACAATTTGTATTTCTTTGATATTAGATTTTGCCGCATCTCCCCATACCTCTATTAAATATTCGAGGTGGGGTTTTACTAGTGTATTATATATGACAGGACGTATTTTATCTGGGATACAGTGAGATATTCGGCGTAGGGCTATAAGTGGATAAATTTAATTTTTTATACTATTTAAGTGATTTTTCCAAGTTAATTTTGGGTCAAGTGTAAGGCCTAAATATTTTTCACAGTTAGAAAGTTGAATTTGTTCGTTATTTATTATTAGTTGAATTGGAATATTATTTTTTTTGTTTTTTGCTGCAAATATCATATATTATTATGAGGTTTTTTTAGTATTAATAGTTAGTAGATTAGAGAGGAACCATTTATTGAGAATGTTTAAGTCATTTTGGGCATCTTTAACAATGTCAGTTAGATTGCTGCCAAAGTAAAAGAGACAGGTGTCATCAGCATAAAGGGTGATGCTGCTGGTAACCTTGACAGTGCTTATACTGTTGATGTATAAAAGAAATAACAGTGGGCCTAGGATTGAGCCTTGTGGTATACCGTAAGTTAATTTAGCCGGTAGACTTTCATAATTGTCATGTTTGACAATCTGCCTGCGGTTACAGATGTAAGATTGGATCATTTTGTGAGCAGATCCCACTATTCCTGCTTCACTTAACTTTTTTAAGAGTAAATTGTGACTTATTACATCAAAGGCCTTTTTTAAATCTATGAAAATGCCCAGAGCAAATTGTTTTTTATCTATAGCATTTTTTATTGATGTGATAAGGTCAATAGTGGCAGATAACGTGTTTGATTTTGGACGAAAGCCATATTGTTGTTTAAAAAAGAAATTTTTGGTACAAAGATATTTATTTATGCGTTTATAAATGACACGTTCAAAAATTTTGGATAATACTGGCAAGACTGATATTGGTCGATAGTTGCTTGGATCTGCTTTACTACCAGATTTGTAAATTGGGGTGACCTTAGCTACTTTTAAACTGTCTGGAAAAGAACCCTCTACAAGACATTTGTTAATACAGTCTGTTAGATTATTTAATATGGAATCTTTTATGCATTTTATATCTTTAACACTCATGCCATCAATTCCACAGCTTGTATTTGCATCTAAGTTATCTATAATTTCACTTATTTCTTTTATTGTACAAGGTTCGAAAGTATCAAGTGTGTCGTCATGTGAATGTGTAGTTGGCAGTGTGTGTATGTTGTTGTGATGTATTTAAATTATTTTATTTGCTAATACAGAACCAACTGTCGAGAAATAATCATTGAAATGCTGGCATATTTCAATTTTCGGATGTAATAGTTCTGCTCTCGATATTCAATTTTGAAGGTAGATTGTTTTCCTTGTGTTTGTTGTTGGCTAGAGTGTTTATTAAGTGCCACATTTTCTTGGGTCTTTTTTCACACTTCTTAAAACCATCATAGTAGTAGTCTTTTTTGGCATTTCTAATCATCCTGGTAGCTTCATTACTTTTTTCTTTATAGCATAGTTCTTTTTCGGTGTTATCAGGATCTACTTTGTAAGACTGCCATGCTGTGTTACGTGTGTGTAGTTTATGTAAAACGTTTTTTTGTCACAATAGTGAAAACAGACAATGACTTCATGCAATAAGCCGACGTTATACGTAAATCATATTACTATTACAGGTGTCTAAGTTGACGACGTCAAGCCGGCATTGGAAAACAGGGTAAGTTTCACTACATAGTATAAAACTAAGTTGTTGCCTGCTGTCGGTTTGTCCCTAAGTGTGCTTGGATCTTTAAAACTACGCAACTGGTTCCAATGCGGTATTTTTGAAGAGGTAGAATGATTCATAACGATATCTTTTATAAATAAAACATGCATATAACCGGAGCGAAGCCAGGGCGGGTCATTGGTGTAAAAAATAAATCTGATTTGCTGACAGAAATTCCTGTTGGTGGGGCTGACAGAACTCAAATGAACTCGTATAAGAAGTAAATACTTACTTATCATATAGTCGCACTTTTTGAGGATTATTTTTAATTCCTCTAAAGGTTTTTTGAGTGAAGAATTCACGACGTCAACTACTTGGGGAACATTCACGACGTCAACAGCACGGTGAACATTCACGACGTCGATTTCGGCATCACTGTCTGAATCTGATGATTCAGACTGGACAGAAGAGGCTTGAGTGTCATCTTGCGTGGCTGAAAGTTAAAGCAATTTTAATATTATTACATTATAATCAATATTGTAAAAACAAAAAACGTTAATCAACGGACGTAGATCAGTGCATAGCACTCACAGCTGATAAATCAAATGAACTCGTATAAGAAGAAAACACTTACGTTTCATAGCATCACATCGTTGCAAAAAGATTTGAACGGTTTTTTGAGGTATTTTTATAGCCAGTTCTGAGATAGATGGTTCTGGGATCGTCGATTCTGGGATAGTCGATTCTGGGGTAGTCGGTTCTGGTATAGTCGGTTCTAACTTAGGCACACTGATGATGTCTTGTTCATATTCATCATCAGATTGTGTATCCGGTTCTGGTATAGTCCGTTCTGGTATTGTCGGTTCTGGTATAGTCGGTTCTGGTATAGTTGGTTCTAGTATAGTCGGTTCTAGTATAGTCGGTTCTAACTTAGGCAAACTGATGATGTCTTGTTCATATTCATCATCAGATTCTGTATTCGGTTCTGGTATAGTCCGTTCTGGTATTATCGGTTCTGGTATAGTCGGTTCTGGTATAGTCCGTTCTGGTATAGTCTGTTCTGGTATAGTCGGTTCTGGTATAGTCGGTTCTGGTGTAGTCGGTTCTGGTATAGTCGGTTCTAGATTAGTCGGTTCTGGTATAGTCGGTTCTGGCGTAGGCAAACTGGTGATGTCGTGTTCATATTCATCATCAGATTCTGTTTCCGATTCATATCTTAAAGCTGAAAGTAAAAGCAATTTAAATTTTATTATACATAATTATTATAGTAAAATGATAGTGATGTAAACATTTAAATGTGAATCACAAAAAGAAAAAGTATATATCTATACTAATATTATAAAGCTGAAGAGTTTGTTTTTATGTTTGTTTGCTTGAACGCACTAATCTCCGATTTGAACAATTCTTTAAGTGTTAGATAGTCCATTTATCGAGGGAGGTAACAATCATAGAGTAAATGTTTATAAATTTGTAAGTGTAATAAAGTTGTATTAGTTTTACCTTTTATTTTATCTACTCGCATACTCTTAGAACCTAAGAACGGGTGAACCGATTTTAATGATTTATGTTTTGTCGGATTCCTCTCAAATATCAAGTTAATAAGTAAAACAAAGAGACGAGAGATTTTACGAAGTTTGCTGGGTTACTTTAATGTATTCCATTCGGATCAATATTGCAATTCATACAATTCTTGTTAATATATTTTTTTCATACCATCTTTGTCACCTTAATTATCGATCTTGTATTGTATTGTGTTATTCAACGTAACACAATTTTGGGGCAGAGACAGAGGAAGGAAGTGAACAACCTGTCAAATACAAGGTACCATAAAGTTCACCACAGTACAGATAATACAATGTTAGTAATACACACACATAATTTAACACTTCCCCTTATTCATAACATTGCTATTCTACAATACATAGCTAGAGTTATACATAAACAATGCCTCCACATGCAGACTTCACAGTACTGTACATAAAACAAGTGACTCTACATGCTGTCTGTACATGCTTAATCCAAGTTGACTCTATATAATATCCAATAACATACATAATCAATAATGTCAATACATAAAAACATTATTTTAATATCATTGTAACAATTCAACATTATCAATTCAAATTTAAATCATTCACAAACTTATTATGCTTTACAGAACAAAGTGCTTTTGTGAATATATCAGCTGTCATATTATTTGTAGGAACATATCTTACAGCAAAATTATACTTTTGTATTAGATCTTTCACAAAATGATATCTAAGGTCTATGTGTTTAGTACGTCTATGAGAATATTCTTTAGCCAACAACAATTTTTGAGCGCTTTGATTATCATTAAAGATAACTATACTAAGGCGTTTATCAATAATTTCATACATGAAATTCCTAATAAAACACCAACTCTTTCGCTACATCACAGATGGCTACATATTCGGCCTCTGTACTCCACAAGGCAATGCAACGCTGTTTCCTAGATTCCCAGCTTACAATATCCTTGCCCAACTTTACAACAAAACCTGTGTAAGATTTCCTATCTGCCCCGTCAAAGACGACATCCATTTTTGTCAAGCATGAGTTATGACTCATGCCACGCCGCCGCTCTGACAGGGAGAAACTAACGAGGAGGTTATCATCTATTTTCTTCGTTGAACCAGCATGTTAAAGCAAGGTACAATTTCTGAATAACTATATTTGTGGTACATTCTCCGTTACATAATTATAATAAAAGTAATTACATTTTGTGAACCAGTATGGACCCATATTTAGCCGGGAATAAATTTTGTTCATGATAAAAGTTCACTAAAGATAGTATTAAGCGGAGGACTTAATTTTTAGTCTACAAAAGTGTGTTTAGTCAACTATAATATGTAACTAGTTAAGAAACATTACAAAGTTTAAGAGCCAATAATTAGAGTTTCATTTATTTGCCTTCCCTCTCCGAAAACACTGTTACATAAATGGCTTAATTTATGTAACAGTCTTTTCGGAGAGGGAAGGTAAATAAATGAAACTCTAATTATTGGCTCTTATACTTTGTAATGTTTCTTAACTAGTTACATATTATAGTTGACTAAACACACTCTTGTAGACTAAAAATTAAGTCCTCCGCTTAATACTATCTTTAGTGAACTTTTATCATGAACAAAATTAATTCCCGGCTAAATATGGGTCCATACTGGTTCACAAAATGTAATTACTTTTATTATAATTACATAATAATTATCAAAATATACCAAGAAAGTTGGGCGCCATGTACCAATTGGATGACCATCAAGTCGTTCCAATTCATAAACTAATGGGGACAAAACTCTAGTCACCCTGCATTTTTCATACTTAGGGGCTAGTTTAGACATTTTAAATTTCTGAGCATCACTTTGGGTATAAGTTGACTTCCAAACTATATCACCCACTGAAAATTTTGCATCTCTGCGGCGTAAATTGTAATGCTTGGCATTTTTAGCGTGTGCTTTTAACATTTGTGCACGAACATTATCGAAAATTTCCTTTAAGTAACCAAATTCACCAGCGTAGTCTTCCCGCGGCATTCCTACTTCGTACTCAATCTCAGAATCACGGTAAAAATTACCGTTTATGATAGGTTCCCTACCATGTACTAAGAAAAACGGAGAAAAGCCTGTTGATTCATTTACGGCACTATTTATTGCGAATTGAATTTTATTTAAATTTTCGTCCCATTTTCTATGGTTTTCCTCTACGTAGGAAGCAACTGCGGTCATGACCGTCTTGTTATAGCGTTCAACTAAATGTAACAGTGTTTTCGGAGAGGGAAGGCAAATAAATGAAACTCTAATTATTGGCTCTTAAACTTTGTAATGTTTCTTAACTAGTTACATATTATAGTTGACTAAACACACTTTTGTAGACTAAAAATTAAGTCCTCCGCTTAATACTATCTTTAGTGAACTTTTATCATGAACAAAATTTATTCCCGGCTAAATATGGGTCCATACTGGTTCACAAAATGTAATTACTTTTATTATAATTATGTAACGGAGAATGTACCACAAATATAGTTATTCAGAAATTGTACCTTGCTTTAACATGCTGGTTCAACGAAGAAAATAGATGATAACCTCCTCGTTAGTTTCTCCCTGTCAGAGCGGCGGCGTGGCATGAGTCATAACTCATGCTTGACAAAAATGGATGTCGTCTTTGACGGGGCAGAATGTTCAATCACACCGCATGGAGATTAAATGCGAACAACCACGAAGTAGGACTCCGTATCCATAATCAAAGTAGCCCACCCACGAACTGTGGATATAAAGAACGAAATTGTCAAAACCACATACCAAACAATTATTATTGCACAAGGTCTCAATACGCAGTAACAAAATACTTACATTTGAATTTCTCCCAATCCTCTTAGATTAACCAGAAAACAATTGCAATCAGCAATAAATATTTTATTCACCTCAACATTCCATGTTGAGTTCCAGTATGCCAACACAATCTATAAATGCAGAAATCAAATTTAGAATGTGACACCAAAAAGATTCAAGACTAAGAAATTGATAATAAAAGAATTCTTACCAACAAGCAGCTTTACACATGTATAATGGCCATTTCGGCGAGATGTATTAAACACCTAATATTTAAAAAGGAATTTATCGAATGTCCTACGACATTGTTCTTGAAAAAATGAAAAGTCATTCAATCACCTGGGTGATCTACCCACTATTTCAAATCTCCCAAAAACGAAATCTACTCACCAACAAATCATGAGAAGAAAACATTATATTACAACCAAACTTTACCTAATCTGAAACTAAGACTACTACTCAACATAATTATAAATTAATATATTTTATTTTATAAGTTTACTAATTATTTGCATAAATTATTTCTGGAATGTGCAATTCGAAGACCCACGCATTTGGGGAAAACCCAAAAGATGGCAATTATATTTAGACTTCGTTGCACAGATAACAAAACTAATGATATTACTTTTGGATTAACAATTTATACTTAAATGAAATGTGTTTAATTTATAAAACTGCAATCTATATTTATTTTATTTTATTTAGGCAGAATTAAAATAACAAAATTGAAATTTACGAAATAACATAAATGTTTTCCAAGACTAGTAGCGACATCTAGCAGAATCTAACTTTAACACGTATTTCCCATCTGCAACGCAAGATGGCACTCTGACAATCAATTGATTATCATAGTATATTTTAAATGCAAATAATGTTTTTATGACCCGTTACAATACTCTCCCACGTGCGAAAAATCGCTGCCCCCAGCGATACTACTACAACAAATACTGAAAGCTACTTTAAACATATTCAGAATAGTAGAAAACCTAGAATATTACAAGAATTGTATCAAAACAAGACCAAAAAATGTTAGAAGACACTATAATTCACCACAAAATTTAAGAGCACAAAACATAACAACAAAATTGAAAACTGAGCATGCCATTCAGTTTATAACAAAGAGTTTATTCTATTGCCATCTTGTAAAATCAAGCACCTAGGGCTACGAGAAACACGGAATAAACAACCAGAAAATATGACCCGATGTAGCCAACCGGCAAGCATTGGAATCTAAAATATCCCATTGGGCTGAATTTCTGCCGAACAGGATGTGACTCGAAACGTCACCTTTACGAAAACCCGAAAAGCTAAATAAAATATTATCACCGAAATCTCCCCTAACTGTCTCAGTACACCTCACCGGTTGAACAAAACAGAACACTATTATAACCTCACTACATACAACATGTAGGTTATTTTTTTAAATCTTTAATGTGCCATGTACCAATTGGATGACCATCAAGTCGTTCCAATTCATAAACTAATGGGGACAAAACTCTAGTCACCCTGCATTTTTCATACTTAGGGGCTAGTTTAGACATTTTAAATTTCTGAGCATCACTTTGGGTATAAGTTGACTTCCAAACTATATCACCCACTGAAAATTTTGCATCTCTGCGGCGTAAATTGTAATGCTTGGCATTTTTAGCGTGTGCTTTTAACATTTGTGCACGAACATTATCGAAAATTTCCTTTAAGTAACCAAATTCACCAGCGTAGTCTTCCCGCGGCATTCCTACTTCGTACTCAATCTCAGAATCACGGTAAAAATTACCGTTTATGATAGGTTCCCTACCATGTACTAAGAAAAACGGAGAAAAGCCTGTTGATTCATTTACGGCACTATTTATTGCGAATTGAATTTTATTTAAATTTTCGTCCCATTTTCTATGGTTTTCCTCTACGTAGGAAGCAACTGCGGTCATGACCGTCTTGTTATAGCGTTCAACTAAATTTACTTGGGCGGTATATTTTGGACAATAATGCTGTTTCGGAATATTATATTTTTGTAAGACTTTACGAAAATCGGATCCAATAAATTGTACTCCATTGTCTACAATTACTGTCTCCGGCACACCGTGTGCCAAAATTACATAATTTTCAAAATGTTTAGCCACCAAGGCACTTGTCGCACGACGTAATGGAAATAAAAGAGAGTATTTAGAGAAACAACATGTGATAACAAAAAGAAATGTGTACCCTGAACTAGAGCGAGGCATGGGACCGACCAAGTCCGCAGAAACCACTTGCCACGGTCTTTCGCACTGTTTTGGCCGACCCATGAGTCCAGGCGTAGCCTTAGTGGTATGTTTATACGCGGAACAGATGTCGCAGTCTTTTATAAACTTCTTTACATCCGCAAACATCCGTGGCCAATAATACCTTAAACTTAATCGTCTGTGTGTTTTAAATACACCGAAATGACCGGAAGTGGGTTCACTATGATACTCTTTAATAAGATCCATTACTTTGCCTTTGTGCACTACTTCTTTCCAGTCAAACTCACTGGTTAAGCTGTATTTACTCTTACTGTAACGGAATAATGTATCTCCTTTTAAACTGAAATTCGGAAATTGTTTCGGAACCTGTTGAATACCCTTAAAGACCTTATCAAACCATTCGTCCTTCTCAGCATTTGTTGAAGTATTTACCAAATCTACCTGGAGCAACCTGGATAACGCATCAGGGACTACGTTGTCGGTACCCTTTCTGTGTTCAACGGTGAAGTTGTACTGAGACAATCTACAACCCCAACGCGCGAGTCTACCGGTAGGATTCTCCAAGTTTAGGAACCACTTCAAAGAAGCATGGTCTGTGACAACCTTAAAGGGCATAGAACCAAAATACGCTTGAAATTTTTCAACCGCAAAAATTACCGCTAAGGCTTCCCGCTCTGTAGCGCTATAATTTCTTTCATTTTTATTTAATGAACGACTTGCATAAGCTATAGGGTGCTCACGACCCTCAATTTCCTGTGAAATCATACCTCCTACTCCATACCCTGAAGCATCTGCGTGTACTACAAAAGGTTTTTCGAAATCAGGAGTCGCTAAAATAGGAGCAGAAACCAAAGCATTTTTCAGTTTATTAAACGCTTCTTCTGCTTCATCGGACCATTCAAATTTCTTTTTTTCTTTACTTGTTAATTTATTTAAAGGTGCAGCTATGGTCGAAAAATTTCTAATGAAACGCCTATACCAAGAACAAGTACCTAAGAAAACTTTCACGTCCCGAGCGGAAATTGGTGTACGGAAATTTAAAACTGCTTCTACCTTTCCTGGGTCGGTCCTGAGCCCATACTCATCTACTACATAACCTAAATATTTAATAGAATTTCGGAAAAAATTACATTTATTCATATTTATTGTTAATTTAGCGAACCGAAGCTTCTCAAGTACCCTGTCTAGGAGCAGTAAATGACTGTCCATTTTTGACGTGCAAATTACGATATCATCTATATAACAAAAAACTAACCCATCCTCAATGTCAGAACTGAAGTTTTGTGGAAACAAAGCATCCATTAGCCGTTGTTGTCTGGCCGGAGCACCACAAAGACCAAAAGGCATGACTTTAAATTTGAAAGAGCCGCGACCTGGGACTGTAAAAGTAGTTTTGTTTTGTGAGTCCTTATCTTCACTTAACGGCACTTGCCAAAATGAAGATGACAAATCTATCGAAGATAGGTATTTTGCTTCTTTTAAACTATCTAAAATTTGAGGAATATACGGTATCGAATAAGAGTCACCCTTCGTAACGGAATTTAATTTTCTACAATCTAAACAAAATCTCCACTCGCCACTTGGTTTGTGTACCAAAAGCACTGGGTTGTTCCACGGGCTTTCACTAACCGTAACAATATCCAGTTCCAGCATTCTGTCTAATTCAGCATTTAGAGCAAGTTTCTTATCAGGTGAAAGTGGGTATTGTTTCGCTTTAATAGGTTGAGCATCGCCGGTATCTATCACATGCGACATTAGATTAGTTCTTCCTAAACCTATTTTTTCAGATGAAATTTTTTCAAACTTATTCACCATGGCTCTTGCTGATTCCTGCTGGTATACAGTTAAGTGGTCATACGAAATAATTTTATTAATTTGTTTATCGGAATTACAAACAGAAATGAATTTTCCCGGTGCTCTTCTATAATCTACCTTCTCAAATATAGCAGAAGCTAAACCGAAAATTTTCCAAAAATCACAACCGTATATCAGGTCGGAAATTATACTTGGAATAACATAAAATTTCATAACACTTGTTTTATCCCGGAAAGTTACCGGAATAAACATATATCCTATGGATTCAACCTGAACACCGTTTGCTACATTACAAGTAATGTCCTTTACGGAATGGAACTTAAACCCATATTCACACAACTTCTTGTGAGAATTATTTCCTAAAATTGAAACGGAAGCACCGGAATCGAGCAACCCTACAACTTCTATGTCATTAATGGAAACCTTTAAAAATGGTCGGATATCATCCTTATTTGCAGAAAACAAGACCGTAGCAGCAGAAGGTGTTTTACGAAATTTACTGTTTACAAAATATCTAGTTTTAACAATGCTACGGTCAAATTTTAGTTTTTTGAATTTTTGTTCTTACTGCAAGTCGGACACGTTTTTGTCAAATAGCCTATTTGCCCGCAGGTAAAACATCTAATAACATCAGGAGTTTCTTTGCACTCCTTAAAGTTGTGGTTACCCTTACCACACTTATAACAAGAACCAGAACTTTGGTCAGTCTGACCCTTTCTGGTTGTCACAGGCCCAGCCAATCCGGAGCGAGATTCCCCACCTGGAGATCCGCCGAATTTAAAACGATTTCCTTTTGCAACGTTACGACCAGGAAACCCTTTGCCTGACGGCCTGTGATCATTTTTGTAACCTACAACGGAAATGTGACTATTTGGAGAACCAGAATTATCATCAGAAGAGTTATTATTGCTTTCATTATTAGCAGCATTTTCAGAGCCATGCACTGCAGCGACCTGCTTTATTTTTGACTTCAGGTATGCAAATTCACTGCCTAGCACGCTTGGGCTGTTCTTCGGTTCGGAAAATAAGGCAGCTCGCTGCTGGGCAGCTTCCAATCGCCTACATTTACACTTTAAATCAGCAACAGAATTAACCTCAACTAATGCTAATTGTTGAGAGAAGAACGGCCTAATGTTATGAAGCAATATTTGTAACTTTTCCTCCTCTGAGAGCGCTGATTTTAATCTACCGAACATGCAGAACATAATGGAGAAATATATATGCACAGGTTCCTCTACACCTTGTGTTCGCGCTCTAATTTCCCCCAAAAGGCGGTACTCATAATCCACTGGCTCAAATTCCTCCAATAGTAAAGACCTGAATTGAACCCAATTATCAACCTGTGTACGAACACCCCTAAACCAAATCAAAGCCTGGTCGACCAACAACAAGGAGATTGAACTGAACAAAGTATGGTCTGAAATTCCATACGACAATTTAAGATCTTCCACACCATCTAAGAAAGACCTAGGATCTGAGACACCATTAAATTTTATTTTCCATTTACCCACTATTTCGTTCCCAGGACAAGCCTGAACTGGCTTAACCCGTAATGTTTCAGCGGGTGTGTCAAATGTTTCATCTTCAGAGAGGTCCTCCCTCTGATTGGGTGTAGACCTAACAACACGCTGCAGCAAAGCTTCTACTGATAGTGACAACTCCTGTTTTGTTTCTAGTAAAACCTTATCACTTGGCTGAACTCTCATTAACCTATAAAATAGATGTTGACCCAAAGCCTTTGAACGCACACCTGAATACCTATCAAAAAACTTGCAAAATTTTTCAACCAAACCACTCAAATCACTAACTTTTTGTTTGATAAGAGACAACTCGTCCTCCGGGTCATACTCTGTTTCAATAATTTGCTCTGAAGGAGAGTCACTCAGTAACCCCCGAAGTTGCTTTCTCATGTCAGAGACAGTTGATGCCGGGGTCTCCAACCTAATTTTTACCTCATAGGCCAGTTCATCTCTATTCAGAGCATGCACATTTAATGGCCCTTCCATATTGCAGCCTAAATTATTAAATTATAATAGTAAAAAAATTCCTATATTTGTGTGGTACAGACTTTACAAAAAAACTTAATTTTAATTATTTCAAATGGTCGAAATAAGTTAAACCTAAAACAACATACAGATTTACTTAGGTGATGTACACAGGTTCTCAACATATAACAAAATTAATGTTTTAACCGATATGTCCTCAAACATCATCGACAGTGGAAAACTAAAAAATTAATTTTAAAAAATTAACACATACAGAATACAGAATATAGATGTTGACAAATATACAGATTGTTGGCAATAATACTGGTTAACTAAATCCAAAAATGTTTGGGTACTATTCTCCGTTAGCCCTTAACCTCTCTGATCACAAGTTACATAAAATTTAACAAAATGTTTTAACAGAATAACATAATAATTATCAAAATATACCAAGAAAGTTGGGCGCCATTTATGTAACAGTGTTTTCGGAGAGGGAAGGCAAATAAATGAAACTCTAATTATTGGCTCTTAAACTTTGTAATGTTTCTTAACTAGTTACATATTATAGTTGACTAAACACACTTTTGTAGACTAAAAATTAAGTCCTCCGCTTAATACTATCTTTAGTGAACTTTTATCATGAACAAAATTTATTCCCGGCTAAATATGGGTCCATACTGGTTCACAAAATGTAATTACTTTTATTATAATTATGTAACGGAGAATGTACCACAAATATAGTTATTCAGAAATTGTACCTTGCTTTAACATGCTGGTTCAACGAAGAAAATAGATGATAACCTCCTCGTTAGTTTCTCCCTGTCAGAGCGGCGGCGTGGCATGAGTCATAACTCATGCTTGACAAAAATGGATGTCGTCTTTGACGGGGCAGAATGTTCAATCACACCGCATGGAGATTAAATGCGAACAACCACGAAGTAGGACTCCGTATCCATAATCAAAGTAGCCCACCCACGAACTGTGGATATAAAGAACGAAATTGTCAAAACCACATACCAAACAATTATTATTGCACAAGGTCTCAATACGCAGTAACAAAATACTTACATTTGAATTTCTCCCAATCCTCTTAGATTAACCAGAAAACAATTGCAATCAGCAATAAATATTTTATTCACCTCAACATTCCATGTTGAGTTCCAGTATGCCAACACAATCTATAAATGCAGAAATCAAATTTAGAATGTGACACCAAAAAGATTCAAGACTAAGAAATTGATAATAAAAGAATTCTTACCAACAAGCAGCTTTACACATGTATAATGGCCATTTCGGCGAGATGTATTAAACACCTAATATTTAAAAAGGAATTTATCGAATGTCCTACGACATTGTTCTTGAAAAAATGAAAAGTCATTCAATCACCTGGGTGATCTACCCACTATTTCAAATCTCCCAAAAACGAAATCTACTCACCAACAAATCATGAGAAGAAAACATTATATTACAACCAAACTTTACCTAATCTGAAACTAAGACTACTACTCAACATAATTATAAATTAATATATTTTATTTTATAAGTTTACTAATTATTTGCATAAATTATTTCTGGAATGTGCAATTCGAAGACCCACGCATTTGGGGAAAACCCAAAAGATGGCAATTATATTTAGACTTCGTTGCACAGATAACAAAACTAATGATATTACTTTTGGATTAACAATTTATACTTAAATGAAATGTGTTTAATTTATAAAACTGCAATCTATATTTATTTTATTTTATTTAGGCAGAATTAAAATAACAAAATTGAAATTTACGAAATAACATAAATGTTTTCCAAGACTAGTAGCGACATCTAGCAGAATCTAACTTTAACACGTATTTCCCATCTGCAACGCAAGATGGCACTCTGACAATCAATTGATTATCATAGTATATTTTAAATGCAAATAATGTTTTTATGACCCGTTACACAGTCAGCATCAGCATAAGCTTCAATGTTCAAGCTTGTACTTTTGTAAAAACAAAGACCGCGATTAATAGTTTCCGCCAAATACCGTAAAACGCGTTTAGCAGCTACCCAATGACTATTATCAAAATGAGTCAAGTATTGACTCAACTGACTGCAGCTGAATGTTATGTCAGGCCTTGTACATACTGAAAGATACATCAAACACCCGACTAACTGTTTATATTGATAAATGTTATCATCCAATGGTTCTGATTCTGATTTTAACAATTTATTATTAACAATCATAGGTGTGGTAACATATTTACATTCTTGCATATTAAATCGTTTAAGTAATCTTTTTACATATTCTGTTTGGTCCAATTTTAAAACATTCTTATCTCTAGAAAGCCTCATTCCTAAACAACTCTTAAGTGGACCTAAATGCTTAACTGAAAAATTACTTTCTAACAATTTACATAGGCCTTTAGTATCACATGTACTCAAAATGTAAAAATCATCTACATATAAAGCAATTATAGTCAGATCCTTATTATTTCTATTGACATACACACATGGTTCACACTTATTTTGTACATATCCATTCTCAGTCAATAGTTGGTGTACTTTCAAATTCCACATTCTACTTGCTTGCTTTAAACCATATATGTATACATTTTGACAAAAGACACACCTTATTATAGTCAGAACTAAAACCAGGAGGTTGCTCCATGTATATTATTTCATTTAAATCGCCATGCAAAAACGCCGTAGTGACGTCAATATGTTCTATAGACATATCATAATGGTGAGCAAGGGAAAACAAAATACGCATCGTCGAATGACGTACGGCACGAGAAAAAGTTTCAGAAAAATCTACACCTTCTTTCTGACTAAAGCCGCGAGCAACTAAGCGCGCTTTATATCTATCAAAATTTCCTGACGTATCATGTTTCACCTTGTACACCCATTTGCATTTCACAACATTGGTACAATTTTTATATCACAGTAATATTGCTATTTGTCGGATATGCTTGCCAACTGGATCCCTGATCGGGTGAAGGCCTCCTCCAGAGAGTGCCACTCTTCTCTGTTTTTTGCCAAGATCGGCCAACTGCTTGATCCAATGGTCTCAATCTCGTCCTTCCACCTTGCTTTTGGTCGACCTCTGCGTCTGTATCCATGGGGTAACAATGTCAATATAACAATAGTAGGTACAACTCATGCACTTACTTACCTATCTATTACCAAACCGACCAAAACAATTATACGACAAAAACTCAAGGAAAATAATATTCAAACAAATCAAAACAGACAAATAGGAACAACTCATGTATAGTCGGCCAATGAGTTGGGTATGCAGGGCAAAAACTTCTACGCCATAGTAGAAACTGACTGCAAATAATATGCAAGTTTGTATTTCATATTTAATAAGTGTAATATATCCACTATTTAGATATATAACTCATTTATCCATAACTGGTGTCGTAAGTCTTTTCTATGACCTAGAAGTTTTTGCCCTGCATACCCAACTCATTGGCCGACTGTACCTACTTCGAAACTACATACTTCAAATTTCGAAATAATAGAAATTGCGACACGTGCGTCCGAGACAGCCCGTAGAGTTTAGCGTAATGTTAAATATCAAAATTCACCCAGTTGTTTTTAAACTTAGCGCTTTCAAACAGACAAACTATCTCCCGCGATTTCATCTGTGTGGTAGGTACATCAATAAAAAAACTCAATAACAGAAAATAAAATTCCTACCTACCTAAATAAACCTATTTCTGATAATAACTAATCTAAACTCAATAAATAAGCAAAATCCCTATAAACTAATATCTATACGAATGTCTTATCCTACCTAACAGTATTATAAAATAACCTACGGTCACTACGTACAATATCAAATATTACTACCTATACCAATACTTTAAAATTGAAATCTATACAGTACGACTTATATAAAAATAAACCTTTCGGTTTATCTTTATAAGTCGAACCGCAAATATAAGTTTGTCATAGGTCATTTATAACCTACGACAAACTTAATTTTGCGGTTCGGGAGCAAACCGCAAAGTTAAGTTTGTATTTTATTGTATATTATTATATAACCTACTACGACCTATTAGATTAAAAATACCCTATTAGGGAAAAAAGGAAATAAAAGCAAATCGGATTTTTTTAAAGTAAAGGAAACTATCTAACCTACTTATAACTATAAACTAAAAGAAATATCAAGTATGAACAAAATTAATTTACAGGACCTAATTAATAAAAAACACTTAAAAAGTTATACGAAACAATAAAATAATTTTACTGGATTGAAAAATGTAATTCTCTATAGCGCAAATTTGTCTAAAATCGCATGCGTCCGACAACGATGCCTGCCGCAGATGCCGCCACACTTCGGCGAATGTACGCGACTACGACCGACGGCAGCGGTGGCGATGCAGCAGAGCATTCGTTAAAAGGAATTTAAGCTTCAAAAGCGAAAGATTTCTTATCAAGTACCTAAATATAAAGTTTCATGGTTTTATCTTTTAAAATTAAGAAATCCCATACAAACTTTCAACCTCTATTTCAGCCCCTTCATCCCTTTTTAAAAAAAAAAAAAAAAAGTAGCCTATGTTCTGTCTCAGGGTCTAAAGATTGTCTGTACCAAATTTCATCAAAATCGGTCGCGAGGTTTAAGCGGGAAAGCGTAACAGACAGACAGAGTTACTTTCGCATTTATAATATTAGTTTTTAATAAAAAAGATGTGCCAGATATTTTACAATTAAAGTCGAGTAGATAGAAATGGTCATATTGTTGTTTTAGGTATAATTCTGTCAAAAATAGCGAAAACAAAATACAAAATGACCATTTATTGTCAAAATCAATACTGGAACTGTATTACAGGTATTTAGATATGAGAAATAATAAGTGAAGCTTCAAAATTTATACTTTATCGTCAAAATTACTAACTCAGCCACGGGTTAGGTTAGGTTAGGTTGCTGACGGTCGGCTTTTGCCGAACGTGGGTGGCGCCAGCGTCGCCAGCCGACGGCTTTACGCGGGGGTGGTACGGTCAATGGCACTGTACGGCGCACCCGTGTGGGCGGAGGCCTTGTCCGCCGGGAACAGGGCGCGGTTGTGGAGACCGCAGCGCGTCCTGGCGGTCAAGGCCATTCGTGGATACCGCACGGTGTCGACCGACGCAGCGTGTGCGTTGGCCGGAACACCCCCGTGGGATTTGGATGCGGAAGTGCTCGCCGAAGTGTACAGGCGCAGGGCGGCTGCTCGGGCTGAGGGTTCTGTCCCCATGCCCGAGCAGCTGCGTGCGTGGCGGGAGGAGGCCCACCGGACGCTGATGGTCCGGTGGGGGAATCGGCTGGAGGCTCCACGTGCTGGTTTTCGCACCGTGGAGGCGCTCCGGCCGATTCTCGAGGAGTGGGCAGGGCGGCAGCATGGGACTCTCTCCTTCAGGCTGGTGCAGGTGCTGACCGGGCATGGTTGCTTCGGGAAGTACCTGCACAGGCTGAAGAGGGAGGCGAGCCCCATGTGCCACCACTGCGACTGCGGTGAGGACTCGGCGCAGCACACTCTCGAGCAGTGTCCTGCTTGGGAGGTGCAGCGCCGGGATCTCACCGCGGTCATTGGGAACGACCTCTCGCTGCCGGCTGTGGTCGCGGCAATGAGCAGCGCGAGGTCGTGGGATGCGGTCGCATCCTTCTGTGAGGACGTCATCTCGCAGAAGGAGGCGGCGGAGCGGATCAGGGAGGACTCACTCCTGGCTGATCCGCTCCGCCGCCGGCGAGCTGGGCGGCGAAGGCGCGCGTACGCCGCGAGCCTAATGCCGCCCTAAGCGAGGCCGCGGGCGGTGGAGGGGGTTTTCCGCCGCCCGCTGATGCCTTCCGCGACGGAAGTGACGCCCTGGGTGTGCCCGGGGCGTCGCTACGAGAGTAGGACTGAGTAGAGTCGGGTGCCCGGTCAGAGGTCGAACTGGGCACGGTCGCCGCGGCGAGCCCTGTGGATATAATATCGATCCGGGGCTCGCCGACCACCATCTTTCGGCGACGAGGGCACACCGCGGGGTTTTAGTGGGTATTCTGTACCGTTTAACATCGTAGGCACGGGAGTCCCACATAGCCACTCTGCCCGTCCCCCCACGGGTGGGGTGGTATGCGTAAAAGCATTTCCCCGCGAAAAAAAAAAAAAAAAACGTTAGGTTGCTGACTTAGTAATTTAGAAGGCAACATACATTTTTGGGGGCGAATAATGGTATTAAAAAGAAGCCTGTTTAAATAGCACCCTTTAGATATTATATTAGTATAAAACTAACTTCAATTATTGTAGATTCTGATATTGAAAACAATGCTGATACTATACGTAGATAAACCTAGAATGAAAATTTAGAACATATAAAGATTAAAAAAACTCACCAGCAACACTAAGCGGAACGCCATGAGCAATTTCTTTATCAGTAAGCAGGCAGGGGTAAGAGTTCCGCAGTCTTTGTCCTTCATGATCAAACTGATGTTTATCAAAATGTTTTTCACAGACACGTTTCTGTTATCGGTTTAAAGAATTTGATATAGAAATTTGAATCAGCCTATGGCAACACTACTCGGTATAAAGGGATTAAGAAGATGGCGTTAGATCATTAAGAAAAAAATATTGTTCGTTATAATAAAATAGTGTAAAAGTGTAAAAGTATCTCTGCATTAATATAAAACTTCCATAACACAAAATCGTTTAACTTATTAAGTCTAAAAAACCACAACAATTTGGTAGCAGAGCGTGGTTAGACGTACAAAAGTTAAACGTGTCAGAACCTGCACGTGGTTGGAGAAAACCAAACAAGTGGAAGAATTTTGTTCGAGGATATTGTCGTGGCAAAGTGGAGAAACTTGCACGTCGAGCATCGTCAAAATGGAAAAAATTAAAGTGAATGTGGAGACGCTAAATAACAGCAATTATACTATATGGGCAATGCAAATAGAAGCACTTCTAGATTCAAAAGATTTGTTCGACGAAGTCATTGTAAAATAAGAGCCCAAGATCACAGGAAGTGATAAGGATGATTGGATAAAGAAAAATAAAGAAGCTTACAGTATAATTATTCTAACTATTTCACCGGAGATAGCAATCATATACAGAGGAGTAAAAAACGCAAAAAATATTTGGGACTCACTTAAAGTTAGATTTGAAGGAGAAATTGAAGATCAGATTATGAATCAGTACTTAGAAATATCAAAATTAAAGAAAAACAACAGTGAAAACATTGGTCAATACATACTAAGAGGAAAAGGTCTTGCTACAGAAATAAAACAATTGGGAAGAAATGTGACAGAACGTGAACTTGTTAGATATATAGTGGAAGGACTGCCTGAAAAGTATAGTGCTATATCAGCAACATTAATAGCTAACCGAGGAATAACATTACCTCACTTGAGGCAAATTTTACTTGATTATGAAAAGAAAATAACAGATACAAGACATGATAACCCATCTGTATCTGCATTCCGTTCAACAACATCAAAAAATAAGAAATGTTTTATTTGTTCTAAACTAGGGCATTTGAAGAGCCAATGTTGGTTTAATCCGGAAAACAAAGATAAACCTACACAGAAAGCAAACAATAAAGCAAATAAGTTCCATAAAAAACCTATAAATAAGGAGGAAAAAGCCAAGTTTACAGATTGTGCACTATTCACATGTTTGAATGAAGAAATAGAAGATAGTACAAAGTGGCACATAGATTCTGCATGCACATCTCACATGACCAGCTCCGATACAATGATGACAAGTAAAGAAGTATCTGTAAGAGAGATCTAAACAGCAGAGAAAGAACGCAGCATAACATCTGAATATGAAGGCAATATATTAGTTTATCCAGAGAATAATAACAACATGCAATTAACACTTCAGAATGTTTTACATGTACCAAAGCTCAATGGAAACTTATTATCGGTGTCAAGTATTGTGGAAAATGGAAATAAGGTTAATTTTCATAAGAATGGAGTGGATGTATATTCTAGCGACAATACTCTACTATGCAAAGGTAAATTAGAAGATGGTTTGTTTACTATAAATTTGAAGCCAAGAGAATTAACAACTATGAGAAACACATATTGTTTAAAAACTTCTATCAACTCTATTATGGATTTGTGGCACAAAAGGTTAGGCCATATTAACATAAATTACCTGAAGCAGTTACAAAGCAAAAATATGGTTTATGGTCTGGACAATTTGAATGATTCATTAAACTTTTGTGAAAGCTGTTCTAAAGGGAAAATAACAAGAAATGAAGGTGTGAATACTTACAGTGAAATGACCACAAAGCCATTGGAAAGATTATATATTGATTTGTGTGGGCCTACCCAGGTAGAAACACTTGGTGGTAGCCGGTTTATGATGATAATTGTTGATCAGTTTACTAGAAGATATTTTGTAGACTTACTGCATTCAAAGAATGAAGCTGTAAAGAAATTGAAAGATTTTATAGAAAGAAGAAAAAATGAATTAAACTTGAGAGTTAAAATAATAAGATCAGATAATGGGAAAGAATTTGTGAATGAAGAATTAGAGAACTATTTTACCAGTAAAGGAATTAAACATGAGAAAACTGTACCATATTCACCGAGAAGCAATGGGGTAGCCGAGAGAGGTAACCGGACACTTCTGGATATGGCTAGAACAATGTTAATTGAAGCAAATTTACCACTAACCTTTTGGGGTGAAGCTGTAAACACTGCAGCCTATATCTATAATTTAACTCCAACTAAAACCAAATCAGATAAGACTCCGCTAGAGTTATGTGATGTGAGAAAAAAGCGGTTTTTGTCATTTTTCGCCTTACTAAACAGTATAGAAAGGATGTAAACCTTAAAACACCCAGTTTCATACGTAATTTTAAAAATAACATTTAGCAAGTCTAAGCAATTTGGCATGATTACGAAAATTTCCTTGAAGTACAAATTCTAAACATAGTATGTCAGAATACAAATTTAAAACCCTAGCAGCTCAAGCGACTTACTAAGTTATGAATTTTAAATACCTACTTGCTATGATTTGAATTTGGCGTCAATTGTAAAATCAATGTAATTTCGATTAGTAAGTCCAGTGTCACCGGTGCAAGGGGGTGCATTTTCTGGGTTAAAAAAGAATAAAATGAGTTACAAGCAATTTTATCGGTCCAGGCGTGTAGTGGGTGCTTTGTAAGTCGAAAACGAACGCAGGTAAGAAATAACGTCGTTCGCTGTGTGGCAAATAGCGCCATCTTGCTGGAACCACATGTTGTTCACGTACATATTGTTTAATACAAGCCAAAAGAAACTGTTTATCATTGATCTGTAGCGCTCGCCGTTGACGGTGATGGCCTCGCCAAGGTTGTTTTCGAAGATGTATGGACCAATGACGCCGCCAGACTAAAATATGTACCGAACAGTAACTTTTTGTGAATGCATTGCCACCTGGTGAACCACATGTGTGGGTGGTGGTCATCCCATCCCATACGGCAATATCGCTTATTAACAAAACCATTAATCCAAAAAGTGCCTCATCGCTAAAGATATTTTTTTTGCACTAACACTTTTGCGTAGTACACTAAAGAACACTCATTTTGATAATAAAGTTTTATCATTTGCACATGCAGTGCTGCTCAACCGTGTGACTTGCCATAGTGATTTGGCATCAGTGACTGAATAAGAAAAAACTGATTTGAAAGATGCCGCCAAAACAAAATGGCCGCCACAGATTATTAACATGGACCCGCTCTATTTGAAAGACCTTTTTAATCAAAATCTGCATTCATAGGACTTATGAACGGTACTTTTGTATTATTTTTAATCGTATATATACTATTAATGTATTGAATTTGTTTAGTCTTTACGTTTACCATAGAAATTCAAATTGATAACCTAGCAAGCAGACTTACTAGTATGTTTTGATATTGTTCTTACAGTCATATTTGGGTAAATTTACAAATAAAAATAAAGTATGAGAGATTCAAGTGCAACTATACTCCAAAAAGATTACGAGTATTACAACCTAAAATGTCAACAATATAGCACAACTTTTTGCCAAACATCCAAATCGCTATCTGTTCTGGTTTCTTTAGGCGAACGAATCAAAGTAGCCGACCCGTTTTTTGGCTCTCCTGAACATTTTTGTTGGAAGGAGTTACTATGTTTTGATTTTAAGCAGCCGAGCCATCTGTGAAGCATTTAAGGACATTTGGATGTAATGTAACATATAAAGTAAATGACAGATATAGACATAAATTGGAACCCAAAGGAAAACAAGGAATACATGTTGGATATTCGAGAGAACGTAGAGCATATAGGATATACAGCCAAGAAGAAAATAAAATACATGGAACTAGTGATGTTATATTTAATGAAGGAAATTTTGGAATACAAGAAAACTTTAATAAAGAAGAAAATGTCAGTAAAGAAGAAAACTACAATATTATTAATTATGATATTTTTATTGATGAAGAACCTGAAGATATAAATAATCAGCTAGAAGTAATTGATGAAAATGACAACATAGATGACCTGGATATTCTAGAAGAGTGTCAAGAAGAAGAAGTAGAAGACGTAGAACATACACCTGAAAACATAGAAGAAGTTATGATCAATGAACCTGAAGAAAGAAGAATAAGAAATAGAAAACCTCCAAAGAAATTACAAGATTATCAAGTCTATTCAACACAAGAAGATATTCCAAAAACATTTGAAGAGGCAATCAAAACTAAAGAAGAACAGTTTTGGCGAAACGCCATGATAGAAGAACTCGGTTCAATGGAAGCCAATGATGTTTGGAAGTTGGTTGAAAGACCTAAAAATAAAAAGGTTATTAAGAGTCGTTGGATTTTCACTAAAAAGAATCAAGGCAATTTAGATTTTAAATATAAAGCAAGATTAGTAGCAGCAGGTTATAATCAAACTAAAGGAAAAGACTATGCAGAAGAATTTAGCCCAGTAATGAGATTGGCAACTTTCAGAACACTAGTATCAGTCGCAGCATATAAAAATTACAAAATAAGATTTTTTGATGTAAAAACTGCCTACTTAAATGCTCATTTAGAAGAACCAATATATTTAGAACAACCCCCAGGATATATAAAAGATGAAAACAAAGTATACTGTGTCAGTAAAAGTATTTATGGATTACCACAATCTGGAAGATGTTGGTATGAAGAATTATGTAAAATCTTAAAGAAGGAGAACTTAAGTCAATTGAAGTCAGATCCATGTACTTTTATATTATTATATAAAGATCAAGATGTATATCTTATCATAGCAACTTATGTTGATGATTTTATGATTATTACTAATACAAATGATAACATAAATAATATAGTTTCAAGACTATCTAAAATTTTTAATTTAAGAGAAGTTACTAAGTATAATACATTTTTGGGAATGAATATAGTAAAAGAAGGATCAAAAATTATTATTCATCAAAAGGATTATATTATAAGAAAAATACATGAGAAGTTTAACATGAAAGATTCTAATCCGGTCAAAACCCCTGGCATCATCGGTGAAGATCTTCAAAATATATCAGACTCTCCGTCAGTACCTCAAATACAATATCAAGAAGCTATTGGAACATTAATGTATTTAACAACAGGAACAAGACCAGATATATCATTTGCCGTGTCATATTTATCTCAATTTAACAAGGACCCTAGAGAGAAACACTGGAAGGCAATTAAAAGAGTTTTTAAACTATCACGATTTGTACACATAATTATCACGGGTCTTAATCGCGTAAATATTTTAAAAATATTTACGCGATTAAGACCCGTGTCTATAATATATAATTAAAAGAGTATTTAGATACCTAAAAGGTACACAAAATATTGGTCTGGAATTTACTTATGATAATGGTAAGTTAAATGGAACATCTGATGCAAGCTGGTGCACTACAGAAGATGCAAAATCATTTGGTGGATATTTTATTAAAATTGGCAAGAATATTATAAATTGGAAATGTAACAAACAAAGGATTGTAGCACTGTCTACAATGGAATCAGAATTACTGTCATTTTGTGAATGTACCTGTGAGATTAAATGGTATATTAATTTACTAGAGGATATAAAGCAGGAAGACCTTTTCAACAAGCCAGTAGATATTAAAACAGATAGTCAAGCATTAATTAATTGGATAAAGAACCCTAAGCAAAGTAATCACTCAAGACATATAAATAGAAAATATTTCTTTGTAAAGGATGAATATGAGGCAAAAGTTATAAACCCTATATTTGTATATTCTAAAGAGCAAGAAGCTGACATATTGACCAAATATTTACCCAATGAAACAGTTACAAAGTTTATAGACTCTGAACTTAATAATTTTGTAATGATTGAGTAATTCTGTATAAAGATAGATTTTAGTAATTGTTTGTAATATGTTAACAGTAATTTATTTCTATAACAAATTAGGGAAGGAATTGTTATCGATTTAAAGAATTTGATATAGAAATTTGAATCAGTCTATGGCAACACTACTCAGTATAAAGGGATTAAGAAGATGGCGTTAGATCATTAAGAAAAAAATATTGTTTGTTATAATAAAATAGTGTAAAAGTGTAAAAGTATCTCTGCATTAATATAAAACTTCCATAACACAAAATCGTTTAACTTATTAAGTCTAAAAAACCACAACAGTTTCCTTAATAATTGCTCTTTAGTGAGTCCAATGAGGAGGGAATTTGTTGGCACTAGGAAGGACATCCACAGATTTCTAAGTTCGTCGTTCTTGGGAAAACTAAAAAGCCGGGTCTCACTTGTTGCATTGCAACCACCTACACAGCACTTACGGGTTCCCATGACGAATAATCGTACATACAATATGCACAATCAGTATTGTCTCAAACTACAGAGGAAATTTTGCGTCCTAAGGATCTCAACTCAGTAAAATACGAGGAAATACACTCAGGGGCAAGCATTCGACAGAATTTCGATTCGACTGTGAAGATTTTTGACTTTTGACAATGAGAAATACATAAAGACCAAGAAGAAAAAGGCAAATGGTATGGAAGTATTCAAGAAGACATACCGTCAAAACCCTGGTATAACAAACTGAAGTCAGCCAGCAGAGATTATATTACTACTATAAACAGACTTCGATTTGGACATTGCACCACACCTGCACACTTAGCGAGATTGAAAATCATAAACAGTGATGCCTGCAAAGAATGTAATATGCCTCAAGCGGATATTGAACATCTGATTTTTAAATGTCAAACGTATAACCTCCAAAGACTTATCCTAGCCAGTGAAATAAGTGAATTTAGTGAAATAGTGACAAATTATAATCCCTCCCGCCGCCGATTAAGTGACTTATTATAAAACGTGAAACTATTTTTACCAATATATCAATATGTGAAAAATACAATTGGAAGAATCGACCCTTGACAACACTGCTTCAGCGAATAGCAAATCAACCACCCCGGCGGCGTTAGATAAGAAATCACGTAAACCGGCCAAATAATGGGTATATTAGTCACTTTTTAATTATTATTTTTTATGTTATTTTGTAGGTCGCAAGTAAATTAAGTTCCCAGTTTTGACACGACTCAATGACACTTGTCATTGACATAGTATCTGTCATTGTAATGTCACTCACAATAGCTTGCGTTCTGAAACTGTGAAATATCGATGCTTGGTACTGAGTCTTTTTAGTTAACATTATTATGTATAATTTATTATAGTGCATGCTATAAAATTGGCGAGTGCATAGAGGATCAAGCTAAGTACTTTATTGCTTATCTTAGTTTTTTATAGGTTACGTTACGTTTAGTTTTATTATTATATTGTATATATTCATATTTATTTATTTTATAGCAGTATATATATATCAATATGATAGATGATGATTATTCTGATGATGATTTTGCTTCTTGTTCGTCCTCCTATGCGTCTGATGTGAGTTTTGCGAGTGCGTTTGATGGAAACGACTCTATACATCTCCGCGACCAACTTTTTTCTACTTTTTCTTCTTGTTCAAATTTTTTCAACATAGTTCACATTAACGCTCAAAGTGTTCACGCCCACTATCCTGACCTTGTTTCATCCTTCGATGCAGATACTGTCCACGCCGTCCTTATTTCCGAAACCTTCCTTAAACCTGCTTTCCCATCTACACAATATCCTTTAACAGGTTATAAGTTAGTGCGCAACGGTAGAATAGGCAAAGGCGGCGGAGGGGTTGGAATTTTTCTTAGGGGTGATATCTCCTATAAGATTATTGATAAGTCTCCGAGTGATTATTCTAAATCTGCTGAGCACCTTTTCCTTGAAATTATTTTTAAACACACCAAACTTCTTCTAGGGGTGTACTACAGTCCCTCTTGCCAAATTGACTACTTTGCGTCATTTGAAGCCAAATTAGAAAATTTTTCTCCTCTGTATAATCAGACCATTATCCTCGGCGACTTCAATACTTGTCTCCTCAAAGATGACTCACGTAGCCGAAAACTTCACGCACTTGTCTCTTCTGTCAACATGCATATCCTTCCTTTAGAGGTAGGATTTAGATCCTACCTACAATGCTCCTCACTCCACACCTTCCCTTCTAGATTTGATTATAGTATCTGACTCTAAAAAAGTGGCATCCTATGGTCAAATTCCTGCCTCTTTCTCCTACCATGATCTTATTTATCTCTCCTATAAAGTTCGTCCTCCTAAACGCAAGAGTAAATTTCTTTTTCTTCGCAGTTTTAAAAATATGAATTTGGAGCGTTTGAGGGTGGACGCGAGCAGTATTGACTGGGCTTCTCTCTTCGAATGTGGGGATCTTGACGGCAAGGTATCCATTTTTTCAAAACGTCTCTTAGGGCTATATGACACACATGCGCCTCTGAAGAAAGTAAGAGTAAAACATCCTCCTGCACCTTGGCTTTCTAGCACTATAAAAGCATTCATGTCGAAAAGGGATAAAGCCAAGCGGAAATATAAAAAATACCCCACGGAGGAGAACTGGGATGTGTACAAAAAGCTCCGGAACCGCTGCAGTCGTATGTGTAGAGATGCAAAAAGGCGCCACATCCACAATTCTATTCTAAACCTCAACACTCCACAAGTATGGCAATTTCTAAAAACACTAGGTATTGGTAAGGTTTCGGAAAATAATAGCATTGACATGGATCTTGATTCACTCAATGTTCATTTTTCGAAACCTCCAATCACAATGGATCCAAATATTAAATATTCTACATTAAACTATCTCGCAACTCTTCCCATGCCAGTAAATACTTCATTCTCGTTTACCCCAATTGCGGAACAAGATATTAAGAAATCCATTCAATCCATTTCCACCAAAGCTGTCGGTAACGATGGTATCCAAACCCAAATGCTCCTTCCTATTCTTGATGAAATCCTACCAATCCTTACGCATCTGATCAACTACTCCCTTTACACCGGCACCTTTCCTAAATCTTGGAAAAATGCGTATGTCCTACCACTTGCCAAGACCAAAAACCCTTCCTTGCTCTCGCACTTCCGTCCTATTTCCATCCTTCCAGTCTTGTCCAAAGTCCTAGAAAGTGTGGTTCAAAAACAACTGTCTTCCTACCTCTCCTCTAACGGCCTGCTAAGTCCATACCAATCCGGATTTCGACGGCCATAGCACTGTTACAGCTTTAGTCAAAATTAGTGATGATATCAGATTGGCCATGGAGAACAAGCTGCTAACTATTCTGGTATTAATAGACTTCAGCAGTGCCTTCAATTCCGTTGATTTTGACATCATCCTAGGAATCCTCTCCTCACTTAATGTTTCTGTTTCTGCAATTGCGTGGTTTAACTCATATCTTCAAGGTCGCTCGCAGTGTGTTCGCGCTGATGAGAAAAACTCTCAATGGTGCAAGCTTACTGCGGGCGTTCCTCAAGGTGGCGTCCTCTCTCCTCTACTGTTCTCCATTTTTATTAATGCAATCACGAAAGTGCTAACTTCTCACTTCCATCTCTATGCAGACGATCTGCAGCTTTATCGTCACTTTAAAGTAGGTGAGTTTGCTGAAACTGTCACTGCCATCAATACCGATCTTGATAACATATGTAAATGGGCTAAATCGTTTGGTTTACTAGTAAACCCTTCGAAGTCACAAGCTCTGGTTGTTGGTGGCAGATACATGCTAAACACATTTGATCATGGGACCCTACCTCCAGTGATATATGATTCCGTGCCCATAGAATATCAGAAAACTGCAAAGAATTTAGGTGTCATTATGGATTCAAATCTTTCCTGGGATGCTCATATCGCTGAGGTGAGTAGAAGAATGTTCTGTTCGTTTCAATCACTCAAACGTCTTCAAAACTTTCTACCTTTTCAGACTAAAGTTACTCTTGCACAAACCCTTCTACTTCCACTTCTAGACTATGGTGATGTCTGTTTTCTTGACGCAAAGGAAGAACACCTTAACAAGCTCGAACGCTTGCAGAATTTGGGAATCCGCTTCATTTTCGGCCTGCGCAAGTTTGACCATGTGTCAGAATTCCGTCGCCAATTGAAGTGGCTACCAATCCGGCAGCGTCGTGATAACCACATACTATGCCTTCTCTTCAATGTCCTACATAATCCAAACTCCCCTTCATATCTTCGTGAGCGCTTTCAGTATCTCGTTCCTCGTGACAAACCTAGCCGAACCTACTCCTCTCTACTTCTTCGAACTCCTCTCCACACTTCTAGTCGTTACGACGGCTCATTTACTATTTACGCAGTGCGTCTATGGAATCGTCTTCCTCATTCCATTCGCGAGAGTCCTTCATTGGACGTTTTCAGGAGGAGAACAAAAGAGCATTTTCTCTCTCAACTCTAATTAATTGGATATATATTTATATATGTATTATGTATGTATGTATGTATTATGTATGTATGTATTATGTATGTATATATTTTATGTTAAACATATATTATATAAATTAGTTTTATCGTAAGTATTTTTTATGATTGTTGTGTAAATAATTTAGGTTACATTAGGTATATTATTATTATGTAGAATATGTAAGTATGTAGATATACATAGCCTAGTTCTTTTATTTAAGTATCTTTTTTATTTTTTCATCTCTCTTTGTTTGTACACTTCACTCTCACATATTACGAGTGTCTTTTTCCTCTAGCCCTCAAAGGTTTGCTGGCAGAAAACTCATTTTTGAGTTAAGTTCACCTTTTGTCATCACCACTTTTATGTAACTGTATTTTTGTAATTTATGTGTACAATAAAGTATTAAACTAAACTAAACTAAACTAAGAATTTAATAAAGGACTTACAGAACTTTATAAAATGAAGACTTGGCTTAAAGGTCTTGTAACCAAGCCATATGAACTCAAAAAAAAAAAAAAAAAAATGAGAAATACATGACACTTGACAATGACATAACAAAACCAAGATGGCGGCATGGCGCTCGCGCCAATGAGTTCATAAATACATGGAGTGGCCCTATTCTACATATACAAAAAGTTCATTATACAAATATATACAAAATCGATACATAGATACTAAACATAGTATTGTCTCTTTCTACCTTACGGATAACTCAATGAGAAAAAAGAGATAGTTGAAGTTTACAGAGTACTCATTATGGAAACATTATGTCCAAAGCTTGTCAATCGTGCCGGCGACGCCATCTTATTTGCCAAGTTTTGTGGTAGATCTGCTGTCAAATTGTTGTGTGCTCAAAGTGATTTTGTATTTTTTTGTGCATTTTTCAGCTACCAAACAGATTTACTAGTGTTTAAGGCTTTGGCTTAAATCATATAAACATGCCGTCGTGTTCAATCAAACAGTGCAGTGCAAGAAACAGCAATAATCGTCCCACTTTATCTCTTCATAAGTAAGTAACAAATTTTCACTGATAAAGTTGAATTACTTAAGATTTTTGTGTAACATATTGTTACAAGAAGTTCTTCATATAGATACTGTTTTCCTTTTTTGCTTGATAAAGCTGTAATATTGTTATTTTCTTTAATCTGAACTATCAATATTTACGTACTAGTGATGTTACTATTACATGTGGTTGAAATATCGATATTGATAGATTTCATACGTAATTGGCAGTAATTAGTTCCAATAATGATCATAAGAGTTATTTAAAGTTAAATATACTGATAAAACAACATAACATACCTTATATCATCTAAACTAAAGTAAGTTATTAGATCAGCTGGATTAAACACTATTGAACTAAAACTTATGTCTTATAATAATATGTAATACTTATTGATTTATAATATATTTATTACTGCGCATTTAAATGATAAAAATAATATTTTTATCATTTAAATTGGTCAATTATTTCCGCAGAGTAATTAAAGTAAAATGTAGTTTATAGACTCAACGACCCAATAAAGCTAATAAATACTTTAATTACTTTTTTGGTATCCTGATATTATAGTTTTTCTTATGGTTTTTTTCGTAGCCATACCTACTATACCTAGCCAACAACTTATTCAGTACTATTTTAGCATAAAATCATTTCCTGCAACCAATACTAAAAAACATTGATCGGCATCATTCCATTATAAAAGAGGTTAACAGAAGTCAACCAATCTAATCGCTTGATTTTCAGCTCACTTTCATTAGAATTGAATCAAATTGGTCAATGCTTTGTTAGTCTTGCAAGCGACACAACTTACCTACGTTGGTTAAATAAATTAAGTAATTATACAATTTTTTATTCAACAGATTTCCTACCAATGGAATATTGAAGAGAAAATGGATGGATGCTATTGGTACTGAAAATATAAATCCACGTCATAAAATGTGGTTTGTCTGCTCGCTGCACTTTGATGACACTAGTTTTTAACAAAACCCTAGATGTCATTCGATTATATGATGGAGCTGTACCGCTATCTTTGCACCTGGTAGGTATTTTGTATGAATATCGTTATCCTTCTTCCCCCTTACGTTTCTCCAGATTGCATCAAACTTAAACTTAAATTAAACATTTTAAACATACTGAAAATGAAATTATAATCTTACAATATACAGGGTTACTACTAATAAATAGAAATGTAAATACATTTGCAGTTCATATTTCTTTTCAATTATTTTTAATAGTTGAATCTGGGTCTGAATGACATTTGTGGTCTTTTATAACACCCTGCAAGGAATATGTCGAATTGCTAATATAAATAAATAAATATTATAAATTATGTTGAAATTTGTTAATTAAACAACTAAACAGTCGATGATTAATTGTTTAGCCATTCTAAGTTTTACATGTTGTTGATTTGGAACAATCATCCATCATACAATAATTATGTTAATAGATAATTTTCTATAGTTTATTTTCATGTATAAACAAACTCATTTAATTTTAAACATTGTGAAGTGGGGCGATCTCTGTTTACATTTGTTTGGAGTTACTAGTAATTATTAGTATTTTATAGTATTTGTTTGTTGCATTATGATAAAAAGCCCTAATACTACATTTCTTCTCATTCCAGAATGTATTCACATATTGCCTTTACTCATTCTTTTTCCCCTCTCTCGCTTGAAGTATAAGATCTTGCAGCCTGTACTAACTTAGTTATTTAATATTATTTTCATTTGACAATAGTTATTTATGGTACAAGTGAGAAAAAGTTTATATTTCTGTTGTGAGTGCCAATTATAAATCTTGAGCTTGCGAAGTAGTCTTAAATTGAATCACGAGCATAGCGAGTGATTCAAATAAAGACTACTTCGCAAGCGAAAGATTTTAAGAGGTCACGAACTGGAAATTAAATTTTTCTCACGCGTTACAATACAAAACTTTTCACCTCTTCCAGTGAGAAAATATTAAGATTTAAATAAACTCGTACTCGATTGCTTAACCTGAAATAATTACATGAAATACGACAGTAATACCGATTCATAATGCGTTTTAGGGCCTTTAGAAAGTCGGCACTAATTAAATATGTCGTACGCTTTCAAATACTTTTCACGTGAATTTTCTGGTAAAAAAGCAAACTTCTGTGTTAGAAGCAAGTTACCGCAACTCTTTTGGAGTTCCACAAAGTTCTTCATCACTGGATTCACTATTTTTTTAAACATAAACTGAAAAGAATTTATAGTTGCCCGCGATGACTGACACAGACACAGACTTTTTTTTTTAAATCGTGCGTTCGGAAATTCGTTCCGTAACACTTATTTATAGAGTTTAATATTAAGTACCCGATTTTAATTAATTTAATGGTTAATCATGAATATAAAACCATGAAAATACTAAATAAGCGTGTATTTATATAATTTAAAATAATTAAAACGTATCGTTTGTAGTTTTTAAATAAAATTGATGTCAATGTTTATTACTAACCTACATGGTGACTGTTTTGTTTTTTTTTTTTTTGCGCCTATTCATTGGAAGGATTTAGTGTTTCGAAATTTGAATCACTTTGCCTCACTAGTGAGTAATAAGCGTTATTACTCACTGAATTCTCGCAAGCAAACGATCTTTTTCGTGCTGGTGTGGTGAAAAGAATATTATTCCTTCGCAATATGTTATATTATTTTATTATTATTTTCCTTTATAATGATTTGGTGTTGCAATAACTTACATTACCTGAAATTTTAATATTGTCAAAAACAAACAAAATTGTATGATTTATTATTTGAAAAGATGTTGCACATGAGTTTCTCACCAGCTTTTCTCAATGATACAATATGCATTACCAATACCCAATTGAACTTAAACGGTTCGATTAAAATTGATTTAAGCTTTCGGTAATTGAAGTCATATTATTTTGATTAGTATAATTTAAATTTATTTAATTCTTTTAATTATTCTTATTTGCTCTGTAATTATAATGTTTGTTGACGTGTTCAAGCGCCCTTTGGGGTCTATGAAAATAAATAATTTGACTTTGACTTTGATGTCCATTTGAACAGATTTCTTTTTCAATATATTGTTAGATATTCAACAGGCTCCACGATGCGTTCTGTGCTGTCCTTGTTAATTAAAGTCCTTATTTATTTGTTTTAGTTCACATGGATCTGATGAACCAGTTTTGAGTGAAAGGCAAAATTTTTTAACGTCACATTTGCCCTCAGAGATGGAATTACCAGATGGAAATTTAAAAAGTATTTCTTCGGCGGAGGAGGTAAGTCCGTATTTTGAGTTAACTTATTACATAAAAAAATAAAATATAGATCACATCAAGACATTCTATACTCTCGCCAAGCCTTTATTTTCTTTTTGACAGCTATAGATAACGATATTTATTTTAGTCATTTAATAAATATTTTTAGAAATGGACATAGTACGTACTCCAATAACTATACTTTGTGTAGAAGACGCATAAATATAAAACATTTTGAAGCATTTAATAACAATACAAACTGAGATCTAAAATAAAACGCCTTGAAAATTAATATCAATAAAATTATAAATTATTACAATCAAATTATATATATTATAAATTATAAACAAATAAATTAGATTGCCGCGAATAAACACCATCTCGTCAATATTCCTTTACAGCGAAACTATGAACTTTACTCTTTTGTTTTAAATTTTAACAGTCCGATTTGCCACCCGCAAATAAAATTGCAGCCCATATAATAAAATCATAAAACCAAAAAGCCAAAATATTAATTGAAAAATACCATGTTGGTTTTAATACGTTTACAAAAAACAAAAAACGTACCCCTCGCTTTTGTTAGTGATTATAATTTTCTGCAGTATATAACTTTATTTTCCAGATTCAGCAGCATAAAATTAAAAATCTCACAGAAAAATGTGAAAAATTAAAGAAGAAAGTCAAAAGCTTGAGTGAAAAAGTACGTCGTCATGACGGGAAGATTGCTCACTTCTGTGATTTGATAAAGGCCCTTCAAGAAAGAAATTTTATTAATTAGAAGAATGTGCTGGATCTAAAGATTTTTTAAAAAGACAAATTGCTAAGTCCAAGTGTTTACCTGTAGTAAAATGAAGTTATTAACATTATTAAAAAATCTGAAAAAATTACTGACCTCTCAAACCACAAATGGCCAGAGAATTATTTTACTTGCCACATAACAATGAACATAACACTAATCATAGATTATTACTTATTAAATCGGAAATTAAAGCTTTTACTGATTTACGATTCCGATATCACGCAAAGAAAGTGAATGATAAAGTGTCACACCGAAATTATTTAAATAAATTAATTTTGTAATATTTAAAGCAAATTTTAGCTTTGCTATGCCTTTTTGTATTTATATAATATTAAAGTTGAAAAATTAAGAATCCAGCAGGACTCGAACCTGCACCCCTACAATACAAGTATTGATAAAAATGCGTCATCTCTCGACAGTAATGCGTTGATCTTAATTCAAACGTACTGTATGCGATTATGTGAATAAGTAACTTATTACATCGCATAATCGGCATGGGGGCCGTGTCACCCACGTCCGTAGGAGGTTACCCTAAATTGCGAATCCCTACACGTGGTCCCCGGGTGGTGCCAATCAGGTGACAATGGTGGTAGGCTTCGGCCGCGGCATATGACCCCCCACCGATCTAAGCCGTGTCGCCAAGCGGCCTAGCCGTGTTCCGGCACGAAGGTCGGTGTTGCCACAAGAGAGGACGGGTCGAGTTGGTTGCTTGTAGCCTGCAAGCCGGTCTGACGTACGCTGTTTTCCCCACACTGGGCTGCTAGTCGAGGAGGGTAGCGGGATCCGAGGCATGGTTCACCGCTGGCCGACCGCAGTTAGTAGGGGGCCCAAGTACCAAACTAGCTCCTTGGGAAAGGCTGCCCCGCCAACTAGCGAAAAATCCCGGGTTGCGCTATAGTGCCGGTTGGCGACCGGATGAGAGGGCCCTATGGACAACTTCGGGGGGGCTCGGGCGTCCCCGCAGTCTCCAGGCTAGTATGCCACTGGTGTGGCCCCGCAGTGTACGTCTCAAGGGTAAGCAGCTCATAGCCCAAATTCACTGCCGTCCTCCTTTCTAGCTACTCTTCAAAATTATGGCAGTAAAAAACAGAAACAAGAGACACGTTAAACAGCGGCTGCACTCCCTCTCATTAAAAGTGCACCTCTCCAATATCAGAGGATTGCACTCAAATCTCAACGCAGTCCATCACCATCTCGAGACTGAAAAACCTGCTCTCTTGTTTCTCTCGGAGACGCAGATAAAGTGTCCGTCTGACGTGGCGTACCTTTCGTACCCAGGGTACTCCCTGGAGCACAATTTTAAGCCCCGTGCTGGTGTGTGCGTGTACGCCCGTGACGACATTTGCTGTCTGCGTCTCCGAAGCTATGAAGATCCCAACCTTTCCATCCTATTGAAGTGTATTATGTACGCTCCTTAAGAGCTACTCCCTATTTGTATACGGTTCTTTATGTATGCTGACTGGGTGATTTACGCGACATGCGCAATTATAATGAATTATGTTATTAACACACAATAAATGAAGGTTGACCGAAGTGGTTGTTTCTTTTTGATCTAACCCCAACATCTCATGGCGACCCTGCCTAAGGGCTCCGCTAAGGGGTTCTTCGAAGTTTTTGAGTGAAATTAAGAATAGTTTTGAAGAATATGTGTCGCTCGTCCATCGGGAAAGAGGAGGTTTTTCTTAACCAGAACGCAGCTGCTGGAGACAATGCTGCGACTCTGAGGAACATTGGAGGTCACCTTGAACGCATGGGCGTCGTCACGTATGTGATTCTTGTAATAACAATTATTATCCTATTATACATTGGACTGAGATTGTACAAGAAATGTCACAATAGATGGATTCAGGAAGAGATAGGCCTTCGGGCTGTTGATAGAATACGGGCATCAATTCGAGGTCGAGCTGCCGAGACATCAGGATAAGTGAGCTGTGGACTAGAACGAGGTGACAACATTTTTTTTTGAGAAGATTTTTGAATTTATTTTTTAAACTGTGGACTATAAATATGCTATGTGTGTTCTGATACAGATAAAATCGAAAAATAATATTAAATAGTTGATTGATAAGTTGGTAATATTGTGTTGTGTAAAAGTAGTTTATAACTTGAATATTTAAATGGCTTAGAATCATGCACAAAGACACAGTGAACATGATATCTCACGGCAAAAGTGCAAGCTGTTACATTCTTACGCCGGCCGCCGTCGTCGTCGTCATTTCACAATAACTTTAGTGATGTACTTGATGCATACTTAACATAGAGTAATGAAAAAGTAGATATGGCATTTTATATAAATAATTTTAATTTTATAATATTATGATTAAATGTTTAACAGATCATTATGATAGTTTAGTAATAATTCGGAAATATTTAGTGAAAAAGGGACAAAGTAGGTATTTAGGTAAAACCATTGAGAATAAGTTAAATGAAGCGACAATTATTTTTGGTAAAAGTGAGGAAGTAATTTTACTTATTCAGAAAGGTAATGATGCTAGTTTAATTTTGTCGGCCGTAGATATATTTCAAAAAATTAGAGCGGTATTTGCGGAAATAAATAATTTATGTACTTTTCCTACAACAAAGTTTACCAAAATGGAGTTCGATATTAAGGTTGCCTGTAGTCTGATTCCAGCTATGGACGGTAGGGAAGAAACTACGCAACGAATGATTGATTCAGTCGAGATGTATGCTGAAATGATAAACGAAAAAGGTAAAGTTCTTTTAATTACGTTTGTACTCAAAAGTAGATTGTCACGGAATGCAAAATTACGAGTTGCCAATTCTTATAACACTGTAGATGATTTAGTTATAGATTTGAGAAACAAGTTTTTACCTAAAAAATCTTTTACCGCTATTCTGGCTCAATTACAGAATGTTAAACAGGGTACCAAGTCTATTGATGAGTATGGTACAGAAATTGAGAAATTATTTACTGATTTAACTATTTCCCAGGCAGAAGATGATCCAAATGCATTTGAAGTATTAAAACCCAGAAATGAAAAATTGGCACTTAAAAAATTTTCAGACGGTCTACGCAGTTCGCGTTTAGGCACGATTATCACCGCGCGTAACTATAGCAGTCTCAAAGACGCTATCCAGGCGGCGAAGGACGAAGAGTTAACATCCATCCCGACACAGTCAGGTAACGTGATGCATTTTTCCAAAAATCGTCGAAATTTTTCTAACGTCTCATCGACCCGTGGTTATCAGCAACAAGGTAATAGAGGACAGCAAAAAGTAAGAGGCTATAATCGGGGTCAATATCATGGTAATTATTTTCGTGGACAAGTAAGGCAAAGAACTTTTAATAATAATTCCAATCAACATTTTAATTATGTACCGGGTTATAGTAGGGGTCAAAGAGGTAATATGAATAGAGGAATGAGATATTTTCATAATCGTGGTGCAGCACGTAAGGTTTATTCAGGCGAGCAACATAATGCTAGACCGAATAATAACAACAAAGAAGATCCTGAATATAATTTAGATCTGTTTTTTCGAGGCTAAACATACAATTTTATCGTGTAATGGTAATGCTAAATATATTGCTTTTTACATAAATAATATAAAATATTTTTGGCTTGTTGATACGGGTGCTTCAGTATCTATTATAAAGAAAGAAGTCTTACCTAAAAATATATTGGTACATAATGATGACACCTTGATTAATGGAATAGGTGGACAAAGACGTTCTCAAGGTTCAGTAGAATTAAAATTAAGAAATGGAAATGAAATATTTTATCATAAGTTTGTTGTTTTCGATTCTTTACCATTAAGAGCGGATGGTATTCTAGGTTTAGATTTTTTGGCTAAATTTTCCGCTAATATTAATTTAGTTTCAAATATACTAACAATTATTAAGGAGAATAAAAGTTATTGTATAGAATTAATTTAAGAGCATAGTAAAGCTAAAAACATGTTGGTTGTTCCAGCTCGTTGTGAGTCTATACATTATATTTACTTGGAAAGACAATTGAATGATGATGTTGTTATTTGCGGAAGAGAACTAGCAAAGGATGTGTTTTTAGCAAATGCAATTGCAAAAGTGAAGAATAATAGAATTCCAGTTAAAATACTAAACGTATCAGACAAGGACATAGAATTACAGTTTTCTTTGGGGAAATTACAATTATTAAATGATTATGATATTTTCCATTTTGATAAAAGTAGTATAACTGTTGATAGAGTGGGTCCATAGGTTGTGAATGGGTATCTTCTGTCAAAATTTTTCTTACTAATATACAAGTTTTATATCTGTGAAGTTGGTCAATGTTTAGTAATTTAGTGTCCTGGTATACTGTGGCAGTTGGTGTTAAATAATCATATTTATAAAGTGTTTTAACTATTTTGTTTTGTACAATTTGTATTTCTTTGATATTAGATTTTGCCGCATCTCCCCATACCTCTATTAAATATTCGAGGTGGGGTTTTACTAGTGTATTATATATGACAGGACGTATTTTATCTGGGATACAGTGAGATATTCGGCGTAGGGCTATAAGTGGATAAATTTAATTTTTTATACTATTTAAGTGATTTTTCCAAGTTAATTTTGGGTCAAGTGTAAGGCCTAAATATTTTTCACAGTTAGAAAGTTGAATTTGTTCGTTATTTATTATTAGTTGAATTGGAATATTATTTTTTTTGTTTTTTGCTGCAAATATCATATATTATTATGAGGTTTTTTTAGTATTAATAGTTAGTAGATTAGAGAGGAACCATTTATTGAGAATGTTTAAGTCATTTTGGGCATCTTTAACAATGTCAGTTAGATTGCTGCCAAAGTAAAAGAGACAGGTGTCATCAGCATAAAGGGTGATGCTGCTGGTAACCTTGACAGTGCTTATACTGTTGATGTATAAAAGAAATAACAGTGGGCCTAGGATTGAGCCTTGTGGTATACCGTAAGTTAATTTAGCCGGTAGACTTTCATAATTGTCATGTTTGACAATCTGCCTGCGGTTACAGATGTAAGATTGGATCATTTTGTGAGCAGATCCCACTATTCCTGCTTCACTTAACTTTTTTAAGAGTAAATTGTGACTTATTACATCAAAGGCCTTTTTTAAATCTATGAAAATGCCCAGAGCAAATTGTTTTTTATCTATAGCATTTTTTATTGATGTGATAAGGTCAATAGTGGCAGATAACGTGTTTGATTTTGGACGAAAGCCATATTGTTGTTTAAAAAAGAAATTTTTGGTACAAAGATATTTATTTATGCGTTTATAAATGACACGTTCAAAAATTTTGGATAATACTGGCAAGACTGATATTGGTCGATAGTTGCTTGGATCTGCTTTACTACCAGATTTGTAAATTGGGGTGACCTTAGCTACTTTTAAACTGTCTGGAAAAGAACCCTCTACAAGACATTTGTTAATACAGTCTGTTAGATTATTTAATATGGAATCTTTTATGCATTTTATATCTTTAACACTCATGCCATCAATTCCACAGCTTGTATTTGCATCTAAGTTATCTATAATTTCACTTATTTCTTTTATTGTACAAGGTTCGAAAGTATCAAGTGTGTCGTCATGTGAATGTGTAGTTGGCAGTGTGTGTATGTTGTTGTGATGTATTTAAATTATTTTATTTGCTAATACAGAACCAACTGTCGAGAAATAATCATTGAAATGCTGGCATATTTCAATTTTCGGATGTAATAGTTCTGCTCTCGATATTCAATTTTGAAGGTAGATTGTTTTCCTTGTGTTTGTTGTTGGCTAGAGTGTTTATTAAGTGCCACATTTTCTTGGGTCTTTTTTCACACTTCTTAAAACCATCATAGTAGTAGTCTTTTTTGGCATTTCTAATCATCCTGGTAGCTTCATTACTTTTTTCTTTATAGCATAGTTCTTTTTCGGTGTTATCAGGATCTACTTTGTAAGACTGCCATGCTGTGTTACGTGTGTGTAGTTTATGTAAAACGTTTTTTTGTCACAATAGTGAAAACAGACAATGACTTCATGCAATAAGCCGACGTTATACGTAAATCATATTACTATTACAGGTGTCTAAGTTGACGACGTCAAGCCGGCATTGGAAAACAGGGTAAGTTTCACTACATAGTATAAAACTAAGTTGTTGCCTGCTGTCGGTTTGTCCCTAAGTGTGCTTGGATCTTTAAAACTACGCAACTGGTTCCAATGCGGTATTTTTGAAGAGGTAGAATGATTCATAACGATATCTTTTATAAATAAAACATGCATATAACCGGAGCGAAGCCAGGGCGGGTCATTGGTGTAAAAAATAAATCTGATTTGCTGACAGAAATTCCTGTTGGTGGGGCTGACAGAACTCAAATGAACTCGTATAAGAAGTAAATACTTACTTATCATATAGTCGCACTTTTTGAGGATTATTTTTAATTCCTCTAAAGGTTTTTTGAGTGAAGAATTCACGACGTCAACTACTTGGGGAACATTCACGACGTCAACAGCACGGTGAACATTCACGACGTCGATTTCGGCATCACTGTCTGAATCTGATGATTCAGACTGGACAGAAGAGGCTTGAGTGTCATCTTGCGTGGCTGAAAGTTAAAGCAATTTTAATATTATTACATTATAATCAATATTGTAAAAACAAAAAACGTTAATCAACGGACGTAGATCAGTGCATAGCACTCACAGCTGATAAATCAAATGAACTCGTATAAGAAGAAAACACTTACGTTTCATAGCATCACATCGTTGCAAAAAGATTTGAACGGTTTTTTGAGGTATTTTTATAGCCAGTTCTGAGATAGATGGTTCTGGGATCGTCGATTCTGGGATAGTCGATTCTGGGGTAGTCGGTTCTGGTATAGTCGGTTCTAACTTAGGCACACTGATGATGTCTTGTTCATATTCATCATCAGATTGTGTATCCGGTTCTGGTATAGTCCGTTCTGGTATTGTCGGTTCTGGTATAGTCGGTTCTGGTATAGTTGGTTCTAGTATAGTCGGTTCTAGTATAGTCGGTTCTAACTTAGGCAAACTGATGATGTCTTGTTCATATTCATCATCAGATTCTGTATTCGGTTCTGGTATAGTCCGTTCTGGTATTATCGGTTCTGGTATAGTCGGTTCTGGTATAGTCCGTTCTGGTATAGTCTGTTCTGGTATAGTCGGTTCTGGTATAGTCGGTTCTGGTGTAGTCGGTTCTGGTATAGTCGGTTCTAGATTAGTCGGTTCTGGTATAGTCGGTTCTGGCGTAGGCAAACTGGTGATGTCGTGTTCATATTCATCATCAGATTCTGTTTCCGATTCATATCTTAAAGCTGAAAGTAAAAGCAATTTAAATTTTATTATACATAATTATTATAGTAAAATGATAGTGATGTAAACATTTAAATGTGAATCACAAAAAGAAAAAGTATATATCTATACTAATATTATAAAGCTGAAGAGTTTGTTTTTATGTTTGTTTGCTTGAACGCACTAATCTCCGATTTGAACAATTCTTTAAGTGTTAGATAGTCCATTTATCGAGGGAGGTAACAATCATAGAGTAAATGTTTATAAATTTGTAAGTGTAATAAAGTTGTATTAGTTTTACCTTTTATTTTATCTACTCGCATACTCTTAGAACCTAAGAACGGGTGAACCGATTTTAATGATTTATGTTTTGTCGGATTCCTCTCAAATATCAAGTTAATAAGTAAAACAAAGAGACGAGAGATTTTACGAAGTTTGCTGGGTTACTTTAATGTATTCCATTCGGATCAATATTGCAATTCATACAATTCTTGTTAATATATTTTTTTCATACCATCTTTGTCACCTTAATTATCGATCTTGTATTGTATTGTGTTATTCAACGTAACACAATTTTGGGGCAGAGACAGAGGAAGGAAGTGAACAACCTGTCAAATACAAGGTACCATAAAGTTCACCACAGTACAGATAATACAATGTTAGTAATACACACACATAATTTAACACTTCCCCTTATTCATAACATTGCTATTCTACAATACATAGCTAGAGTTATACATAAACAATGCCTCCACATGCAGACTTCACAGTACTGTACATAAAACAAGTGACTCTACATGCTGTCTGTACATGCTTAATCCAAGTTGACTCTATATAATATCCAATAACATACATAATCAATAATGTCAATACATAAAAACATTATTTTAATATCATTGTAACAATTCAACATTATCAATTCAAATTTAAATCATTCACAAACTTATTATGCTTTACAGAACAAAGTGCTTTTGTGAATATATCAGCTGTCATATTATTTGTAGGAACATATCTTACAGCAAAATTATACTTTTGTATTAGATCTTTCACAAAATGATATCTAAGGTCTATGTGTTTAGTACGTCTATGAGAATATTCTTTAGCCAACAACAATTTTTGAGCGCTTTGATTATCATTAAAGATAACTATACTAAGGCGTTTATCAATAATTTCATACATGAAATTCCTAATAAAACACCAACTCTTTCGCTACATCACAGATGGCTACATATTCGGCCTCTGTACTCCACAAGGCAATGCAACGCTGTTTCCTAGATTCCCAGCTTACAATATCCTTGCCCAACTTTACAACAAAACCTGTGTAAGATTTCCTATCTGCCATATCATTTGCCCAGTCAGCATCAGCATAAGCTTCAATGTTCAAGCTTGTACTTTTGTAAAAACAAAGACCGCGATTAATAGTTTCCGCCAAATACCGTAAAACGCGTTTAGCAGCTACCCAATGACTATTATCAAAATGAGTCAAGTATTGACTCAACTGACTGCAGCTGAATGTTATGTCAGGCCTTGTACATACTGAAAGATACATCAAACACCCGACTAACTGTTTATATTGATAAATGTTATCATCCAATGGTTCTGATTCTGATTTTAACAATTTATTATTAACAATCATAGGTGTGGTAACATATTTACATTCTTGCATATTAAATCGTTTAAGTAATCTTTTTACATATTCTGTTTGGTCCAATTTTAAAACATTCTTATCTCTAGAAAGCCTCATTCCTAAACAACTCTTAAGTGGACCTAAATGCTTAACTGAAAAATTACTTTCTAACAATTTACATAGGCCTTTAGTATCACATGTACTCAAAATGTAAAAATCATCTACATATAAAGCAATTATAGTCAGATCCTTATTATTTCTATTGACATACACACATGGTTCACACTTATTTTGTACATATCCATTCTCAGTCAATAGTTGGTGTACTTTCAAATTCCACATTCTACTTGCTTGCTTTAAACCATATATGTATACATTTTGACAAAAGACACACCTTATTATAGTCAGAACTAAAACCAGGAGGTTGCTCCATGTATATTATTTCATTTAAATCGCCATGCAAAAACGCCGTAGTGACGTCAATATGTTCTATAGACATATCATAATGGTGAGCAAGGGAAAACAAAATACGCATCGTCGAATGACGTACGGCACGAGAAAAAGTTTCAGAAAAATCTACACCTTCTTTCTGACTAAAGCCGCGAGCAACTAAGCGCGCTTTATATCTATCAAAATTTCCTGACGTATCATGTTTCACCTTGTACACCCATTTGCATTTCACAACATTGGTACAATTTTTATATCACAGTAATATTGCTATTTGTCGGATATGCTTGCCAACTGGATCCCTGATCGGGTGAAGGCCTCCTCCAGAGAGTGCCACTCTTCTCTGTTTTTTGCCAAGATCGGCCAACTGCTTGATCCAAAGGTCTCAATCTCGTCCTTCCACCTTGCTTTTGGTCGACCTCTGCGTCTGTATCCATGGGGTCCAATCCACATAGTAACAGTCTTTGTCCACCTATTGTCAGTGTAACGGGCCACATGACCCGCCCACCTCCATTTCAGACCTCGTGCGAAGACCAGGGCATCTATCACGCCTGTTTTTTTTCTTATTTTCCCGTGGCGGACCCGATCCCTTAGTTTAATTTTTAGTGAGTTACGTTCTAAGGCTCTTAGGCAGGATGTTATCTTTCTTTTGGTTGTTGAATCAAATATCCACGTTTGACAGCCATATGTGAGACAGGGTAATAGGCATGAGTCCATTACTTTCTTTTTTAATTTTAAGTCCATGTCAGATTTCATTACCTCTTTGTATCCCCAGAACTTTTTCCAAGTAATTGCTATACGCCTGTCTATTTCTTCTATGTTGTTATTTTTTCGAAAGGATACTTGTTTGCCCAGGTAGATATAATCGTCGGCATAATCAATTATGTTATTATTTACCAGAATCGGAGTTTTGTGGTGGTTAGTCATGATCTTCGTTTTTGAAATATTCATTTCTAGGCCAATGTTTGTGCTTGCGTTATCAAGTTCTGACATCATAGATTGGAGCTCAACTGGACTCTCGGAGAACAGCACTATGTCATCTGCGAAGCATAGATGGTGAAGACATTCCTTGCCTATTTTTAGTCCTCTTTTGTCCCAAGATAGATTTTTCATAGTGTTTTGGAGGACTGCTATGAACAATTTAGGTGACAGTGGGTCGCCCTGTCTTACTCCTCTATTTATTTCTATTTTTTGTCCTGAACTTTCTAACTTGATTTTGCTAGTACTGTTATCGTAGATGTGTTTAATGATTCTGATGTATTTGTTGTTAACATTTTGGTCGTAAAGGGCATTCCAGATGCTTTGATGTGATATAGTATCAAATGCCTTCTTGTAATCGATAAAAGCTAGATACAATGGTCTGCGGAATTCGTAATATTTTTCGATTACTTGCTCTAGTACTTGTATATGGTCGGTGGTGCTGAATGGTTTTCTAAACCCTGCTTGTTCTCTCGGTTGATGTTCTTCTATGTCTTTGTTAATTTTTTCCAGAAGACAGTTAGCAAAGAGTTTGTATAAACATGGCATTATACTTATGGGTCTGTAATTCCCTACGTCTGTTGGGTCTCCTTTCTTATACAACAGTACAATTTCTGATTCTGTCCATGTCTTTGGGACTGTTTCTTCATCTAAAATTTTGTTAAATAATAGAGTTAAGGGGTTAAGAATCACTGTTTTGGCTAATTTTATGGCTTCATTCGATATTCCGTCGGTGCCAGGACTTTTATCGTCCTTTAATTTCTCCAATTTGCCTAATATGTCGATCTCTTTAAAGTGTGATGTTTCTGTACATTGATTTAGAGTTACTTTGGTTTCATGCTTCGAGTCCTTAGAGGCGCTATATAGCTGTCGATAGAAATCTGTAGCTGTATTTATGACTTCTGCTCGAGTTTGTGGTTTAGCAGCATTCGCATTCAATGATGGTATCCAATCCTTACCAGTATTTAATTCTTTTATAGCTTTCTTTAGACTTCCGGAAGATTTTAGACGTTTCGCATATATAGCTTCTTTGTGGTCTTTATAATTCTTTTTAATCTCTTTATTAGTTGTTTTGAATAAATAGGTGAGTCTAGCTTTTTCGTCATGACTTAAGTGTTGTTTATGGATTAGTTGGCTTCTTTCTTTCATTAGGTTTAAGGTGTATTCTGTAAGTATTTTAGGTTTTTGGCGTATACTATTGTCTTTTTGTTTATTTAGACCAGATTTAATTAACATTTCAATCTTTTTGTAGTATGTATTGACGTCTAGAATATCGTTTCCTTGATCGAAAAGGTCATGTTCTACGTTTTTTAGGTAGATGATGTAATCTAAACGGTCCTCTAGTGTTTTTAGATGATTCTTTGGTTTGGTGAAGTTTCTCCTACTTAATTTCACAGCTTTTAATTTGACTGTGCCTCTTAGCATCTTGTGGTCTGTTGGGAAACCAGTAGATATGGTTTCGAAGTTAGTAAATGAACTTGGGGAATTTGATAAGATAAAATCAATCTCGTTTTTCGTCTTTCTGTCGATGGATAGCCATGTCCATTTTTTCTTATTCTTTTTCTTAAATAAAGTGTTGATTATTGTTAATTTTTGTTCGTATGCGTATTGAAGTAGTCTTTCACCTCGTTTATTCCTGTTACCATACCCAAATTTTCCAGTGAACAGCGATTCATCCTTTTTTGGTATGCCAATTTTAGCGTTGTAATCATTGCATTTAAAATCTTTATAAAACTTATTTTTAATAAAATTCACATCCCTCGACAAAATTACTCTCCTTGGGCTGGATGGCTCTACAACGCGGTATCCTTTAGTACTCTCCGAATAACCGACGAATATACACATCTTAGCCCTAGCGTTCAACTTACTTGTACGCGTCGGCTCCGCCACCAGAGAATAGGCGATGCAGCCAAAAACACGGAGATGGTCCAGGCTCACATGGTGACCAGACCACATCTCCTCAGGCACCTGTCCTGCTAAAGCTGTTGTGGGGCTGCGATTCTTTAAATAGATAGCAGTCATAACTGCCTCTCCCCAAAAACGCTTGCAAAGACCTGCCTGTAAAAGCATACACCTAGCCTTCTCCATAATAACTCTATTAAGACGTTCAGCCACGCCATTTTGCGGAGCACAATACGGTACCGTTAACTGGTGAAGTATACCTTCCTTGTGTAAGTAAGTTTTAAATTCCTTACTACAATACTCACCACCATTGTCTGAACGCAGGCATTTCATACGCAAACCAGTCTGTGTCTCTACCAAGGTCTTAAAAATGACAAAATAGGAAAATACCTCAGACTTCCTCTTCAATAAGTATCCAAAGGTCTTCCTCGAAAAGTCATCAGTCAAGGTTAATAGGTACCTTGCACCACCCCAGCTGTCATCACTGATCGGACCAGGGACATCAGAATGGATGAGCTCAAGTAGCTGACCAGCACGTCTAGCCTGACCCTTGGGATAAGCCTTGGCCACAGGCTTCCCCTCAAGACAAGCGGAGCACTGCTGTAGATCTCCTTTGTCAGACTGAAAACAAACATTACGTGCAGTATTGTTCCTTAAAACATCCATTCCATTCACACTCAGATGTCCTAACCGTCTATGCCATAACTCAGCACTCAACTTTGATACAGCCAACTTTGCAGTCTGTGATCCCTTCACTTCATGAAGAGTAGCCATTGACTGCTCCTGCATGCAAGTACCTTTCACCCAATAATACACCCTTGTGAAACTCCCCAGACATAATGCGCTTACCATCAATAGTACATTGATCATCGTATATAACACAGCCATCCCTATTAAATACAACCATAAAGCCTCTCTCACATATCTTGCTCACCGACATTAAATTTTCTGATAATTGCGGAATATACAATACATCTTTCAAAATGTTACTCATACCATCAATGCTAACATTCACTGACCCTATACCAGAACTCACTAATTTAGCCCTTTTGTCAGCACAGCTTACCATAGTTTTATCATCTCTAAAATCTACATATAAATTCTTATTATTACACATGTGTGATGTAGACCCACTATCCACAATAAAGTCTGTCTTCTTGGCTGAGGCATAAAAAGTTGAAGCAGACATTGTTTGCTCTTGTTTAGAATCTTCTTTCTGCTGTTGTTGCCTCCATTTATAGCACTTTGCCTTTATGTGACCAGGCTTTTTGCAAAAGTGACATTTGAATACTTTCTTCTTACTAAAACTGTTAGCTGCAAAAGCATTGTTGGAGCTGCTTCCAGTACCATTCTCTGAATTTATCCTCCGGTACTCTTCCTGCAGAAGCCTCGCACGAACTAGTTCTGATGTCAGCCCACTGGTAATTGATGCGGTTTCCAACGCTGATACCAGCGTATCAAATTCCTGAGGCAGACCGCTCAACAGTATTTCCGCAATCTCAGCATCTTCTACAACCTTACCGATATCGGCTAACTGCTGAACAAGGGTAAACACATAATCAATGTATGCCGTCATATCCACGAACGCCGCGAATTCAACCCGATGCAGCCGGCGCAGTAGACCCACTCGCCTAAACAAGCCTTTATCTTCATAAACGCTTGCAAGTTTCTGCCATGCTTCCTTAGCCGTCTCAATTCCGTACAGCAATTGGAACAAAGCCAGTTTTATGCACAAAGATATTCGAGCCAATGCCTGTTAGGGAATTCTTCATTTATTTTATATTTAATAAAAGTCATTAGCATAATTTCACTTTGTATTATTCGAACACACATTTTCTACCATCTTACTTTTACAACATTTAACATAGACAAGATGTTTTTAAGATTACCATAGACAATAAACATTTACCTTTTTAAATCTAATATGAAAGATAGGGCATTGCTCCTCTTTCATCACTCTCCCTCAATGTTCTATCTTTCAACTCCTACATAACACAAATACACAACTCTAAATTACTTTACGTCCCTATTAGCATACTTAAACTTTTACTTCTAAACTAAACAATTTTTATCATTAAAATCTGTGAAGGTTTCATATTTGCCTCATAAAACCATAAGGGTCGACACACACCAGAAGAGCGGCGAAGGGCAGCGAAGCGCAGCGACCCGCTCGGTAGAGAAGGCGCGCGGATTCCCGCGACTGCTCGAGAAGTCGCTGGAATGCTCGAGAAGTCGCGGGACTCCGCGCGCCTTCTTGGGCCTGCCCGCGATGTATTTATGGGTCGCTCTCACAGTTCTATATCTCACAGTATAATCCTATGCGCAGTTCACTTTCAACAAAACTCGAGTAAACTTGTGTATAAGCAGTGAAAATGGGTATTTTGGATTTAATTATTATTGCACATATAATTGAAGAAGAAGAGGAAGCGGCCGAAGAGATAAAGAGGAAAAGATTTATTTTTTTCATCCATTTCCATCACTTCTGTATTCGTTGCACTGCAAGGAGTGAATACGAATGCTCAGGCGCAACAGACGCGCGCGGGGAGCGGGGCGAGGGGCGGGATATTGCCAGCGGCCGCTTGCGACTGCTTGAGCATTCTCGGGACTTCCCGCGACTTCTCGCGCAGTCGCACGGCTCCGTTTATGGAATTCGCCGGAATTCCCGCGGCGCCGCGGGCATCCGCGCGACTTGTTTGAGTTTCTCATGCGATAATGAGTATTATGGTTGTGAGAATAGAGTTGGAATTCATATGACACTGAAACTGCGCTTCGATTCGCTGCCCTTCGCCGCTCTTTTGGTGTGTGTCGACCCTTACACATTACTTTATGTTGCTCACTACTTACTAAAACTTATTAACTAATTATATCCTAAACTCAATTAGTATTATATTAACACTCTTTTGTTAACTTGCTACCGATACTTAACATAATACTGAAAACTACTAAATATTAACTCAGCATGTATACCCATAAAGTTTCATATGTATATATAAATAAAATACCTTACTATTTTTTTTACTAAATGTACTCCCATACTTTTAACTAAGTTAATAAACTGAATCTTAGGCAACGGTTTAGTCAAAATATCTGCAATTTGTTGTTTAGTTGAAACATACTTTACAAATATTATACCTTCTTCCACTTTCTGCTTTATAAAGTTATACTTCACATCTAAGTGCTTTACACGTTTCTGATCTGGATTTTTAACAATTTTTATAGTACTAGTATTATCCTCAAAAATAGTAACATTTTTAATATTAATATTCAAATCAACTAATAAATTGATAAGCCAACATGCTTCCATAGAAGCTTCACAAAGAGATAACAACTCTGCCTACAATAATTAAATCGTCCACATATAAAAGTAAATACACATCCTTCTTCATATACAAACAATAATCATTCTGTGACCTTTTAAACCCATTCTCTATAATTGTTTGATTAAACTTTTCATACCAATATTTAGGCGATTTTTTTAATCCATATAATGACTTTAACAACTTTAGTACATGACCTTCAGGTACCACCAATCCTTCGGGTGGTAATAAGTAAACATCTTCCTTAAGGTCCCCATATAAAAATGCTCCTTTTACATCCATCTGGCTAATATGTAAATCCTTGTGTGCAACTATTGACAGTAAAATTCTTAAAGTTTGGAGTTTCAATACAGGTGAATATGTATCTTCTATTTGATCATGTTGCTTAAATCCGCGAACTACAAGTCTTGCTTTATATATCTCTTGATCTACAAGCTCCTTTTTAGTAAATATCCATTTACAATCAATCAATTTGTCATTTTTCCTTTTAGGTACTATTTGCCACGTCTTACTTTCTTCTATCACTTTCAACTCTTCTTCAATAGCTTTATTCCATAATTTTTCATCTTCTCTTCCATCAATATCTTTGTAGTTTATACCTAGGTATATTTTCACCACTTGTCAATAATGCATATAATGTTACTCCATTGTCATCGTCTAAATTCATTTCATAATCTTCTTGCCACTTCGGTTTCCTTCTCTGTCGATGTACTCTCCCCGATTTTATGCTCTCTTCATTATTCATCTCTTTTTCCCTTTCAGATATCTTTTCTTCATTTATATTTTCCTTAATACTTTCTTCTTCTTCTGTACTATCAAATTCTTCATCAATAGTTTCACTTTTCCTTTCATTGTCATTATTCCTTTCTCTTGGTTTGTCATTGTTCGTTATGTGTATATTATTATAGTCATTATCCTTTTTCTTCTTTTCATCGAATATAACATTCCTAGCTACTACTGTTCTATTACTTTCTTCATCATACAATTTATAACCTGAATTACAATAGCCTACCATTATCATTTTCTTACCATGACTATCTAATTTTTACCTTAATTGGTCTGGGACATGATTGTATGCAATACTTCCAAATATGCGCATCGATGAAACATCCGGTCTTTTTCCTGTCCACAATTCACTAGGTGTCTTATCTCTTCCTACTGTTGGGCTTCTATTTGTTACATATCGTCGGTGCGACTGCAATAGCGCGTAAGAGCAATTAGCAATACCACGTATCAGTATTTTATCAATTTTTCAGGAGGAAGATATAATTGGTTATCATGGTCAATATAATATATTTTTTCAACTGAACTTGTTTGTGGTTCCATTGCATGATATTGCATAGGAATGTCATGAGATTTTACAAATATCTTTATTATATATTGAGATATATCACATACGCGATATTGCTGCTAAAGATTAAGTAAAGAAAATGTCAATTTTGGTAGTGCCGCGGTTTTGAAATTAAACATTTTATTAGTTTATTGTAATTATTTAATGTCACATAACGAATAAAATTCTTTAAAATTTTTATAGAACAATACAATGAAAAAAACACTTACTATTGTAGTACCTATGTACCTTAGACTTAAGCTTAACTTAAAAGCGTGTATTCCGTCTCAATATGTAACTGTAAATTTTTGTAGTTTTTTGGGAATATATATTTCGTAAAAACTGAATGAAAGTATGATTTTATTCAACTAACTTTTTAGAATGTGGGCTTTAAAAGGTAAATATGACAATTTAATTTAATAACTAAAGCATACTTTTCTATTTTATCAGTTGAAAGAGTAGTAGTAAGTTGATAAATTACAAAATTATGCTGTATTTACGAATGAAATTGTTATATTTACCTTTCAAAACTTGCATTCTAAAAAGTTAGTTGAATTAAATCATACTTTCATTCAGTTTTTACGAAATATTCCCAAAACACTACAAAATTTGACAGTTACACATTGAGAAGGAATACACGCTCTTAAAAAAAATCTTGAAGACCTGAAAATAACAAGAGAAACAAAGCACAGTCAATAAAATGATTATAGGAATATACATTAGTAATCATTGCTTTTAACAGAAAACAACAAAAAATAAACTTTTAACTGAACACATAAACAGCTACTATGGTAGGTAGCTCAAAAAAATTCAATCACTTTTATTAAAAAACTATATTTTCTGCAGATAGTGGCCTCAGATTTGTTTTTTTTGAGAGAGGGGCAAAAGTAGGATCTACCAATGCATCATCAGATGAGAAATCCATGTCACTATGATGATGTATAGAAATAACATTAGGTGTGCTGTGATCTTCTTCCGCTGTTATGAAGGGATCAGAAAATGTTGTGAGTGTAATCTATTCTGGTGTATTATTGTTATTGTGTCGGTTATTTTCGTAATCTTCAAGTATAACAGTTTCTTTAACAAATTGCAAATTTTGTTCATTTTTACCTTCTTTACTTGTCTAATAATTGTTTCTTTTTTTCGAGTAGTAATTTTCGCCTTTCGCATAGTTCTTATAATAACATTCTTGTAACATTATATTATTATTATTATACATATTCGCATAGTTCTTATAATGACATTCTTGTGACATTGAAGCGTTACTACAAGTATTTGAATTTTCCGAAGAAGACTGGTCATCATTTAATTCGTTTCCCATTCCATCTTTAAAATACTTAATAATTGACAAAATTAAAAAAAAATAGAAACCCCCGACTCGTTTAAAGCACTTATAAACATTAAAACTCCTTCATCAACTTAGTACTGAGCTGATAGTCTTCAAACGCCTGAATCTAAGAACCTTCTCGATTACAAGACTTTTCAAATAAAAAAACTGCATTCAAATCGGTCCAGTAGTTTAAGAGCTACGAGCCCACAGACAGACAGACAGACACACACACACACACACAAACAGACAGACAGACACGTCAAACTTATAACACCAGTGTTTGTTTGCCCAGCAAACGAGTTAGTCGTGCATATGGTCAACGTTATCTGATCGAATTAGTCATCGCCTATTCTTTTGTTTACGGTGCGCTCGGCTTGGGTCGCCGGCGGCGGTCGGCGGCCGGCTACCTGAGTGACAGTTTTAGGTAGTAAACAATGTCAAGTTGCGAATCATTAGATATTACTAATAGTATGGCAGCAAATACACAAGAAAAGGAAGACAATATACAATTAGTTACGATGGAGGGAGTTGAACTAACTGATGACCGACAAAATAATGAAAATGTACACCCACCGATTAATAAACGCGCTATGGAGTTGGATGAAGAAGATAAGTGGACGACTGTCACCAATTACAGCAAGCGAGTTCGCAATGTTGGAGGTAAGCAGAGACCTATTATCCAATTAGAAAAAATTGAAGTGGCAATTACATCTAAGGAAGCCTTACCTAAACAATTTCAATTGGCTAAGTTATTGAATGCAAACAGTATCTCTAATATTTTGAATATTAAATACATTATTATTGAAAATACGGGTTGCTCACGTTACTTTAGCCGGGATATGCCGACTAGTTTCGAATCTAATACGTAGATTCATCAACTGGGCTGTTATTCGCGTGTCGTCACCTCCGCGCGACGTCTAGCACTGCGCGCCTCTGCGCGCGTCGCACGGCTTGATGTCGCAGCGGGGGTGGGCTAAAGTAACGTGAGCAACCCGTATTTTCAATAATAATGTCTTCACCTCACGTCGGTTTTAATAATATTAATATTAAATACGTTAACCCCTACAAAGTAATAATACGCTTCGAGAAAGAATATGCCTTGCAAAAATTAATTAACTGCTCGGTACTTAAGGAGAAAGGATGGTATTTTAATAAAGCGATGGAGGTTGGAATTACTTATGGCATTATAAAAAATATAGAATTAGAGTGTAAAGAGGAAGAAATAATGGAGAGTATAAGCAGTGATACAAAAATATTATCAGTGAAAAGATTAAGTCGGCGTAAGGATGATAGGTCAGGATGGACAGATTGTGAAACTATAAGACTTTGTTTTAAAGGTTCTTCATTGCCAGCGTATGTTTACTTACATGGTATACGAATTACTGTCGAGCCATTTATTTATCCGGTAACACAATGTACTTACTGTTGGAAATTCGGCCATTTTAGGAAAACGTGTACTTATAAAAAATTGATTTGTCCTAAGTGCAGTGGTTATCATGAGACTTGTGATGCAACAACCTACAAATGCGTCAATTGTAAATGTAATCACTTAGCAATGAGCAAAGAATGCCCTGTGTACATTAAGGAACGGAAGATTCGAAGTATTATGGCTGATTTCAATTGTACATATCAGAAAGCTCTGATTGAGTACGTGCCAAATTCCACATCACATGAAAAGGCGCCATCAAAACCAGTTTATGAAACAACAACCTACACAATCACAACAGATCCTCCCCCAATTGTTACAGCTACTGGGAATTCGTACGCAAGTGCTTGTAAGAACAACAACCCTTCTACGTCAAATAATTGCGAACCGGATATAACAATTACAGCTCCCTCTGCCGCACCAAAATCAAAAAAGAAGAAAAATCGACAGAAAAGATATAATGACACGTCCTGCGATTGGGAGTTTTGGTATTCAGAATCAGAAGGTGAATTTAATAATAAAGAGGAAAGTGACAGTAGTGGGAAAGAGGAGAAGAGGGAAAGACACAAGAAACTTTTAGAAAAAATAATAAAAATAATCTTTGAGAAAAAAATCACCTTAAGCAATAAAATAAAATCTTGCATTCAAATAATTATTAATTGGTTCATATCTTTGATTTTTAATAACTTTAATGACTTGCCGCTTTTCCAATTATTTAAAATAAACCAAGATGACGCCTAATAAAAACAAAAAACTGAATATATTACATTGGAATTGTCAAAGCGTAAGAAATAAATTAACTCAATTTGAAGCTTTACTGGCCCAAGAGAAAATCCATATAGCTGCCTTGAATGAAACATGGCTGGAACCTGAAATCAATGTGAGAATCAGTGGATATAACGTATTTCGTAAGGATAGATGTGATGGATATGGAGGTGTTATGATCTTAGCCCATCATACAATAAAAGCTCAAATTTCTCGAATACAAAACCGAAACCCTGGGATAGAAATTTTACGTATTAAAATCTTCAATTGTCACCCATTGTACAACATTGTAACCATCTACTGTCCTCCTTCAATACGTACTTCTCAACAAGATTGGGATGATATTTTCACAATGTGTGATGAAAAAACGTTGATTCTTGGAGACTTAAACGGCCACCATACTAACTGGTCATGTAGAAATGATGTAAGAGGTAATCACATTTTTAATTCTCTGTTAAATTACAATTTAACGGTGATGAACGATGGGAGACCGACTAGAATCAAGTTAGTAGATGGATCAGTGCAAAAATCGTCGCCAGATGTTTCAATTATATCAACGGATATTGCAATGGACTATGATTGGACTGTAACTAATGAGACCCTAGGAAGCGATCATCTTATTGTAAAAGTATCAACCAACTGTATAACTTATCAAAAACCTATCAAGAAAAGAAACTTCAAAAAAGCTAACTGGCAAGAGTATCGTACTTTTTTGGAAGAAGCTTTTTCACAATTCATCATATCCGACGACTTGCAACATTCTTACGATCAGTGGTTAGATACCCTAAATAAGGCAGCAGACCTTTATATACCAATTATTAAGCTGAATCAAAATCCATGTAATAATTTCAAGCCCAAAAATTACTGGAGGCCAGACTTGTCCAAAGCGGTTGGTGAACGTCGTCTTGCTTTGTCCTGTTTTCGAAAAAACCCTACACCTAATAATTTGGCACTACTACAAAAATTCGTATTGCGCAAAGAGAAATTAGGAGAGCGAGGAGTGATTCCTTCCATACATTCTGTTCGTCCATTGATACTATTACCTCTGCGAGTGATATGTGGAGACAAATGAAATGGTTTAAAGGCTATGGTAACAGTCAGAGAAGCTACATAAATGAAAATCAACTTGATAATTTACTATGCAATTTAGCACCGGACTATGTTTTAAATTCGCAACCTAATTTTTTTTCACGTAATACAAACTTAGAGAAAGACATTTCACTTAATGAATTACAAAAAAATATGAAAACGTCTGATACAGCTCCTGGTGCTGACGATATATCATTTTCAATGATAACTAATTTGCCGCAAATTGCTAAAGTCATGCTTTGTAAATTATATAATATGTTTTTACAAACTGGTTTTGTGCCAAAGCAATGGCGAACCATTCGGGTATTTCCTATTTTAAAAGCTGGGCGAGATCCGAATATCATTAGCTTACTTCGGCCTATATCGTTGTTATCATGCCTTTGCAAAACATTTCATTCAATGATTCATAAACGACTAGAATGGTTCTGCGAAAAAAACAACATATTTTCAAATAATATGATAGGATTCAGAAAGACCAGATCTTGTTTGGATAGTCTTTCCAGTTTTGTTTGTAGAATACAGTATGGTTATATGACAAATTCATTTACATTGTGTTGTTTTATAGATATAGATAATGCATATAATAATTTTAATATTTACAAATTACTACAAATCATCGATACATTAGGGATAGGAGATAAAATTTGTACGTACCTATTTAATTTTTTAAAAGAAAGATCGCTTCATATTTTATCAGATGGCAAAAATATATTTAGAAATACAGGAATAGGATTAGCGCAAGGAGATCCGTTATCTCCACTATTATTTAATATCGCTACCTTTGAAATATGTAAACAGGCTTCCAATAATGTAAATATATCTCAGTATGCCGATGATATTATTATTTATACTATAAATAACAATATTCAAAAAGCTGTAAATGATATACAACTTATTTTGGATAAAATTAGGGCTATTTTGTTGGATTTAGGGTTAGAAATTTCACCAAATAAAAGCAATGTATGTCTGTTTTCAAAAAGCCGTAAATTTACTAATTGTCCAATAGAAATTAAAGTTAATAATAGTGTATTACCTGTAGTAAATAGTATTAAATATTTAGGATTGTGGATGGATCGTTCCTTATCATGGAGTAAACATATCAATGAGACTATTGATAAGACCTTTAAATTTTTAAATGTATTTAAGGTGTTGGCTGGATCTGGTTGGGGGGTCCATCAAAAACATTTACGCCGCCTGTATATTGCACTTATACGAAGTCGTTTGGATTATGCTAGTTTTATTTACCACAGCAGCCCAAAAAAGTATATAAATAAACTAGATACGATTCAAAATCAATGTATGCGTGTTATCGGTGGTTTCGTGCGAACGACGCCGATACACGTCATGGAATGTGAGCTTAGTTTACCGCCACTAGATATTAGAAGAAAAATATTAGCTCGAAAATTTTGGCTTAAAATGAAATCATTTGAATACAGCTCAAGTACAGAAATTTTAAATATTTTATTCAATTTTTATGATAGGCGGAATTTTAGATATAAAAAAAACCATTACTTGTTTCGACACACGGACAATTGAGGGATCTTCCAATTATTTCCTGTAGCCAATTAGAGATGTTTTCCTTTAATACATGGATGGCTGATATTGATCTCTCTTGCACACTTAAAGTTAACATTGATTATATTATAGAAGCAAAAAATACCTACTCTAAACATGAGTTAAGGGAAGGGACACTAAGATATTTACAGAAATACGATGGTTTTTACAAGATTTTTACTGATGGATCTAAAGACGATATTCAAATTGGATGTGTGATATGACGGACAAACACAGAGCTTTATGAAATTTAAAATAACAACTAATATGGCTATCATGGATGTAGAACTCTTAGCAATTTCTGAAGCTTTGTCTTATGTTGAATCCATCCAATATGATACATTTGTAATCCTTACAGATTCCAAGAGTGCTATCCAACATCTGGCTCGTTGCTCCTCGACTTTTCGAGGTAGATCGATAGCCTATGCAATTATCAAATCTATTATGAAATTGAAATCTCAAGGTAAATCCATCGTAGTACAATGGATTCCATCACATATAGGTATAGAGGGAAACGATAAAGTAGATTTCTTAGCAAAGCAGGCAAGTTCAGATGGTGTTTGTTATGAAGTTACCCCGCATTATACTCAATACATTCCAATGGTCAAAAAAGTATGCTTAGAACAGTGGAAAGAATATTTTGATCTCAGATCTAGGGACAAAGGAATTTGGTATAGAACGATCCAACCACAACCATCATTTACTCCATGGATAGATAAAGTATCATATCAAAGAGAGGATTTAACCATATTGTTGAGACTCCGTTGCGGGCACATACCACTAAATAAATTTGCATACTTAATGGCAAAAGTTCCGTCCCCTTTTTGCAGTGTGTGCAATGAGGAGGAAGACTGCTATCACATATTGATGCGATGTGCCCGAAACGCAGTGCTCAGGGCTCGCATTGGTGCACATAATATTGATCTATCTGATCCATTTTCCGAAAACATACACCTGTAATCAGTATGGTTAAATTCGCCCTTAAACATAGATCAATTACATAATATTAATTTAAGCTAGATTTATGATTTTTGTAACAGAGTGTCATATTCGCATTAGCGAAAAAGCTCTTTAAATAAAGATTTCAAAAAAAAAAAACTTATAACACCCGTTTTGCGTCGGGGGTTAAAAACTTTTATAAAATATTAATAGGTACCCGTTGTATTCCCGAGTGAAATTTGGATTAACAAAACACGCAAATGACACTATTAAAAGCATTCAATACAAATATAATAAATATACTTACACACTGGTTATTTACAATAATAATCAATCATAAATGAGGAGCGCGCTCAATTCCTATCCAGACTTCCACTACTATGCCAGTAAATACGCGGCTTTGCTGCCAAATACTTCTTGAGAACTAATACGCGGTATTGATATAACGGCGAAATGGGCGTTTCTTATTGGCTAATTCAAATTGTGTGACTTCCATTAGGTGCCAATAGACACTCAGAAGTCGATGGCGCGAAAACAAATTTTTGCGACTTTTGTAAATACGCGGTATTGCAAATTGCTCTTACGCGCTATTGCAGTCGCACCGACGATATGCCGAATATAATACAGCATCACCCCAGAACTCCTTTCCTAATCCTGAATCTAATAAAATTGTCCTAGCCTTATCCATTATAGTCCTATTCATTCTCTCTGCCACACCATTCATCTCAGGATTATATGCAACTGTGTATTGAATCATTATACCATTCTCATCACAAAATTGTTGTAATTCTTTTGAAGTATACTCACCACCATTATCTGATCTAAGTTTACGTAATTTTGTATTGAAATTATTTGTAACATAATAATAATACTTTTTAAATTTATCATACACTTCAGACTTTTCCTTTATGAGATATATTATAGTAAAATGTGTATAGTCGTCAATAAATGTTACGAAATATCTATAACCTTCCCTTGATACTGGAGATATTGGTCCACACACATCTGTGTGTACCAATTCCAACGGTGCTTTAGCTCTATATCCTAACCGATTAAATGGTTGTCTTGTCATTTTACCTAATACACATGGTTCACACAGTTAATTCTCATTTATTGACACTAGTTTCTCACTTAATCCATGTACTAAATTTTTATTGAAAAGCATACTTAAATTCTTTAATCCTAAATGTCCAAACCGTCTATGCCACAGCTGTACTACCTCCTCATCATTTTTATTTGAGACAAAATTACATGAATCAAAATTTGGTTCTGTTTCAATGGTGTACAATGATCCTTCACTATTTCCTATCATAATTAAATTGTTAAAATAATAAACTCTGACCTTACTTCTTGAAAATTCTACATGCAATCATTCCTAATTTAGATACGGACAGCAAGTTTTTTCTTAGTTCCGGTACATAGTATACATTTTTAATAGTGCAGTTGATTGGCCTTTTACCTACAAAACATTTCACTCTTATATTACCAATGCCTACTGCATTTAATACAACACCAGCCTTTGCCGCAGCAATAACCTTAGGAACTGTCAAGTCTACATACTCTGTAAATAAGTCTTTTCTATTAAATAAATGATCTGATGAACCTGAGTCTACATACTAAATTAATTTATCCTTATCTTTTATATAATTTTTAGATGAAAGCTCAACATCGCTTCTACCTGCCATAAATGTCATATCATTATCCTTTTCTGCTGCAAATGTATAGTTATTATTGCCTCGACCTTGTCCTGTTCCTCTTCATCCATGTCCTCGTCTGTTATTTGATCCTTGTCCTCTTTTGATATTCCAACCTTGTCCTCGTACTGGTGAAAATCCTCTTCCTTGTCCTCTTGAAAATCCTTGACGTCCTTGTGAAAAACTAAATCCTCGGCCTCTTGTAAATCCTTGACCTTGTCCATGTCCTTCATTTGATCTGCACTGATTTTGTTTATGTCCTGGCTGATTACAATTGTAACATAAGAAGGCATTACTGTAGTTTTGTACTTTATTTATTTTATTATCCTTCTGCCTCTTTTTTTCTTCACCTAATAGTCGTTCTTTTACGAAATCCAGTTTTATATCGGTCATTGTTTCTAATGTTGTAACAACAACTTCGTACGACTTCGGCATGGACAGCAAAATGTAATTAATTTTTTCTTCGTCGGATAAGATGGCTCCCGCATCGGCCAATTCTAAGAACATGCCGTCCATTTGGCTAAAATGGGTAACTAAGCACGTTTTTTCATTGACCTTAATATCACTTAATTTTCTTCTTAAAAATAATTTTCCTTGTATACTTTTCTTCATGAAATTAGCTTCCAGACGTTTAATCATATTGTACGCTGTATTTTCGTTTCGAATATATTCCAAATGTGTGTCCGCCATTCCACCAATGATCATATTTTGCACCTTCGCTTCTAACTTTTTATTTTCGGGCTTACTTGCAAACGCGACACTTGTAATCGCTTCCTCGCATTCATGCTCCCTCAATAAACTTTTTATTCTGAATAACCACGTTGCAAACCCCGTTCCATTAAATTGTTTTAATTCCGTCATCTTGATCACTTTTAACTTTTCGACGCAACTATTCGTTGTAACCACGCTCTGCTACCACTGTTAGGGAATTCTTCATTTATTTTATATTTAATAAAAGTCATTAGCATAATTTCACTTTGTATTATTCGAACACACATTTTCTACCATCTTACTTTTACAACATTTAACATAGACAAGATGTTTTTAAGATTACCATAGACAATAAACATTTACCTTTTTAAATCTAATATGAAAGATAGGGCATTGCTCCTCTTTCATCAATGCCCGCTGTGACTTCGCAGAATCGGTGTCATCCCCGGTGACAGAGCTCCATAAATTTTCTAGCACCAAATAGCTCTTCATAGCAAATTTCCACGTTTGGAAATTGGAGACACCTTCCAGTTTATCGAATCCATGTATCGCGTATGCTGATGCTGGAGCCGGCAATCCGCCCGGCAATGCAGACGCAGTGCCCGCCGTAGACGGCGCCGTATGACCACCCGGCATCGTGCCCTTTTAGGTTACCTTTGATTTTCAAAATTTCAAAAGGTAATCGAATGCCGCTTTGCCTTGTTGAATCCTTTGTGTAAACTCGTTTAAATCACTGGGACGATAACCTGTTGCAAAGTCTACTGGGTTCTAATCGCAGTGGGATCAAATAAATATAGGCGGCATTCGATTTGAGACACTATATTGTCATAATATGGCACACAAATGCTTCTTACGTGTTAATTACACCATGGATTATTTACGATTACAATCATCACTATTTACATGAGAGATCAGGTTTATTTGCACATATCCGAGTCCCAAGGAGACGGGACAAAAAGTTACATATTCAACGTAACACAATTTTGGGGCAGAGACAGAGGAAGGAAGTGAACAACCTGTCAAATACAAGGTACCATAAAGTTCACCACAGTACATATAATACAATGTTAGTAATACACACACATAATTTAACAGTAACCGCTATTGTAAAGGAGCCAAAAATTCATTCCACTTCCTATTATAAATATATTAATAGCCCTCAAGAAAATTAAATTGAATGAGTCTTTTAGCATATTGGCACTACAATTTGGGTACACACAGAGTACTATTTCTAAAATCTTTTCAAAAAGTATACCTCTCATCGCAGTCAAACTGAAAGACTTGATTGTGTGGCCAACACCATCTGAAATTTACAAAAATTTACCCATATCTTTTAGAAGTAGGTATGCAAATGTTGTTTCTATCATCGACTGTCTTGAAATTCAGATAGAAAAGCCATCAGATGCAGTCCACCAATCACTTTCTTGGTCACAGTATAAAAAATGTAACACTTTAAAGTATTTAATTTCATGCACGCCTGATGGCTTGATAAATTTTATTTCAGATGGATATGGTGGAAGGGCTACTGATGTTATGATAGTACAAGATTGTAATTACTCAGTGTTTACCTCCTAACAAAGCAGTCATGGCTGATAGAGGATTTAAAGATTTAACATGTTTGCTAGAAGCTAAAAAATGTACCCTTATACGAGCACCTTCTGTCTCAAAGTCTACCCCCAGCACTAAAGTTGAAGTTAAACTATCAAAGCAGATAGCAGCATTGAGAATACATGTTGAACGGGTAATAAATAGGTTAAGAGAGTTTCACATGTTACTTCCTCATTCTTGTGTTGACCATAATTTAATTCCTGTCATAGATCACATAATAATAGTGTGGGTTGGTAAATATGCAAGATGTTTTAATAAAAAAATGATATATTTACATTTGTTTTATTGAAGCTGATACATTGTCTCCATAATAAATATTGTACAAAAACCAAAAAATATACACATACATCATATACCTACAACATTCATCAATTAAACTTGCCACATAACTTAGGAAATATGGCTTCATTCCAAAAATTGCTGCATTTTGCAACCAAATTTTCACACAGTTGCCGATCATAATCCACTTCTAAAATTGATACCTTTTTTGTTGTCTCAAAATCAGTGTGAGCAACACAAAAAAGAGCCTTTGTTTTATTGGAAAAATGCATTAAATTTGTAGTTGCACTTGTGCCATGTATTTTGCAGTTACTTTATTTTCTGAGCTGACATATCGTTCCATGGCTTTTCCTGAAAATGGGCATTTTATTTCAATGCTATACACACTACTTTCTCCATCTGGAGAAGCACCCATAATGGGATATGTATTATTAATTTTTAATCCACACATATTTATTTTAATTTTTCTAATATTCTCTACTTCCTTTAAAACCTGACTTTCCAATAATCTTCCCCTTCGCATAGCCTCTGTGTCCCTCAGTTTGCTTGCTCCTAAGATGGTCTGTGTTAATGCTCCATCAACAACATTGCAATGTGCAGCATCATAGGCTTTGGAAGCTGTTATCCGTCCATACCTTAGCTCATGCCATAATGGGCAGTCATTTTGTTTTACAGTTGCCAGTGCAGCTTTTTCACATGCATCTGCAGTTATTACACCCTTACAATAATTAAGAAAATCATGAGGGTTTGTGGCTTTGCTTGAAGATGAGATAAGATGATGAACTGATAATTTTTCCACATCATTTGGTTCTCTAAAAAACTTTATCAAATGATTGTTTGTGTCACCAACCATTGTGCAATGATTTTTAACCACCATAAGGAAACTTTCAGTAGGTAAAGACATTGGTACCAGGTTCTGTTTAGGTGCTCGAGTCATTTCCTTGGCTTTTATAAATTTCAGATTAGTACCAATCGATGATAATATTGACTTTTTCCCATAACACTCGACGCTAGTTGTTGATGGATCTTCACTCCGCCGGTGTAGCCAAGCTAAAAATGCTATAGCATGCTTACATCCTCCTGAAACAAAACAAATATAAATTGATTGATGTTATGTAACATTTAAAGTAGGTATTAAACCATGGCCAAAACCAACAACCAAACCATTTTTAGTAGATACTATGCTTTTCTTTAAATAAAAATAGGATTTAGTGAGATTTAGACTACCATCTGCAAAATAATGTTGCCAAGTCTAGAATCACTGTGGTGTGGTTTAAGAACAAAGTAGCTTAGTGTGTCTAAGTGCTGGTCACTAAAGTTAAGTAAGTATAACAGTTACCTAAATGTGCAGCACAGTCTTCACATTGGACAGAGAGGACCGTTCCTTCCGTTTCATTACAAGAGCAAGTAACAGCATAACACTTCTGCCGGACATTATGCTCAGGTGTGATCCGAGCTTCAACTATACATGTCTCCATCTCGTTTCACTTGGACATAACCAACTGCTGAATCTCCATAAGGGTTAAAGTTTAGTATATGGACCGTTGAATTGGAGGGTGCGGAGGGGTGGGGGGGAGGGCAGGGGGTAGGTTATCTCCCCCCAAAAGGGGGGGGTGCGGAGCCCCCCATTTTTGAGAAAAATGAAAAAATATGTTTGGAGGTTAGGCTATCTTAAAATATTTAAAAAATATGTCAATAGGCCAAAAAAAATCATTTTTGGTCATCAATCATGGTTATGGTCGCAGTTCTAACCTAACCTAACCTACTAATTTACCCATAATTGACCTACGCCATATTGATTGGATTTCGTGACTGTAATTAAACATTGTCAGATCATGTTTGTGGTCTCAGTCATACTCTTATCTAAATATTTCTAAGAGAAATGAATAATAAATAAAAAACAGATAAACGATCTCGACTGCAAATGCAAAGCGAACAAACCATAGATAATACATCAAACGATGACTGAAGTTGACATTTGACAATACTCATGTAGTGACAAAACAAAATGGCGTCGCGATTTGCGCGTTTCGTTACTTCACAATTTCACTTTTTTATTTATTTAAAACACATTAATATACTTTTTATTATTATAAACTCGCATTATTTTATATTAACACCACTTTGTGTATTTATTAAACAAGAATATACAATAAAAATAAACATTTTTAATAAATTTATTGTTCTTAGTATGAAACTAAACGTAGGAAAGTCAAACGTCACCGCAAATGACATTTTAGTAGTGAAAATTTTCAGCTATTTGATTATTTTTTTTAAAAAAACTAAGAATCTCCGCAGCCTGAAACTTTGCAGAAAGACTCCATAGGCCTAGGCCTTTCTGCAAAAAAATTTGGTTGCCCAACTCGACGGTCCATATACTAAACTTTAGCCTCCATAAGATTCTCGTTCAGATCTGAAACAAGAAAGTAGGTATTAGTAAGTACTCAACCACCTGAAGTGGCATCAAGTTGTGATGAGAGTGTGGGTTTATTCGGCCATACAGGCATCAACAATCACTTTTCACACAGAGCTGAGTATAGCATGTAATCTACAATTATACAAAAACATGTAAGAACCACTCCGAATACACAACTGAATAAATTACAAAAAGTAAATAAACATACACTTCACTTGGTGTACTTAAATTTATGGTTGTAGTATGACATTTAGGTTATGTTATAGGTTATAATTTAGCTAATAACAACAATGAATTTAAATCTATTTTATGGACTAAAACATACTTATTAAAATAATACTTACCTCGCAGCTTTTACTCCTTTGATCTCTGCGCTCGTAATATCGAGACGAGATTCGATGCAAAAAAGCTGTCATTTTTTTTTTTTTGAGTTCATATGGCTTGGTTACAAGACCTTTAAGCCAAGTCTTCATTTTAGAAAGTTCTGTAAGTCCTTTATTAAATTCTTCCAATTGTATTTTTCACATATTGATATATTGGTAAAAATAGTTTCACGTTTTTTAATAAGTCACTTAATCGGCGGCGGGAGGGATTATAATTTGTCACTATTTCACTAAATTCACTTATTTCACTGGCTAGGATAAGTCTTTGGAGGTTATACGTTTGACATTTAAAAATCAGATGTTCAATATCCGCTTGAGGCATATTACATTCTTTGCAGGCATCACTGTTTATGATTTTCAATCTCGCTAAGTGTGCAGGTGTGGTGCAATGTCCAAATCGAAGTCTGTTTATAGTAGTAATATAATCTCTGCTGGCTGACTTCAGTTTGTTATACCAGGGTTTTGACGGTATGTCTTCTTGAATACTTCCATACCATTTGCCTTTTTCTTCTTGGTCTTTTTTCCACATTTCTTTCCAATATGTTAGTATTTCTTTTGTTATAGAACTACGTTAGTCAGTTAATGGAATGTCCATCACGCATCTTACATCAAATGGGTTAATGCCTTCATATGCAGTCTTATCGGCTATTTCATTGCCAGATATCCCTTTATGTGATGGTATCCACATGAGAGCTACGTTTATACCTTTTTGGTGTAGTTGAAATATAAAATCTTTAATCAAATATAGAATATAGTTAGTTCTGTATGCAATCTTTAAATGTTCTAAGCTTTCTATCAAGCTGAGTGAGTCTGTCAAAATTAGAATATTATTATATTTGCTGTTTATATAACTTATGGCTTTCAAAGCTTCAAAAACTGCATATGCCTCTGCCGTAAATATTGTACAATGATTATCAAGCTCATAGCTTCGAGCATACTTTGTTTGTGGATCATATAAGGCTGATCTCACATGGGTATCACATTTACTACCATCAGTATATAAAACATAGTATTTTTTTTTATTTTCATCTAAAAAACTTGCATATTATTATCATTATTGTCAGTAATTTTATGTCTTACAGTTGTAATTGGATGTATTATACTATTAAAGGAATGTGTGTAGCAAGGCCACTGACTTTGCATTCTTATGTTTTTATAATTGTTTTGCATTTTCAGTAAAATTTGGATCAACTGTGGAGATCTACCATTTAACAAATCATCTTCTGAAACCAGAGACTCAGAAACATCTATCAAGTGAGGAACTACTCTTTTAATTACTTCTTTATTGTCTGATGCCATGAGCTTCAGACAATATCTTTCAGAAAGATAAATTCTTCTGAGGATGAGAGGCATAATTTTTGTTTCAACTTCCATGGCCCTAATGGGAGTTGAACACATTGCCCCTGAAATAATTCTCAGAGCCTTGTTCTGTATTATATTTAATCTATGTATATAAGGGCTATTTATGTAAGCTAAACAACTGTAATCAAAATTACTTCTAACAATTGCTTTATACAACATTGATAATACTTTTGGATCCCCTCCCCAGGATACCCCAACTAGGCATCTTAATATGTTAAGACCTTTTAAAGCCTTGTTGGAAATTTGTTTTATATGCTCTTCAAATTTTAATTTCTGGTCTATAACAATTCCTAAGAATGTATGTTGATGTTCTCTTGTTATTATATCTCCATTGTATAAAACATTGTCAGAAGAATATCCATCACCAAAAATCATATAGCTGCTTTTAGATGTATTAATTTTCAAATGCAATCTGTTGTCATAATAATGATTGAGCTGTGTCAAAGCAGCATTAATATTTGTTAGAGCTATAGTTAAGTGTTTATTACTATTGTACATAACTAAATCATCAGCAAATTGAAGTATATTTACATTTTCAGTATTTACATATTTACAAATTTTACTAGTATATAAGTTGTAAAGTAGAGGAGAAAGGGTAGCACCTTGCATGGTGCCCTTAGATGCTATATTGGGTCCATATAATATATTATTATGTCTTACATATAAAGTTCTATTATTCAAAAAATTATAAATCCATTTAGCAACTTGTCCGGGTAGTCCTATGCTTTCTGTTAAAATCTTAGCCAATATACCAGGGTCCACACTGTCAAAAGCACCTTGAACATCTAGGAAAAGACAAACTGTATGTAATTTTTCATTGTTTGCTCTTTGCAGATCAGAAATCAGAGAAACAAAGCTGTCTGCACAGCTACGCCCTCTACGAAAACCAAATTGAACTTGTGAATTAACATCATTGGATTCGGAAAACCAGTCAAGGCGACTCTTTAACATGTTTTCAAATATCTTTCCAAGACATGATGATAAAGAAATTGGACGATAAGAGTTTGCAAGTTCTGGTGGTTTATTAGGCTTAAGTATAGGGATAACACATTGTGTTTTCCATGAGTCCGGAATAATATTTTGCAACCATAAATTATTTATGATCTTGAGAAATATATTTTGTACAGATTTATGTAAGTTTTTAATTAAAAGATATAGGAAATCATCTAAACCTGGAGTCGTATTTTTTCTTGATTGTAAACTCATTTTAAATTCAGTCCATGTAAAGGGTTCTAACAAAAACTTTGTCTTGACATTTTCATTATTACAACTAAAACAGTGATTAAATGTCTCAGGATCTATTAGATTACTTTTTTCTGTTAGTTTAGTTAAAAATGGCTTGACAAATTCATCCTTACAAGATTTATTGCCGGTCCTAATGCCCTTAAACCTTCTAATAAGATTCCAGATCCGACTGATAGGAGTAGTTCTATTAAAAGTATCACACAATTCATTCCAACCTGATCTTTTTTGTTCACAAATAGTCCTTTTCTTTAATGCATCTAACTGTTTATAGTTTATGTAATTGGCTATTGTTGGGTCTTGTCTATATAATTTTAATGCATTGTATGATGCTTTCACACTTTCCTCACAAATATTATTCCACCAGGGAGCCGGAATCCTACTTTTAAAGGTACTCGAAAATTTTGGTATAATCATTTGTTTAAGGGTATCAAGACATGCGCAAAACTCAGAATATGTTGACATGGGATCTTCATCATTTACCATGAAGTCACTGAAAACAGTACTAGAATATTGTTCAAATTTTTCCCAATCTGTTTTGTGATATAAGTACTTATCAGCTGGAGGATTTACTTGATACTTGACTATGTTAAGTGTAATATCGGTAATAGTTGGGTAATGGTAACTTCCCATGGTATCATCGTGAACATACCACTGACATAATGGTGCAAGATTGGGGCTTACAAAAGTCACATCTATTGCAGAAGGATTACGTGTTGGATAGTTAATAGTGGTAACAGAGCCATCATTTAGTATACATAAATCATTGTCATCAATGAGATTGTATAGATCAGTACCTCGGGACTTTGTTGTGGTACATCCAAATGCGATGTGATGTGCATTAAAATCTCCACTTACAAATATAGGTTTTGGTAGATTTCTAATAATATTTTGAAGTTTATTTACTCTTACACGACCCCTCCTGGGAGGGCAATATACACACAATATTGTTATGTTACCTATTTCACTAGATAGTGATATTGCAACAGTTTGAATATCTTCATAGAAGATAGTGTCTAGAGCACTGTATTTTAAGTATGGCTTTATCAATATTGCTACACCATTGCATGGATTAGCAGAATTTTTGTAGTAAATGTTATAGCCAGGGATGCTAAACCTTTGGTTTTCTTTAAACCAAGTTTCATTCAATAAACAGATATCAATATTTTCATTATGTAAAAAATTTATAAGTAATGCTTTTTTGCTATTGGCACTTTGAATATTATACTGGGCAATACATAACCGTGAAATTATATTGTTTGTATTTAAATCCATTATATTAAGTTAAATTTTTAATTAACATTTATCTTTGATGTTTGATGTGTTTATAGGCACATCATCATTTTTATTTCCCAATTCTATCAGAGTACGTACAAGGGCCATTAGAATTTCCTTATTTTGTAATATTTGACTTTTAATAGACAAAGTATTTTCTTGTATTTTACTACTTGTACTTACATTTACACTATTATTTACATTCATTTTAACAGGTTGCATATTTTCTACAGGTTTTTTATTTACAATCTTAACAGGAAGCATAGGAAAATTCTTTTCAATTTTCGTTTCTGTTGCACTTGCATAACAAATTTTTGTTTTCTTTTCTAAAATTTTCTTCATTTTAACTGGACAAGTTCTAGATATGGCAAGATGTGGTCCACTACAGTTAATGCAACAAAGTTCACTTGGTTTGTCGCAATCTTTATATGAGTGATCTCCAGAACAATAACTACAACGCTGTTTACCATTACAAATCTTAGCTGAGTGATTAAATTTAAAACAACGATAACATTGCTGCAGAGGAGGAATATATTCAAACACACGGTAAGAGAATAGATCATATTGAACGTTATCTGGTAGGGTGTTGGACAAAAAAGTGATGCTGATGGTCTGTAAGGGAGTACGTGTCTGTCCTACTTTCTTGGTGAATCTTCTTACTGCTACTATTTCATATGCTGAAGTAAGTTTTGTATACAGCTCTTTATTCGAGATATTTTGGGGCACGAATCGAATAATGCCAGTGCGTTCTATTTGCGCCGCTGGGATATACGCTTTTAAATTATATTTTGTCAGGAAAGCCTTATTGTTAATGAAATTATTGGCAGTATTGTACTGCTTAAATAGGACAATTATTTTGTTGGCGTTAGCTCGCCGTATAGCCACCACACCTTTTACTTCCGTTGTGAATATATGATTGAGATATATTGGGCTTTTGTTGCCCAATTTTTCATTCTCCATTGCCTCAACGAAAACCTTAAACTCAACATTTGTTGAAGTTTCTGGATAAAGTCTTATATAATTTGGTTTAAAATAAGGTTTATAGTCTGATACCTCACCGCCGCCGGTAATATTTAGGTCCTTTCGCTTTCGCGTTTTCGGGTCCGGGGGACCATCCCCCTCGCCCTCGGTCACCTCCATCAATTACTAATTGTCAATATTTACACAACTTTAGTCCATAAAATTATCAAATAATTAATATTTACATTAAATTTTTAAAATGAGGAAAATTTACGCGCGCTCTTTTTAAATTCCCGCCAAAGAATAAAAAAAGCTGTCATCATAAATGCACAGTGTTGCCACCTCAATTTTAGAAATGGGGCAGTTGTAGAAACTAAAAAGGGCTAGATCGGGCTGTCAACCTGAAAACTCAAAAAAAAAACGAAACACTCAAGCTATTACAATGTTCTATTAAAAACCTCAAATTACAAAGATGAACTTTAGGCGAATGACTTTCAATGAGGGAAAAATAAATGTTCTTTCATATTATTATTATATTGCAAAAAACAATTGATATATCAACTTATGTAAAAAATAGTGTTTTGATACACATCTTAAATTAGTCGGTTTATAAAAAGAAAACGCTCCAGGAATTCCCCGCCGACTTTGTAGACTCCACGGGGAAGACCCGGACCGGCGTGGCGTAGAAATGCGGTATGTTGCCATAATCGAACAAATGGTATCAACGGATTATCTACAAACATCAATATCTGATCTATGACACAAATGTAAAAAGGGCTAAATAGCCCTTTCCGGGCTAAATAATTAAACAACGACTTCACCTACAATATAAAGCATTAAGTCCGCCTATATACACTGCTGTATATGAAGTTTTATAAATAAATAAATAAATAAAAAAGTGCTAGATCTAGCACCAAAAGGCCTAAGGTGGCAACACTGGAAGAGACCGCGTCTTTAGTGTTGTCACTCTTATACAAAACGGAATCGATATAAAATCGATTCGACTAATAATAACATTACAAGCCGCATGTCTGCTACGTATTTTGAATGGCTGCTGAATGCGATAGGTCCAGAAATAGCAAGAAAGGACACGAATATTCGTTGAACCACTTTCCTTATGTCCATGATTATTATTTACAAGTCAGCTATAATATTATTCTGTGTTATTAAATACTTAGCTTCAAAATAATGTAGTACTACGTAGACACATGCTCTGACATTTAAACAGACCGTCAAATGAACTCGAATGTCTAAATGTCAACCATGTTGAAGTTCGTTTGTTGATGTTTGGCGACTGTAAAATTTCATGTCATTAAATTCAGTAATTAAAGAAAAATAATTAGAAATCTGACGAAGCATCGAAAACCTACATAACCCGACCAAGTTCGGATGGCTACAAGAAAGCGGCCGTACCATATATCTAAGAAACGTTCTTAATCTACCAATATAGTATTTATTAATATGGTACAGTTGCGTACACAAGTTAGGAATCTATCTATTTTATGTCTATTTTTTCACACTAGAATATTTTTGATCATTTCATAACTACAATACTTAGACTATTTAACCAAAGGACTTAAGCGTAGGTACCGCTTCAAATAAAATAATTCTGCATATTTTGGTGGTGTGCGGTGGAACACGCTCACATACATAAATTACTACCAGTACAACGGTAAACATCAATTAAAAATCGAGTCTAGAAGTAGTTTTTGTTAAGTTATTAGATTGTTTGATCCACTAAAGTTGCAAAGGGGAACGCTCGTGCATGCCTAGTCCATTGGTTAAATCGTATAATAAGCTACAATATGATAAATATTTACCTTAACAGTAGTACTTACATGTGGTAATTATTTAATTTTCCTATGGGGTCTATAGTTAGAATCCTGATTCGTGAAATCTTCAATAGAAATTAGCTGTATGAATTTTATTTGTCTTCAATAATATAATAATATCTAGATTATATCTCAAGTCTCGAGCGCATACTTAAATAAAGTACCTACGTAAATAGTACCTACTTTCTGTCATAGTCAAATAGATTTAGGTGTACACAAATAAATGACCTATAAATTATTCGACGACCGGATGGCGGAGTGGGTAGTGCCTGCGACGCCGAGGTCGTGGGTTCGATTCCCACTTAAGACAAATCTTTGTGTGCATGAACATGGGGGTTTGTCTTAGTTTGGGTGTTTCTATGTATAATAAGTATGTATTGTTAAAGGTATTATTTACCTGGAAATTATACGATAACCGGCACAAGCAATGTTATTCCATTGAACGAAAACTTAGCCACTGACAGCTGTCATCCCGTAACGCTCCTCCGTTCGCGCCTTTTTGTCACCGCCGCGTAGTGACGTATACTTGTACATAGACTCCGAGTCGATTAATAGAAATCGATTATCAGTTCGGCCTTCCTGACACTCCAGCGTCCTCGCAGGAGTTCTCAACAGGCACCCCCTTCTAGTGTAAGTGTCACTGCAGTCCCTTTTTTTTTACAAAGGCGATGAGAAGCGAGCTATAATAAAGTTTGTTAATACAGCCTGCTCTTTACGGCATATACATAAAGTTAAGTGAATACTCACGGCATCATTGGTGTGGCGGCTTCGCACAGCCTGTCATGCCCCTCACGGGTGTGTTATGCCCCTTACGGCCGCTGTGATGTGCTCTTCACGGGTTAAGTATCGTGCCCCTGGCAGCCTTGCAGTGTCCTCACGGTGACTTTTGTACTGTGCCCCTGGCGGCTTATGTATTGCGCCCCTGGCAACTTGTGTATTGTGCCCCTGGCGGCTTATGTATTGTGCCCCTGACGGCTTGTGTAACGTGCCCCTGACGGCTTGTGTAACGTGCCCCTGACGGCTTGTATATCGTGCCCCTGACGGCTTGTATATCATGCCCCTAACGGCTTGTGTATCATGCCCCTGACGGCTTATGTATTGTGCCCCTGACGGCTTGTATATCGTGCCCCTGACGGCTTGTATATCATGCCCCTAACGGCTTGTGTATCATGCCCCTGACGGCTTATGTATTGTGCCCCTGACGGCTTGTGTAATGTGCCCCTGACGGCTTGTATATCATGCCCCTAACGGCTTGTGTATCATGCCCCTGACGGCTTATGTATTGTGCCCCTGACGGCTTGTGTAATGTGCCCCTGACGGCTTGTATATCATGCCCCTAACGGCTTGTGTATCATGCCCCTGACGGCTTATGTATTGTGCCCCTGACGGCTTGTATATCATGCCCCTAACGGCTTGTGTATCATGCCCCTGACGGCTTATGTATTGTGCCCCTGACGGCTTGTTCCACAGAGGATAGAGAGATGGCAGATATGCTTTTAAATAACCAAAACAGCCTTGGAGGAAACTTAAATTTTAATCATCATAAACAAACATAATAAAGAACTAATAATTGCAGTTAAGATTCCTCATCAGATGAGGTCATCTGCCTTGAATGCCACCTTTTAATTTTATCACGGACTACAATGTTCTTGTATCCCTTTCTCCCTTTGTCTGCAGAAGTTACCTCGTAATTATCATTTGGTAACACAGCTGTCACCTTATAGGGTCCTGCATATGGTGGCAGAAGTTTACCACTTGTCAGCCCAGGTCTTAATATCCTCCGCTCTACCATTACCAGAGTACCCAAGGCAACAGGTTTCACAATGCGTCGACCCTTGTCGAAGCATCTTTTCATGCGCACAGCATTGTTTTGTATTTCGTCTGCTGCATCCTTCCTTAACTTAACAATATCTGTTATGCATGCTGATCCTTCAAATCCTGAATTACTGGTAGTGGATATCTTTCCTTTTCAGTGATTTTATTCAATCCTCTGTAGTCAAAACACATGCGATAATCACCATCTTTCTTCTTGACTAATAGCACCGGGCTAGCATAATGGTGATCTTGATACAGCTATAATACCAGCTGCCAACAATTCTTTGACTTTTTGTCTCACAATCTATCTCTCATGGTAGGACATCCTGTTATATTTATTTTTTTTTAATTTTGACACAAGCCTGTTAAATCAATATCATGCTCCACATTCGGAATATTAAGTTCTGTCGAGGTTTAAGACTATTACATTTGTGACCTCAGTAAATGGCTGTCCAATAAGAGCATCAAATTATTGGACTGTGTCAGACACCACATAGAAGTCTGTTAATCTTCTAAATTCATGAACTATTAATTGTGCATTAACAGTGCCTATTGGAATAGTAAGGGCATCTCCATATCCTTTTATGACCAGTGAGTCATTTCTGTTTATGTGAAGATTTAATTGTTTACAAAACGTTTCTGTCATAGTATTACATGAACTTCCAAAATCAATAAAAGCATTAGCGTGAACACCATTGATTTTTAATGTCTTATAATATTGTTTTATCCGAATAGTCAGAACAATAAGCATGCATTCTTCTTACAGTTTTGTTCTCTTCCTACAATCCTCCACAGTATGACCACCCTTATTAATGTCCTCTGAACTGGAACTGCTACTGTGACTGGAAGAACGGTGCCTTTTGTGATGACGTCCCATTTTGTTGTATCACTCACCAACAATCACAAATGTTACAGGTTTTTATTGCACTTTTCAACAAAGCGTCTTTTGTCCAAACGACGCTTCACACCGTTTTTGCACACAGAAATTACCTCCTCAAAGTTTACAATTTCACGAACTGGGTGTTAATACCGAACGTGATAGGCCTACGGAAGTATATTTATCCCACTTCTGAACTGTTAAAGGTATTATTTACCTGGAAATTATACGATAACCGGCGCGAGCAATGAACGAAAACTTAGCCACTGACAGCTGTCATCCCGTAACGCTCCTCCGTTCGCGCCTTTTTGTCACCGCCGCGTAGTGACGTATACTTGTACATAGACTCCGAGTCGATTAATAGAAATCGATTATCAGTATTTACAAAAGAAAAGTATGTATATGTATTAGTATCAGTTATTATAGTACTCATATTACAAGCTCTGCTTAGTTTGGGACTAGATGGCGTTGTGTGTGAGTTGTGAAATATTTATTTATTTTATTTATAATTATATCGAAACAATTGTGTTATTAACTATACCGGGTTCAATACTAGTATTATACTGTACATTTTGGGATGTTACCTAAATATATTGCACGGCCGCTTTTTTGTAGCCATCCGAACTTGGTCGGGTTATGTAGGTTTTCGATGCTTCGTCAGTATTTTAATTGTTTTTCTTTAATTACTGAATTTAATGACATGAAATTTTGCATGTGCATAGTTGAATGAATACACTAATTATTAGCATACATTTTACCATGCAATTCCTTTAGAACGTCGTGATATTTGACTGCTTTGTAAACAGTGATCTATTCATGATAAATTGCCCTACAACTCTTTAATTACTTACGGAACATAATTGATACTTGGCAACATGTTGCAAACACTTACAAGGTTTGTATAAACGTGAAAATCTAGACCCCAAAGTGCATACTTTAAGAACTAAGACCTAATAAGAGTATTTTACGTTTATATTTTTATCTTTAAAACCCTTAATTTTTTTCAAAATCTGTTTTTTTAAACAAATATAAACAAATTCAAAACAACGTATGTAAAAATCTACAGCTCTCTACGACTGAGAAATCTCTGTCATAGAGAGATCTCAGAAAACTAGCTAATGGCCAAACGTTCGCGCAGCGGAAACTTGAATTTCTCCGAAGTTTATGCATGCACTAATTGTATTCATACATACACAATTACACACAAATACACACAAATTTTTGGACACATCTCTTTTCTTCTAAAGTCGATGGATTAAAAAAGTTCCGCCAGGACAACGTTCGCCCAGCGGAATCAGTTTTTGGTGAATTTCCCCACAATGGCTGCATGCACAAATTTTTTTTTACCATACACAATTACACGACGTCATACACTAAATATCTGCATACTTAAAATCTTTAAATTCAACAACATTCCGCTGGGCGAACGCACACATCTCGATATGTCACGTAAAGAACATAATTATTCAAACTGTGCATAACTTGATATCATAACTTATAATAATTTAATTTGAGGCTGTCGGGCGTGGTTAGCTTGATATCTCAATATGTAAGAATTGAAACGGAAAATAAATTTGACCTTGACTTGATATTCCAATTTGTCAGTTTTAATTCACCTTTTATTAGAAATGTATAAGTGTATAAATAGAGATATCAAGTAAACTGCATTTTTATTGTAGCTAAGTTTAAGTTGATATATCTAAATATCAGTGTTCGTTAACCAAAAAAAGGTATTTGGTAACTTGACATGTAGACTTATCAAATTAAAGACGGTAAAATACGAGATGTCAACTTACTGCCAAGTGTGATTATTCAAAAAATAATGTTTATTTTGAGCTGAAAATTTTTTATAATAATATATAAATTTATACTGCTTGAAACGTATTAAGCTAATAAAAAAAAATCCTGTAGGTCGAGATGTCAAGTTGTTCACGCCAGCCACGGATTTAACCTAGGAGCAACCTGATGTTTGCTCCTAGGATTTGAATGGGTTCGTTGGCCATGTGTGGACGGATTGGCGATGGCCAACGAACGTTCGTTGACGTTGGCCGGCGATCCGTAGCGTGGCGGTAACATCAAAGGATTTGTGCCATTGGACCGAAATCAGTGTGGACGGTCGCCAAACATCAACAAACGAACTTCAACATGGTTGACATTTAGACATTCGAGTTCATTTGACGGTCTGTTTAAATGTCAGAGCATGTGTCTACGTAGTACTACATTATTTTGAAGCTAAGTAGTTAATAACACAGAATAATATTATAGCTGACTTGTAAATAATAATCATGGACATAAGGAAAGTGGTTCAACGAATATTCGTGTCCTTTCTTGCTATTTCTGGACCTATCGCATTCAGCAGCCATTCAAAATACGTAGCAGACATGCGGCTTGTAATATTATTATTAGTCGAATCGATTTTATATCGATTCCGTTTTGTATAAGAGTGATAACACTAAAGACGCGGTCTCTTCCAGTGTTGCCATCTTAGCCCTTTTGGTGCTAGATCTAGCACTTTTTATTGTAGGTGAAGTCGTTGTTTAATTATTTAGCCCGGAAAGGGCTATTTAGCCCGGAAAGGGCTATTTAGCCCTTTTTACATTTGTGTCATAGATCAGATATTGATGTTTGTAGATAATCCGTTGATACCATTTGTTCGATTATGGCAACATACCGCATTTCTACGCCACGCCGGTCCGGGTCTTCCCCGTGGAGTCTACAAAGTCGGCGGGGAATTCCTGGAGCGTTTTCTTTTTATAAACCGACTAATTTAAGATGTGTATCAAAACACTATTTTTTACATAAGTTGATATATCAATTGTTTTTTGCAATATAAAAATAATATGAAAGAACATTTATTTTTCCCTCATTGAAAGTCATTCGCCTAAAGTTCATCTTTGTAATTTAAGGTTTTTAATAGAACATTGTAATAGCTTGAGTGTTTCGTTTTTTTTTTTGAGTTTTCAGGTTGACAGCCCGATCTAGCCCTTTTTAGTTTCTACAACTGCCCCATTTCTAAAATTGAGGTGGCAACACTGTGCATTTATGATGACAGCTTTTTTGCATCGAATCTCGTCTCGATATTACGAGCGCAGAGATCAAAGGACTAAAAGCTGCGAGGTAAGTAATATTTTAATAAGTATGTTTTAGTCCATAAAATAGATTTAAATTCATTGTTGTTATTAGCTAAATTATAACCTATAACATAACCTAAATGTCATACTACAACCATGAATTTAAGTACACCAAGGGGGTTAACCTCAAGTGTGAGAGTAGGTCACTCGTGATTTGTAGGTTATCTTTTTCATATCATATGCGAATTGTTTTCTTAGTGGCACTGATCATTGTTTTGTGTTGTTTTGGTGGTAGTTAACCTTAGGGTAAGTAATTTTCGTTCTTGCGCTCATTTCCATTATGGAAATGAGCGTGGATGAACCCCCGGATGGGGGTGGTGGTCTTCCACCTGACATTCCGTCAGGGAAAGCTACTAAAAGAAAGCCTGATGAAATATTGGACAATGCTGGGAAAAAGAATAGATCTCCGGCGGAGTCTATACAAACCATTTACGCAAAACCGGGTTTTGAAACGGATGCGAAATTAAAATATCAAGACTCTGACACTGGACCCTTTATTGTCTATGTTTCCAGACAAGAGCCTAACCCGTCAGCGGGATACTCTTTAAAAACCCTTACTTTCGCTCAATTTATGCATAAAAATAATATTGCTGGCGTAGAAGACGGTGGGATTAAAAGCTTGGGTCGCAACAAGATTTCGGTCATATTCAATTCGGCTGAAAAAGCCAATTTGTTTTTGGAATTAACCTTATTAGAGGATAATAAGTATGTGGCACACATTCCGCGTTTCCATGTCTTCCGACTGGGGGTGGTCAGAGATGTGCCTACAGACTGGTCTCTCGAGGAATTGATATCTGGCATTAGAGTTCCTAACAACTATGGCGAAGTAGTTCGTGCTAGGCGGCTTAATATAAAATCTAAGTAGGATGATTCTCCATTGTGGATTCCATCTAACTCAGTGGTCTTAACATTTCTTGGTCGGGAGCTTCCTCCCAGAGTGTTTTGCTTTAATGCATCTTTACCTGTAAGCATCTATCAACTTCCGGTTATACAATGCCACAACTGTTGTCGATTCGGACACATTAGCAACCAATGCAGGTCTCCACCACGCTGTTACAAGTGTGGTCAATCCCATAAGGGAGAAAGCTGCACTGTGCCTGAATTGGAAATATCTTGTTTCCTGTGTGGTAACGGCAAACACAAGGCTGTTGACCCAAACTGCCCTGCTCGCACTAGGCAAAAATCAATTAAAGAGGTAATGTCCAGAGATAACATTAGCTACCTAGAGGCTGAAGCAAAAGTTGACCCTCCAAGACGTCTTTACTCAGATATATCCAGAATATCTCAATCCCCTCCTCTTTTTTCCCAAATGTCCCAAGTTCTGCCACCTTCTCAAATTCCTGCTTCTCCTTCTACTAATATTTCCTATAAGAAAACTGTATTTTTACCTCCCCGTCCTAAACCGACTCTAGGTAAATCCTATGATGTGCAAGCCCACAATGCAATTATAGAGAATCCACCTTCCACTCAACCTAATGGCTGTGGATATTGCTCCTGTGCTGGCACAACACCTCTGGCTACGCCAGATGATAATTTATTTGAACTCCTTCTATGCTCCTTGATTAATATGTTAGCAAAATTTTCCGACTCTCCCTTACCTAATAATGTGTCTCACTTAGTGCAGCAATTATTAATCCAATTTAACCGATTTAATAATGGATTCAGCTCCTCTAAAAATCCTACAGTGGAATAGTCGAAGTATCCGCAGCAAAAAACCTGATATCATTCACTTGATCAACCGTAACAGGCCTACAGTCTTGGCCATCTCGGAGACATGGCTTAAGCCTGGGTCCCTTTTTAGGATCCCGGGCTTTTGCTGTCTGCGGGATGACAGAGATGATGGTCGTGGCGGTTGTGCCTTGCTGATTGATAGAAGGATCCCTTTTGCCCAAATTCCCATCCCCAACCATAATCCTGAATTCAATATTATTGCAGTTAAAGTCATGAATATATCTTATATATCCCTTTATATTCCCCATCCCAATCATAATATATTTAATATAATTAGTACTATTATTTCTTCCATTGCTTCCCCAATGGTGGTTCTAGGCGATTTTAATTGCCGGAACACCCTTTGGGGCTCCCATTGCAATGACCCTTCATCCTCTGCTCTATTAGATCTCTTGGACACCTGCAACCTCTGCACTTTAAATGATGGGTCTGCTACTCGCAGAGTATCCCCATCACAAAATGTCAGTGTTCCAGATCTCTCATTCTCTTCCCCTTCTTTGGTTTCTCTGTTCTCATGGTCAGTCTTGCCAAATTCGTTTGGAAGCGACCACTTCCCTATCTTGTTAACCTATCATCAATCATTTTCCCCTCCCCCTTCCACTCAACCTATCCTTAAGTACCGTCTCGCAAAAGCCGATTGGCATAAGTATAATTCGGAGTTAGACGCTGAACACTTCCCCAACTAAACTCTAATAACTTTCCTGAGGTATATGCCAAGTTTGTTTCATGTCTTTCTTCTGCTGCTGATCTCTCTATTCCGGTTAAAAAATCATCTAATAAACAGGTGTGTTCACCTCCTTGGTGGGACGCTGAATGTTCCACAAGCGTCAAGGAACGCAAGGAGGCGGAAGACAACTATGCAGCTTCCCTGTCAATGCCGGACTATTTTCACTTCAGAAGAGTGTGTGCTCGAACTAAAAGATTACTTGCCAATAAAAAACACCACAGATGGCAAAGCTTTTGTGAGTCACTTTCCCCTCGAGCCCCACTTTCCCTAGTTTGGAAAAGGATCAAATCCTTCCGCAGAATATTTGAAGATGCATCAACTTCAAATAGTGACCCTGAATCCTGGTTACATGATTTCTCGTCCAAATTAGCTCCGCCTTATGTTCCTGAGTTTGACTGTCTGCCAACTCTCGTCCATCCTGACTCATCTATCTTCAACGATAGTATGAATGATCCCTTCACTCCTGACGAACTTGCTTACGTTCTGGATCATCTTCAGGATTCCTCTCCTGGAATTGATGGTATTCCTTATTCCTTTATTTCTAAGTCCTCAAACTCCTGCAAATCTTTCTTTCTTGATATCCTTAACTATATCTTTATCTCCTGTTCGATTCCTGATTCCTGGAAATCACAGATCATCATCCCAATTTTAAAGCCTGGTAAAGATCCTAAGAGCTTTTCATCATATCGCCCTATTGCCCTATCCTCAGTTTTATCCAAAATCCTAGAAATGTTGGTAAAGAATAGGCTGGAGTGGATTTTAGAAAACAGGAGGTTGTTGTCTAACAGCCAGTTTGGCTTCAGAAAGGGCAGAGGCACTTTAGATAGTTTAAGTGTCTTTGTATCAGAGGTCCGTCTAGCATTCTCCTGCAACGAACATACTTTATGTGTCTTCCTAGATATTTCATCAGCTTATGATAATGTCCAACTTCCGCTACTCAGGCAAAAGTTGCGTCAGCTGAGTATTCCCGCGAGGTTGACTAATATAATTTTTAACATGCTGATTTGTCGCTCCATCTCCGTTCGCCATCAGGGTATCCTCCTTCCTCCTCGCTATTTATGGAGAGGCCTTCCGCAAGGATCAGTGCTAAGTCCAATCCTCTACAACATCTATACTGCTGATTTAGATCAAACAGTTCTCTCCTTCTGTAATATTCTTCAATACGCTGATGATGTTGCTTTATATTTCTCATCTTCATCCTTCTCTGATGCCGCATCCCGTCTAAATTCTGCTTTGTATTACCTGAATCAATGGCTTATAGACCATAACCTTGCCCTTTCTGTTCTTAAGTGTAATGCTGTAATTTTTACTCGGAAACGTATCATTCCTAACATTGACATTTTTGTAGATACTGAAAAGATTCCTATATCCGATCATATAAAATTCCTTGGCTTCATTCTTGACTCTAAGTTATCAGGTCTCCATCATCTGAGTTACGTAGAGAGGAAGTGCGAGAGGGGTGTTAATGTCATGCGGGCTCTATCTGGAGTTCGGTGGGGTTCACACCCTTTTTGTCAAAGGCTTTTATATAATGCTATCGTTCGCAGCCATTTTGACTATGGTAGCTTCTTGCTTGACCCGTGTAATAAAATTGCCGTGTCCAGGCTTGAAAGGATCCAGTCCAAGTGTCTTCGAATTATAACGGGTGCTATGAAATGCTCTTCTGTCAACGCTCTTCAGATTGAATGCTTAGAACCTCCTCTTCATTTACGTCGTCAATACCTTGCGGATAGGTTTTTATCCAAAGTAGTAAGCCTAAATTCCCATCCTCTTCTTCGTATTTTACGGAAACTTACTGCCATGACTTCTACCTCTTCTTACTGGGCTCACAAAGATCATCCCCTTCTGGTGAACTCTTTCAGGAAGTTTGATGAGCTGCCTGTCAAAGTTCACCAGTCTTCTAGGCTATCTCTCTTTGATATAGATTATGCTTCTTTAACTTTCCGTCCAAAAATTATTCTTAATTTTGGTATTGCTAAACAATGCCTTAATGCTAATACCAAATTCATATATATTTTTAATAATGATTGGCCTGACTGGATTTCAATTTTCACTGATGCATCTAAGTTGACAGACGGAACCCCAGTTGGATCGGCTTTGTGGATTCCTAGGTTTAAGATTATTCTTAACCATAGGAGTCCATCGCAGAACTCCATTTTTACTGGGGAAGCCATTGCTTTGTTGGAGGCCGTTAAATATATAGAATCTCATAAATTACACAAAGCTCTTGTCTTTACAGACTCCTTAAGCTGCTTATCGGACTTACTTAAGAATCCGTTTAAATCACGTGATAACTTCCCATTAACTTTACAGATCAAGCAAACACTGCACATCTGTGCAGTGTTTGCTTCATAATAATATCAGGCATTGAGGTAGTTCTTGCATGGATTCCGGGTCATTCGGGTATAACAGGTAATGAAACTGCCGACTCCTGCGCTAAATTAGCCATCCAATCTGGGTGTGACTCGTATAACCTCACATTTTCTCGCGAGCTCCGCTCCATTGCCAAAACCTCTTTAAGCAAGTCCTGGGATGACTCTTGGCAGTCATCTAGGCTCATCAAGGGTAAATATTATGGGTCCATACAACCGTTTATCCCCTCCAAACCATGGTTCTGCTCTCAGAAGAAAATCAACAAATTAGCCACTTCTATTATAATCCGCTTACGCTTAGGTTTTATTTGTACGCCAGTCTTTCTTGCGAAAATCCGGGTCAGAGACCACTCTCTATGCGAGTGTGGTCTTGCTGAGGGTACACTTGAGCACCTGTTCTTTTCTTGTCCTAATCTATTGATCTCCTTGTATGACCTTCTTCCCGATACTATTCCCCGACCTATAAACATTCCTTATCTTTTAACTCTATCCCATACTCCTTTTGTCAAAATATTATATAAGTTTATATCCATAAACAATATTAAACTTTAAGTTGGTACAGCTTGTTGGGACCCTGGTTTTGATCCCCCCCTTCTATTTTTATTTTTTTTTATACTCTGTATACTTTTAGCATTTTGTTATATATGACGGATTAGGTGATCTCCAGAGTGTTTTTAAAGAGTGTGACATCAGCATAGCTGACGTCACAATTGTTGTCCTCATGATTACTCACTCAGGGTCTTCAAAGGAAAACTTCCAAGTACTTTTATAAGCTTCGTTTATTAAACGGGTAGCATAATGACGACAGAGAGAGGTCCGTACTGTGCGGCGGCTCGAGAGCGACTGTGTCGATCGCCGACAGCGCGGCCGCTTTTATAAGACTCGGCCACGTGCACGAGTTTACAAGTTTGTAGGTTAAGTATTGAAATTACAATCTTTAACATTAATTTTACATCGTAATCAACTCTAAAATAATCAACTGATGGTTTATAAACTAATTTTAGGACAATCAACTTATTAATCTTAATTATAATCGACGAACAGTTGTAATTGCGCCGATACGACCATTCTGACCGGCAGTGCGCGCTCTGCACTAGCCGTGTTGTTGATGTCTTACTGATGAGTATATCTGTAAGAAGTAAATGTTTTTCTTTAAGTTTGGTATCTGTGTACCTCGATAAATTATATTGTGACCTACACCGTGGTAAAATTTCAGTATAGTTGTTAGTCAGTATAGCTGTATAGTTGTTGCGTACACTGTGGTACTATATTGTTGCGTACACTGTGGTACTATGTAGTTGCGTACACTGTGGTACTATGTAGTTGCGTACACTGTGGTACTATGTTGTTGCGTACACTGTGGTACTATATTGTTGCGTACACTGTGGTACTATGTAGTTGCGTACACTGTGGTACTATGTAGTTGCGTACACTGTGGTACTATGTAGTTGCGTACACTGTGGTACTATGCGTGTGGGTACACTGAACTTTAAATCTAATAAAGTTTGGTTCTCGTAGATTGTTATGGATACTCGTTGATCTTGCTTTGAAAATTAAGTCGTTTTTTTTTTTTTTTTTCTTTTATTTTCTTTTCTTTTCTCTTCTTTCTTCCGAAGGGCACTGACTCAGCCATTCTGACGGACGGCGCGTGCTCTGCGCCTGCAAAACGTTTTTCTTTCAGGTAGGTATCAGTAAGCAACCCATGTTGCTTATTTTTATAGGGTTATTGTTGCTACAACACTACACAAAGACATCTCAAGTGCACTGCCCTATTAATTTAGAATCTGTGGTGTATACTTGTCTACCCATAGTTACACAAGGCGTCCCTACGGTATCTCAGGGTTCACTTGTGGATACATCAAGGATCCGTGGTTAGCTCAAGGGTAACTCATGGTTTAGCTCAGAGGTACCACTCTCCAGACATTTAATTCTTGTAAATTCTAGTTAAAAAAGTACACAGAGATATCTTAAGTGCACTGCTTGATTAATTTAGAATCTGTGATGTAAACGTGTCTACCCATAATTCCACAAGGCGTCCCTACGGTATCTCAGGGTTCACTTGTGGATACATCAAGGATCCGTGATTAGCTCAAGGGTAACACATGGTGTAGCTCAGAGGTATCACTTGCCAAACATTTTATTCTTGTGAATTCTAGTTGAAAATATCGTGAATATAATGAAATTGACTCACCGGTTTTAATCCGATTACGCGTGTTCATAAAGAAGGTTTGACCCTGCAGGTCCCCTTCAACAGGCTGCAGACTTTCACGCGTACATTGAAATCATCAAACTTGTACGCTTCAATCGCTTGATCGATATGCTGGCACCATTCTCGTACACCGAGGCTCGGTAGGTCGAGCACATAAGCGCTCAGACATTTTCTGCATTGTTTCGATCATTTGCATCATTTGCAAAATTAATTGTGGCGGCATGTGGCATGTTGTTTACCATAGCCCAGGGTAGATCCCTTAAAAAATGATAAAAAGTCAAAAAAATAATAGTAGGATGAAACCCATTAGAAAAGGAGGAGAATATTATAAAAATTTAAGGAAAAATAATTTACGGGCGATCTGAGGTCGGGAAGAGGGGGAGGGGGGGGTTTTAGGGGTAAAAAACGTATTTTCTCGATTTCCGGCAAAACTAAAAGTCTTATGGAAAAAAGTCGAATGGCAAAGTTGTTGGTAATAAAAAGATCTAAAACTTTTGTATTTACACTTTTTTCATATAACCTCAAAATTTATGTGAAAAATTCTAAAAATCAAGTTTTTGGTTTTTTATTTTTATCTTTTACAAACAAAAATTTTTTTTCACGAAATTTGGTGAAAACTTACCTTTTTATGTCCCAAATACGCTGTAATTTATTTGATTAGAAATATTTATTTTTTCACCTTTTTTTTAAATAATATCGATTTTTTACCCTTATTTTCGATCGAAAATTCACCCGTCAAAATATCAGCTTTTTTCAAATAGTTGGCATGTTTTTTGTTTGTTGAAATGTCTTCTTTCTGATGGTGAAAAAATATATATATGTTACTATAGTAAATCTTCACAGAAAATGCAAAACAAAGATCGTAAAAAACTATTAATATATAATTAATATATACACTATATACAATTTTGAGCTATTTACAAACAAATAAGTTAATAAAATTAATATTTTATCAATGTAACATGTAATCTTACGTTTTTCGAGTAATTAAAGTGTAAATTTTAATAAATAACTCAAAATTGTATATGTTAATTATATATTAATAGTTTTTTTCGATCTTTGTTTTGCATTTTCTGTGAAGATTTACTATAGTAACATATATATATTTTTTCACCATCAGAAAGAAGACATTTCAACGAACAAAAAACATACCAACTATTTGAAAAAAGCTGATATTTTGACGGGTGAATTTTCGATCGAAAATAAGGGTAAAAAATCGATATTATTTAAAAAAAAAGGTGAAAAAATAAATATTTCTAATCAAATAAATTACAGCGTATTTGGGACATAAAAAGGTAAGTATTATGGGGATCAGGTCAGACAACAAAAACAAATGCACACACTTTTAAATAATTACAATTTATTATCTTACCACACCGTATTTATTCACCTTTATTTAAAAACACACACTTTACGCATTAACTATTTTCACTTAACCTTTACATTTCTAATCGAACCACAAGACTGCCCGCCATTTCCCTGACATCGTCCGATCACGACTCGTCACCCCACCACCGGAAATGAGTCGTGGTTGGTCGATGCTTAAACTTAATCAAACCAATGCAAATGATATCATAATAATTCAATTAAATTATAACTTTAAATAAGAACAATTTACAAATAGATAATTACCATTAATTATATTTATTACCAACTACTTCCTGTATATTTATTATTTCATTTGCCATTTCCAACACTTGGTCCAATTCAGTATCTATTTTCCAATCATAGATCAATTGAATAACAATGTAAATAATAAGTAAATGATAAATAACTATCTAAACCTAACAGCTCGGCCATCCTACCTCAAGCGAGTCCCCTCGCTTACATTTAAGTTAACTACTTATTTACTAAATCCAATCATACTTAATAGTAACCACACTCAGTAACAGAAACACTTCCTGACCGTTAATATATTTATGAATAACTGATGTAGGACATTTTAAACAACTTTCTTTATAATTAAAGACCATACTATATTTCATTACAATTCATTAGATTACGATTGGCTTTTCAGAATTATTACAAAATTTATATTTGATACATTACACAATACATTAGATAAAATCTTTACCTTATCATTCAGAGAGGCACACAACCAGGTATTAATCCTCGTTTTCCTAAGATTCACATTTCAAACCTCTAGTAAAATTTAACCAAGGATGGATCCTATCTATTTCCACTTCGGTCTCGTATCGTCAACCCCGCTTTCCAGTCAAAGGTGTCCTCAATCAAAAATCTGTCATTATCTAGCATGTTTTACCATTTACCATCGCGAGGTACTCCGCCCCTCCACTCGCACTAGATCGCCTCCACAAGCACACCCAGTCTCAAAACAAATCTTTGCGAATCACACAAAGATTTGTCCCATGTGGGGATCGAACCCACAACACTAGTGCAGTGGAGAGCGGCAAGGCAATTCCTTATATTGTGCCGCCGCTCTCCTCCGTCTGGCTTTGAAGACCCCGCTTAAATCCCATTGGTTCCATATCCCTCTCTCCGACCCGTGTCCCGGTTATCCTTATTTTGTCCCACCAAACCTTGCCCTCTTGTCAAGCATCTCTGTTAAAAGCTCGGCATAATCCTCTCTACTTGGAAAAGATTCAAGTAGTTTATTTTTCCATTTACCACGTATGCAACACCGAAGTCAAACCCCTTTATCAAGTTTACGCAACTCAACTTAACTTGGTACAAATGCGAGGTACAACCGTTTTCATTAGATGTATACCCTCCTTTATCCTTAGACTCACTTCCACGTCCTGTCCTCATCCCATTACCTTGAATTTCCATTAGAGTCGACCTTGGATGTCCTCCGTTAGTACTAACCCTCCACCTAGGGTTCCCCTTCTTTCTCCCAACCCAAAACCTAGGGTTCCCTTCTTTACCCCTAACCCAACACCTAGGGTTCCTTTTTTTTACACAGAACCCTAGCCCTAGGGTCCCGTTCCTTATTCCTGACCCAACACCTAGGGTTCTCTTTTTTTTCACAAAACCCTAGCTCTAGGGTCCCATTCCTTATTCCTGACTCAACACCTAGAGTCCCATTCCTTATTCCTGACTCAACACCTAGAGTCCCATTCATTATTCCTGGCCCAACACCTAGGGTCCAATACCTTATTCCTGACTCAACACCTAGAGTCCCATTCATTATGCCTGACCCAACACCTAGGGTCCCATTCCTTATTCCTGACTCAACACCTAGAGTCCCACTCCTTATTCCTGACTCAACACCTAGAGTCCCATTCCTTATTCCTGACTCAACACCTAGAGTCCCATTCACCATTCCTGACCCAACACCTAGGGCCCCATTTCTTATTCCTGACTCAACACCTAGAGTCTCATTCATTATTCCTGACCCAATACCTAGAGTCCCATTTCTCTTTCCTGACCCAACACCTAGGGTTCCCCTTCTTATTCCTGACCCAACACCCAGTGTACTTTGCCTTTTATACCCAACACCTCGGGCTTTATTTCGGCAAGACTTCACTACTTGGCCCTTCATTATCTATGGTACCTGAAACCTTCAAATCTTAGTTTAGTAAACCATTTAATCCATTCTAAATTTAGTTATTTTAGTCTGCCATAAATCACCATAATTATTAACCAAAGTATTGCCAAATGCAACTTTAACATAATTAAGTTATACAATTCCAATCCCACCAATATAATAATATTCATAATAATTGATAGTATTATAATATAATTACAGCTTCACAATATGATAAAATATTAAACATTATATCCATCCACATACATATAATCATCATCATCATCATTCTCAATCCACAGACGTCCACTACAGGACATAGGCCTCACCATTCGATCACCACAGCGCGCGGCCCTGCACCAACTGAAACCAACGACTCCCCGCGACCTTAACAAGATCGTCTGTCCATTTAGCGGGAGGCCTTCCCACGCTGCGTTTGCCAGTTCGTGGCCGCCATTCAAAGACTTTTTTGTCCCATATATAATGCTATATTAGAACATTAATAAAGCATTCATTTTGTTATTTATGTCATGTAATAATTCAGTTGTAATAATTAAAATATTTGCTGATCGATTACTTCAGCAATACACATAAAAGGTTCCACATTAAAACATAAGTATTAAACTTATTAAATAATACCAGAAAAATATGTTATTCCGTTCGTCAAAACTTACACCAACGACTCCAGTTCGGCGCGCGCGCCGTCGCCAGTCGAACGTCGCATCCGCAAACCATCCGCGCCAGCCCACCCAGCAATATCACAGTGATGGCCATGCACAGTGTCAACATCGATAAAACTCTTTTGTCAACATGAAACGCTATCCAACCCGATCCAATCCAGCCGGCAAGCACCCACTTCAGGGCCCAGCAAATACAAGTGAGTGGAAGATCCCAAAACGACATGCGCGCTCCTTTGAACAGCCTTCCTCACACAAAACAAATTTGAGCAACAGATTCAGCACTCCTCCCGCAGACCAAGCTGGACCCGCACATCATGAAGCATCAACAACCAAAAAGAAAACAATGCAAAATACACTCCTCCCACACTCACAGAATTAAGATCTGACTGGACCCATGAGCACATCAAAGCACTGACCAACAAACACACCAAACCCTATCACTTGCAATACAGGGGCAATAACAAGATTGCTATCATCTGCTACACTCCGGTCAGCCATCAAGCACTCAAATCTGGGCCACAAACAGAAAATGTAGCATTTCACACACCTTCGCGTCAAGATGAAAAAAAACACGGAAGGATTGCCCCAAAGAAGAATTGACCGAACCGGGACTCAATGATGCCACTGCACATAAAATGCGGATACCGGACAACAAGAAGCCAGCCTCAGCACCCTTCTTGGCACAGCTACCACCAAGCTGTGACATTGTCAAGCTCCGACAAATCAAATACACCAGCAATTGCGCCGTTCAGACATGAAGATACCGCGCAAACAACCAGTACGGAACCCAGCGCTTCAGATGTCAAGGCTTCGGTCACTTGTCAAGAAATTGTAATTTAACGCCTCGCCGCGTCAAATGTACAAACCTGCACCCGACCTCTGAATGTCCCAAAAAAAGATCGTTCCCAACCCGCAAAACGCTGCAATTGCAATGAAGAACCGCCCGCAAATTGCTGCCAATGCAAAGAAAGGCAGAAATATCCTCAATTGCCACGTGAAAGACAACCCAAGCCTAAACCTACCCAAAAATGAAACCAGGAAACCGAACGAAGTCAATGGGAGAAGTTGGAACAAAGTCGCCTCTCTCAACACCACCAAGCAACATCCCTGCAACTGTCACTAATATTCCTGGCCATATTTTTACAGGCAAGATAATCACAAAGATACTCGCGGACAAGGTGCTGGCGTCCCAATTAAATCCGATACTCCCCATAATTTGACTCAAATGACCAAAACCAAACACTTGGAACACATTGGTCTCCAAATATTACTCTCTGTGGAAAAACACCACACTACTTCAGCCTATCAATCCCCCAACCTGCCAACGACAATCAATGATGCAGACCCATCACCCAGTCCAAATGATACAGCGCCAATTGACGGTGACCTAAACACCAAACATCCTTACTGGAACCGTCCCAAAACCAACCTACATGGTAAAATCCTTCCCGACCACAACGGCTCCCAATGACCACGACGCTCTCGCTCTATCCGATCCAACCCCAATCCACCAACATGCAGCCCCAAACCCAGGTACTAAGTATCTTCGGTACTCCAATCTTTTCGGATGGAGCCAGGATAGGGGAAGGTGAGAGGGCTGCAATGTTCCTCTGGCGGAATGAGGCGGAGTTTCGTGGGACGAAGCTTCGCCTGGTATCGTTAGATAACAGGTCTGCTGTCGATCCCTCGGGACTCCGACTCATTCCACCCATTGCCATTTACATCAAGCAGAAGCCTCTTTTAGGAAAGGACGCACGGCAAACAATTTTTAGAAAATTGAAGACAAATCGCTCAGAAGTACGTGGATTTAGTCTTGACTGCATTCGCGATCCCGACCGGGAGGAGTCGGAGCTGCACCAAAGGATGCTTGCAAAAAACCCGGAAAAACACAAAGAAAAAAGGAGAAGGCAACTTACAAGCAAACAAGTGAAACAAAATAAGGTAAAAACATACAATAACAAAAAGAAAACAACCAAACTAGGTAAGGTAAAAAAGAAACAAATAACGGGACTTCAAGAAAAACAAACACTGGGAATAATTAAAATATTAAATTTATATATAAAACTTAAGGCATGCAAAACGTAAAAGAAAAAAGAAATAACAAATATAAGAAAAATAAAAGTAAAGATAACATTAAGAACATGCAAAACTAAAAGATAACAAAAACAGGATTAAAAATACAAACAACGTAAAATGGATAAAAGAAAAAGTAAATAACAAATATAGAAAAAACAAAAATAAAGATAAAATTAAGAATATGCAAATAAAAAGATAATAAAAAACAAGATCTCAAGAAAAATTAAAGCTATAGGTTAATCAACAACAACAACTACAACGTAAATAATAAACAAACCCAGATGCACAAGGACTCTGATGAAGTCAGGGGAAAAGCCCGCGGTGAACGCACAAGCGTTCGCCAAACACATAAAAAAAAAAAAAAAAACCCCAATCCACCACGTCGGCTCACATCAACCTTCGACCCCCGACAGCCAAAAACACTCATAATACAACTGAACCCCAAACCATCACCGCCCCATCACCAAACCATCCACCGGTTCACTCCCCCATTGATGGCAAACCCACTCGCACATCACATACCACTCCCAACCACGCCAATGCCAACTGGAAAGACCACAGACGACACCCTAACCAGTCCATTACTCCATCCAGATCAACCCTCAACACTGCCAAGGAAACCGATCACTCCATCGACGTCCCAACACCAGCCATAAAAGATGCTCGAACAAAAAGCATACCAACATCCACCAGCACCTCCGAGCCCAAGCCTCAAAGACGGATCAGAAATCCTATAAAAGATTAAAACCGAAAGCGCAAGCTTTCAGTTAAGGAATGAAATCCATCCATGAATAAAACCATGTTTTCAGAGGGAAACCACCTGCACCGCCCCACCAGTCCGCTACCAAGTCTGGCAAGCTTCCCGAGTCAATCACTTCAAATTGCCTGCAGAGAAGCACCAATAACCCAGTCATGGCAGAACAATTCGGCCCCTGCAAAAAAACATTCCACAGTCCAACAGCCAGCACGCGCATCCGAGCACAATGACACATCCCACAACTCAAATCGAGGGCTCTCCACTGGGACGATCCCACTAGACATAGAAAAGGTGCTCGATTCAGTCTGGCACGCCGGGCCACTGCACAAACTAGTGTTGCCAAATGCACCACCATCCCTCACCAAACCTATACAGTGTTACCAGAACGCCTTCGCTGCACATATCCACATCCAACGTATATTCCTCCAACCGTAAAACAGCCACTGCTGGTGTCCCTCAGGCATCAATATTGGGCCCCTAATCATCCATACCTCTCCCAAATGACATACCCAAGCACACACATCCAGCCATCCATGCAGATGACACTGCAACCCGCACCTCCTCCAAAAATATTGATCTCACTGTTAGCAGACTACAAATGTCAATGGGCCCACCCAGAGAATATTCATTAAAGACAATACTGTACAACCAGTAAAACTGAAAGCACTCTTCTCACCGGCAAGAGGGCGCCACCCACACGCCCTGCCTCAACCGATGGCCCCTCGGCACCCCAGAGCAAATCCGCGAAATATCCCGGCACCACTATGGACAGCAAACTGAACCGGTCCAAAAACGCCGACCAAATTCAAATTCAAATTCATATCATTCATTTCATAAAGAAAGGTATTAAAGCCATTAACGCCTTAAAACCGATTCCAAATCGCAAGTCCAATCCCAGCGCTGCCACAAAACTCCGCATCCATTCCACCATCGTCAGCCCCGCGCCGACACAAGTCAGCCCCCGTCTGGAGTAGTCCAGCTGATACTAACCACAAAAAGTTACAAACTGTTCAAAACAAGGCCACAAAATTGCACACAGAACCCAGTCCAAAACAAATCTTATTTATGTCCACAACGTCGTACATTTTCCTTTAGTTGCTTTTGTGTATCAAAATTAGCACGTAAATTGTATTTTCAAATCCACCATCCACCAGTCATAACAGTCATCTCAAAATTAGGTAAAAGCAGATCAAATACATGATCGTACAGCAGAACATATAATCGATATAGACTGCACCCTCACTACTCTCCCAGCAGTAAGTAATCAGACCGACTAGCCTGCTACCTGTTTACGCTCGACCCCCTCAAATGAATTCAAAAATAAACCCGTTCAGTTATTATACAGCAAGCCTATTATTCTGTCAATGAATATTTCAATGATCGATTTTAATTAAATACAATTGACTTTAATTTCAATATATTCAAATCCCATTTGTTGGTTGGATCCACATTACCAAATTAAGCCAATTTATTGACACCCTTTTCAATCACACACCAATCCATTGCATTTCAATGGGATATCGTTTAAATCACTTTTGACATGCCACTACCACTATCCACAAATATTTTTGAATCCATCCTACTATTATGACTGCATGATTCCACTATACTTGACTAATGTATAATGGTTTAAGAACCCTTGAGGGAAAACCTTGTATACCTGTATGGGCGGAACATGGACTGCATCCATTCTATCTGCAAAAACATCTGTATCCACCTGTGTTTCACAAAACAAATAAACTGAATCGAATTGACGCGGCGACCGGTCCCTCAGTCGCTCGCCCAAAACTGCACACTATTATATTGCCAGCAATCAGTGTTTGGTAACAAGTATGCATTACAAGTCCCACCCTACATGACAGTATTCAACACAATGCAATGCAAAACACGTTCCAAATAGGAACCATAAATGAGTGCCAAATGTTAAGAAAGGTGATGCAGCCCAAACAATAGTTACAACCTACTCTAGTGTGTGTACAACTAGAATAAGATCCTCTTGGATTCCAATATTACTTTTATGCAAAAACAAATAAAACCTTTTAAAACAAACCAAACCATATCAACGACTACATTCTAAAAAAAATAATATTATCCAATATTGCCACATAAATACAAAGCAACAACATTCAGTCAAAGCCTTTCCAATTTATATAACAATACTTCTCCTCTAGACAAAGCAATAAAATTCACCCAGTATAGAACCTCCACAGTCAATTATCCACCAATCATCAATTACCAAGGAATCAAGTTCAAAGTCCTATCCTTCCATATCAAATTTTAGTAATCAAAATAAAATAAAATAAAATATCGTAGACAGAATTGCCTCCCAGAATTTCAATCAAACCAATTTTTCATTTCTCCCTCTCCAATCAGCCAACCAGTTCGTATGCAAACAAAACAATAGGTTTCACGTAATACATTTCAAACTCGAACGATCATTAGAATATGATTCCTCCTTCTCCTCTAAGAGTATACATCTTTACCGCCAAGCAGCCGTCACACTCGCTCGACCAGTCAACCTACCCGCACTATACCTAGAATGCCAGATAAAACAACAATACTCCAATTCAAAACGGCTACACTCTTCGAACTCCAAAAAATAATCGCATTGTAACTTCCCCCAAATGCATAAAAACCACTCGTGAGAAAAAGAAAAAAAAACACAAATTGGAGAAATTAATGCTTCATTTGTTTTAAGAGGAGTTAAAAAAATATGAATACACATAATTCAAAATCGTTACTTACGTTTTGTGGACGTGACAAGAAAATGTAAAATTTTCTTGAAGATCCCACTTCTGACCTATGGGGATCAGGTCAGACAACAAAAACAAATGCACACACTTTTAAATAATTACAATTTATTATCTTACCACACCGTATTTATTCACCTTTATTTAAAAACACACACTTTACGCATTAACTATTTTCACTTAACCTTTACATTTCTAATCGAACCACAAGACTGCCCGCCATTTCCCTGACATCGTCCGATCACGACTCGTCACCCCACCACCGGAAATGAGTCGTGGTTGGTCGATGCTTAAACTTAATCAAACCAATGCAAATGATATCATAATAATTCAATTAAATTATAACTTTAAATAAGAACAATTTACAAATAGATAATTACCATTAATTATATTTATTACCAACTACTTCCTGTATATTTATTATTTCATTTGCCATTTCCAACACTTGGTCCAATTCAGTATCTATTTTCCAATCATAGATCAATTGAATAACAATGTAAATAATAAGTAAATGATAAATAACTATCTAAACCTAACAGTATTCACCAAATTTCGTGAAAAAATTTTTTTTTTTGTAAAAGATAAAAATAAAAAACCAAAAACTTGGTTTTTTGAATTTTTCACATAAATTTTGAGGTTATATGAAAAAAGTGTAAATACAAAAGTTTTAGATCTTTTTATTACCAACAACTTTACCATTCGACTTTTTTCCATAGGGCTTTTAGTTTTGCCGGAAATCGAGAAAATACGTTTTTTACCCTTAAAACCCCTCCCTCCCCCTCTTCCCGACCTCAGATCGCCCGTAAATTATTTTTCCTTAAATTTCTATAATATTCTCCTCCTTTTCTAATGGGTTTCATCCTACTATAAATTTTTTTGGTCTTAAAAATTAACGGCACTGGGCTACCAGTGCATTGAACCAATTAAATTGTGGTTGTTCTTGTTGCATCTGGTCGCCATTATTATTTGAGGTATGTACTCCAGGTTGCAATTCCCTTGCATCATCAGGTTGTTGAGCGGAAGTGGCAGGTAATCCCACTTCTGATGACGGATTAGGTGATCTCCAGAGTGTTTTTTAAGAGTGTGACATCAGCATAGCTGACGTCACAATTGTTGTCCTCATGATTACTCACTCAGGGTCTTCAAAGGAAAACTTCCAAGTACTTTTATAAGCTTCGTTTATTAAACGGGTAGCATAATGACGACAGAGAGAGGTCCGTACTGTGCGGCGGCTCGTGAGCGACTGTGTCGATCGCCGACAGCGCGGCCGCTTTTATAAGACTCGGCCACGTGCACGAGTTTACAAGTTTGTAGGTTAAGTATTGAAATTACAATCTTTAACATTAATTTTACATCGTAATCAACTCTAAAATAATCAACTGATGGTTTATAAACTAATTTTAGGACAATCAACTTATTAATCTTAATTATAATCGACGAACAGTTGTAATTGCGCCGATATATACAATAACTAACTGAATGTTTACTAACCCCAATTACTAACAAATTGTGTTTTCCTATTTCAGATCGCCAATGAGGAACCAATTTTAGACTATTTATCTTATTACCGATCATTTGGCTCAAACTGGACCTTACTTTCTACCTTGTTGTTGGCAGAATCATCGATAACCGATGGAGCCATTTTTATAAAAAAATAGAATAGAATAGAAGTACACCAAGTGAAGTGTATGTTTATTTACTTTTTGTAATTTATTCAGTTGTGTATTCGGAGTGGTTCTTACATGTTTTTGTATAATTGTAGATTACATGCTATACTCAGCTCTGTGTGAAAAGTGATTGTTGATGCCTGTATGGTCGAATAAACCCACACTCTCATCACAACTTGATGCCACTTCAGGTGGTTGAGTACTTACTAATACCTACTTTCTTGTTTCAGATCTGAACGAGAATCTTATGGAGATTCAGCAGTTGGTTATGTCCAAGTGAAACGAGATGGAGACATATGTATAGTTAAAGCTCGGATCACACCTGAGCATAATGTCCGGCAGAAGTGTTATGCTGTTACTTGCTCTTGTAATGAAACGGAAGGAACGGTCCTCTCTGTCCAATGTGAAGACTGTTCTGCACATTTAGGTAACTGTTATACTTACTTAACTTTAGTGACCAGCACTTAGACACACAAAGCTACTTTGTTCTTAAACCACACCACAGTGATTCTAGACTTGGCAACATTCTGTTGCAGATGGTAGTCTAAATCTCACTAAATCCTATTTTTATTTAAAGAAAAGCATAGTATCTACTAAAAATGGTTTGGTTGTTGGTTTTTAATTTAAGTAGGAACTTCTTTTTATTATTTTTAATGGTTTAATACCTACTTTAAATGTTACATAACATCAATCAATTTATATTTGTTTTGTTTCAGGAGGATGTAAGCATGCTATAGCATTTTTAGCTTGGCTACACCGGCGTAGTGAAGATCCATCAACAACTGTGTCCCTCAGTGGCATCACTGTGTGGGGACGTGCTATCGATCATCTGTGTAAATTTAATTACAAATCGGTGCAAAAAGTGCTCGTGGATCAAAAATTAACAATCAAATCTAAACTTAAGTGTACCAGTGACAAATTTGTGAAAAAACATCTGTGCTAAAAGTGCTAAAACATTATTTAAAACGTTAAATAACATCTTAACGGACAGTAAAATTTAAAATTTTGCTAAAGTTGAACTTTGGACTCAGTGCAGTAAACAAAAGAAGCGAACCGAGCTCTATTTACCTATTAACTTGCATCTAATACAACTAGAAAGTATTGCAAAATTTAAACTAAAAATCATAGTGTCACAACAGCTCAGCGGCGGGTGATGGTATCTTTTTCGTCGAGAAGGCGAGCGTTCGAGACTTGGCTTGATGTATCTTTTTGGACGTTTTTATATGTTATATTTTTTAATCACATGAAATCAAGCCAACACAAATAACTCTTTTTGGAATACATTTTCGTACTTTATAAAGTTTTGTACGATTTTGAAAATTTTTGTGACATTAAAAGAGAATTAAGATTGAGAATCATCGAATATGGCGGCAACAAACAATGTAACGTTAAGAAGGCCGATAGTAAAATCTAAATCCCTTGAGACAATAGATATGAGCATCTCCCTAAGCTCCTCAGACTCAGAGGAATTGTTAGGGAAAAGTTTGGACGTCTCAAACAACGTTCTTGCATTATGCCGTGAGGAAATGAATAAGGAAATGTATATACTCAAGTCGAACTTACAAAGCACAGAAGCAGAATTAGAAAACGTAATATTAGAAAATACAGATCTATGGACACAAGTAGCTCATCTCACTCAAGAAATAGCAATTTTAAAACAAATATGCAAGAGTCCGCTATCCTCGCTCGAGAAAAGCACATCCTTCGATAAGAAAATCTAGTGCCAGACGGCGACTAACCGAAGATTTCAAAAACACACCACAGAGTCAAAATTCGCGCCAATGTGCTAATTTAAGTCCTAAACCTACAGTTAAACTGCCTGAAGACAAAAATTCTCAACAAAATGAAAAATTGCCTGTATCGGTTAACATAAGTCCCGTTGTTCAATGCTCACAATACCAGAACAAGCCAATTTCCAGTGTAACGAAGTTGAGTAACCAACCGAAGAAGAAACACAGAGTTTGTATTTTAAGTGCAAATAACAATAACAATATCCTGCAGATAGTTCAAAACACTTTTAGTGAATATGAATATTGCCATTACAAAATGACGGGCGCTAATGCGGAACTACTAATAAAAGGCATAAACACAAAAATAGCAGACTACACTTTGAGAGATTACTGCGTCATATTTTTAGGAGAAGAAGACTTTCGAAGAACAAATAATTATATGAACACCATCTTCAATATACGAGAAAACTTACAGAGTTTGAAGCACACAAATGTTATTGTTTGTTTCCCAACATATAAATGTAACAGTAATTTCAATTTATTTAACTGGCGCGTGGAAACCTTTATTAGTCTATTGAATTTGGATGTCTTACATCATGAATATGTGTATCTATTAGACAGCAATCGAAATTTGAAGTACGATAACAGCATGTTTAATAGCCTTTCGGGGGTAATAAACAACTATGGTATGCAAACAATATTCTTTGACTTGTTGAGTCTTATAAAACAGTTGAATAATTATAATAATACTAAAGAACCTTCTAGCAGTCTGTCACAGAATGAGTTTTTTCGTGATAAATAATACACCCCGCAGACTATTGGATTGCAAAAATTGTACTGATGGGAATACTGTAGTCAATGTTGTAATTAATAGCAGCCTGACACATGAACAATTGAATATGGTCCTTGAGGGCATCTGAAGATCTGAGACTGAAGATACCTGAGCATTCAACAAACTTCTTCGAGAAGTCATTTTGTGTTAAAGCTGTGCGCCTGTGGAATGATCTTCCAGTAGAAATTCGACGGTCACAATCATTAGCTGCTTTCAAGAAAAGAATCAAGGAGCACTATCTAACTAAAGTTAGCAAAACATAAGTCATCGTTTTATAATGTCTTCTAAATTATGTTTATATGTATATATTATAATTATATTTATTATGTGTATGCGTTATCAACATATATATTTATTTTATGTATGGATATTTTATTTAAGTGTATGTATGTATTTATATTAAGATTGTTTATATTTATAGTTGTGTATACATGTATGTATACATCATTATTTTATTCTAGTTTTAAGTACTTTCTATTTTTTTTAACTACACCACTGACTAATATGTCGATTAACTCAATCCTGTCCATCCAAAGGCCTGGAAGAGATCACTTAATAGTAGGCCGCCCATTAATAAATAAATGATTTTTCTTTCTTTCTTTCTTTCTTTCTTTCATTGTGAATACTTAGATAAGACTCTTCTATAAATTGTATTTAATCTGTGTGTACAATAAATAATTTTCTATCTATCTATCTATCTATATTTAATCAAAATTTATGCGATCTGAATTATAAAATAGATGAATTAGAGATATATTTAGAAAGTCATCAAAATAGGTACCATTACTTATGTATTAGCGAACATTTTCTAAATGCTAATTTAATTAACCTGTTACATTTTAACAAGTATAGAGTAGCATCTTATAATACCCGGATAAATAAACAAAGAGGAGGTACAATCATACTTGCTAGAAAGGATAGAGTTTTTGAGGAGGTAAAGATAGCAACAAAATTATACAAAATGGAATCTTTCGAGATTTGTGCCGTAAAAGATAAAGCCACTGGTGTATGTATTTGTTGTTGCTACCGAAGCCCTTACGATAAAAACCTGTCGATTTTTATGGAGAGCCTAGAGCAATTGCTTGAACATCTTTTTAAATATAACAGTTGTATATGCGGTGACTTTAATATAAATTTATTAGCCGAGAATAATAATAAAAAAAACGATTTTATTAATTTAATGACTAGTTATAACTTTAGAGCTCTTATAAATAAAATAACTTTTGTGAGAAATAATTCAGAATCATGCATTGACAACATTTTTACTAACATTATAAATGACCATATAACGTGCTGTGATGTTGACCATAATGGTTTAGCCGATGGGCACGCAGGTTTGCTGTGTTGTTTAACTATGCCAAGTACTCAAAATGGTCGACACCATAATACTCCAATGTATGTAAGAAAAAGATTATTCAGTGTAAATAATAAACAAAATTTAAGACATTTATTACTACAAGAAGACTGGAGCCATTTAGGCATAAACAAGTTTGTTAAAAAGCTTAACGAAATATTTAAGACAGCTTTTAAAACTAAAACCTGCCGGATAAATTCGACAAGGTCTTCCTTAGCATGGGTTACACGGGGCATTAAGGTAGCTAGTCAAATGAAAAGATTTTTAATGACAAGCAAAACTTCAAATATTAATGGAAGCGTTAAAAATTACAGACATAAATATATAAGTTTATACAGAAAAGTAATTAAAAAAGCTAAGAAAAATGCAGTGCAGACTGAAATTTCACGTTCTAAAAATATTTCTAGGGACATATGGAAAATTATAAATAAACATAGGAACAAAACAAACAAAGATAATAAAAGAATTCTTTTAAAACTAGAAGACAAACTTGTAATAGAGCCAGTTGAGATTGCAAATGTCTTTGCAAAGCAGTTTGCGAATAGTTCGAATATCAACAACAAAAAAAGTAGAGAAAATAACTTAGCAATAGAATTATTACAGCAAAATACTATCAGAGTAGATAAAGCTCTAGCTTGGGAGCCAGTCACAACTAGTGAAATTGTTAAATTAATTAATAAAATGGAATGTAAGCCATCTTGCGGTTTTGACGAATTACCAATAACTATATTTAAAGACAATATAGATATTTTAGCTGAGCCCTTAAATTTATTTTATAATAATTGTTTAAGCGAAAGTATTTTTCCTGATCAACTTAAAATAGCTAAAGTGATCCCAGTCTACAAAAAAGGCTCTACGCAAGATCCTAAAATGTATAGGCCTATCTCTCTTGCCAACATTGTCTAAGATTTTTGAAAAGATAATAAAATCTAGACTACTCACACATCTGAACAGAAATAGAGTCATAAATTTAAAACAATTCAGGAGATCAGAAGCAAACTAAATTCAAAGCAAATGGTAGCCGGTCTCTTTTTAGACCTAAGTTCTGCTTTTGACGTAATAAATCACGACCTATTGCTAAAAAAACTTGATCATTATGGAGTAAGAGGCAATGCTCAACGACTTCTGACATCCTATTTAAAAAATAGAAAAATGTTTGTGGAAGTAAAACAAATGATACATGTAACTAATAAAAATGATAAAAATGTATCTAATAATGCATTACATCACCAGGCGTTTAGGTCTAAGTTAGAAAACACTAAAATAGGAGTGCCCCAGGGATCCATATTGGGTCCAATTCTGTTTATTATATTTATTAATGATGCAATAGATTATGTAGAGAAAAGTTTAGGGGAACACGCAAAACTAGTGGTGTTTGCAGACGACACAAATGCTATAATTTCAGCAAATAGCATTCAGTCTCTCAATTTGCGGGTGAATGCAGCTCTAAAAGAATTTCACAACTAACTGGTTTACCATCAACGGACTCAAAGTTAACGCAAATAAAACAAATTTAATGCTGTTCCGCACCACCTCTAAGAATAAAAATAACTTGTGTTGTGCTTTAGATGGAGTCAATGTCAATACGGTAGAGGTAGTAAAGTTTCTGGGAGTACATATTGACAGCTACTTAAATTGGAAACCCGAACTTGGAAGCTTAGAAAATTCAATCAGCTCAGCGTGTTATGTTCTAAGAAGCTTACGAAATGAGATTGACATAATGCAGTTAAAAAAAGTATACTATGCGTTAATTGAATCTAGATTACGGTATAGTATTTTATGCTGGGGGGGAGCTACGAATATAATATACACAAAGCATTCGTTTTGCAAAAAAGGGCAATTCGTACCATGGTTTGCATTCGTCAGCAGGAATCTTGTAAGAGTCACTTTGCAGATTTAAATATACTTACTGTACCTTCCCTATACATATTAGTCCTCTTAACACACTTTCGGAAGTATGTACATGAATATGAGACTGAAGATGAAAAAAAACTTAGAGAGAGTACGAGAAGGAAAGATTTTAAAACTATAAATACTCCTAACCTAAATATAACCTGTAACTGAGGAGTTATCAATAAAGATTTGTGATGATAGTCCAGCACGGCACCTACTTCATGTCAGTAAAAATCTTTAATAAACTTCCCATCGATATAAAATTAACTCTATACAAATCTGATTTCAAAACTAAATTAAAGCGTTACTTACTGGAAGGCTGTTACTATTCAATTGATGACATTTAAATGTAATACACTTTAGATTAATAATTGCTTTTTCACCACACCAGCACGAAAAAGATCGTTTGCTTGCGAGAATTCAGTGAGTAATAACGCTTATTACTCACTAGTGAGGCAAAGTGATTTAAATTTCGAAACACTAAATCCTTCCAATGAATGGGCGCTAATAAAAACAAAACGGCCACCATGTAGGTTATAACCTACATGGTGGCTGTTTTGTTGTTTGACATCAATTTTATTTAAAAACTACAAACGATACGTTTTAATTATTTTAAATTATATGAATACACGCTTATTAAGTATTTTAATGTTTTTATATTCGTGATTAACCATTAAATTTAATAAAAATTAAGTATTTAATATTAGACTCTATACATAGTGTGTCAAAAAAAAGTGTGTCTGTGTCAGTGTCATTCATCGCAGGGAACTTTAAATTCTTTTCAGTTTATGTTTAATTGTTGACTACAATTTTTAACAAAAAAAAAGTGAATCAAGTGATAAAGAACTTTGTGGAACTTCAGAATAGTTGAAACAACTTGCTAGTTGAAGCAAGTTAGAAGCTAGTACACAGAAGTTTGCTTTTTACCAGAAAAATCACGGGAGAAGTTTTTGAAAGCATTCGACATATTTAATAAGTGGCGACTTTCAGAAGGCGCTAAAACGCATTCTGAATCGGTATTCTCCTGTCGTATTACATAGAATTATCCAAAGTTAAGCAATCGAGTTTATTTAAATCTTAATATTTTCTCACTGGAAGAGGTGAAAAGCTTTGTATGTAACGCGTAAGAAAAATTTAATTTCCAGTTCGTGACTCTTAAATCTCTCACTTGCGAAGTAGTCTTTATTAGAATCACTCGCTACGCTCGTGATTTAATTCAAGACTACTTCGCAAGCTCAAGATTTAAAATTGGCACTCACAACAGAAATATAAACATTTTCTCACTTGTACCATAAATAACTATTATTTATAGGCGCATGTTTTATTTTTTATATTTTGGATTGTTTACTAAATTTGACACATGAATATTATTAATTTTATTTGGCTGTTTCTAGTTGTTAAATTGAATTTTATCTGTTTCTATCAAATTTTTGCTTTTTATTTATTTTTTTCACATTTGACATAGTATAATGTTATAATTTTATTATTGTAATTGAATTGAATTTATTTTATATCATAATAGTAGAGATTTTATTGATTGTTTTTAATTAAGTTGCATGATATTATATTCTTATATGTTTTAATGTTCTAAATATTCCACACAATGTAAAAATTGTTATGAATAAATAAATAATAAATAATAATAATAACTAGCGTCGAGTGTTATGGGAAAAAGTCAATATTATCATCGATTGGTACTAATCTGAAATTTATAAAAGCCAAGGAAATGACTCGAGCACCTAAACAGAACCTGGTACCAATGTCTTTACCTACTGAAAGTTTCCTTATGGTGGTTAAAAATCATTGCACAATGGTTGGTGACACAAACAATCATTTGATAAAGTTTTTTAGAGAACCAAATGATGTGGAAAAATTATCAGTTCATCATCTTATCTCATCTTCAAGCAAAGCCACAAACCCTCATGATTTTCTTAATTATTGTAAGGGTGTAATAACTGCAGATGCATGTGAAAAAGCTGCACTGGCAACTGTAAAACAAAATGACTGCCCATTATGGCATGAGCTAAGGTATGGACGGATAACAGCTTCCAAAGCCTATGATGCTGCACATTGCAATGTTGTTGATGGAGCATTAACACAGACCATCTTAGGAGCAAGCAAACTGAGGGACACAGAGGCTATGCGAAGGGGAAGATTATTGGAAAGTCAGGTTTTAAAGGAAGTAGAGAATATTAGAAAAATTAAAATAAATATGTGTGGATTAAAAATTAATAATACATATCCCATTATGGGTGCTTCTCCAGATGGAGAAAGTAGTGTGTATAGCATTGAAATAAAATGCCCATTTTCAGAAAAAGCCATGGAACGATATGTCAGCTCAGAAAATAAAGTAACTGCAAAATACATGGCACAAGTGCAACTACAAATGCATTTTTCCAATAAAACAAAGGCTCTTTTTTGTGTTGCTCACACTGATTTTGAGACAACAAAAAAGGTATCAATTTTAGAAGTGGATTATGATCGGCAACTGTGTGAAAATTTGGTTGCAAAATGCAGCAATTTTTGGAATGAAGCCATATTTCCTAAGTTATGTGGCAAGTTTAATTGATGAATGTTGTAGGTATATGATGTATGTGTATATTTTTTGGTTTTTGTACAATATTTATTATGGAGACAATGTATCAGCTTCAATAAAACAAATGTAAATATATCATTTTTTTATTAAAACATCTTGCATATTTACCAACCCACACTATTATTATGTGATCTATGACAGGAATTAAATTATGGTCAACACAAGAATGAGGAAGTAACATGTGAAACTCTCTTAACCTATTTATTACCCGTTCAACATGTATTCTCAATGCTGCTATCTGCTTTGATAGTTTAACTTCAACTTTAGTGCTGGGGGTAGACTTTGAGACAGAAGGTGCTCGTATAAGGGTACATTTTTTAGCTTCTAGCAAACATGTTAAATCTTTAAATCCTCTATCAGCCATGACTGCTTTGTTAGGAGGTAAACACTGAGTAATTACAATCTTGTACTATCATAACATTAGTAGCCCTTCCACCATATCCATCTGAAATAAAATTTATCAAGCCATCAGGCGTGCATGAAATTAAATACTTTAAGGTGTTACATTTTTTATACTGTGACCAAGAAAGTGATTGGTGGACTGCATCTGATGGCTTTTCTTTCTGAATTTCAAGACAGTCGATGATAGAAACAACATTTGCATACCTACTTCTAAAAGATATGGGTAAATTTTTGTAAATTTCAGATGGTGTTGGCCACACAATCAAGTCTTTCAGTTTGACTGCGATGAGAGGTATACTTTTTGAAAAGATTTTAGAAATAGTACTCTGTGGGTACCCAAATTGTAGTGCCAATATGCTAAAAGACTCATTCAATTTAATTTTCTTGAGGGCTATTTATAATAGGAAGTGGAATGAATTTTTGGCTCCTTTACAATAGCGGTTACTGTTAAATTATGTGTGTGTATTACTAACATTGTATTATCTGTACTGTGGTGAACTTTATGGTACCTTGTATTTGACAGGTTGATCACTTCCTTTCAATGAGTTCATAAATACATGGAGTGGCCCTATTCTACATATACAAAAAGTACATTATACAAATATATACAAAATCGATACATAGATTCTAAACATAGTATTGTCTCTTTCTACCTTACGGATATTTCAATGAAAGAAAAGAGATAGTTGAAGTTTACAGAGTACTCATTATGGAAACATTATCTCAAACGCTTGTCAATCGTGCCGGCGACGCCATCTTATGTGCCGAGTTTTGTGGTAGATCTGCTGTCAAATTGTTGTGTGCTCAAAGTGATTTTGTATTTTTTGTGCATTTTTCAGTTAACAACCAGATTTACTAGTGTTTAAGGCTTTGGTCTAAATCATATAAACATGCCGTCGTGTTCAATCAAACAGTGTAGTGCAAGAAAAAGCAATAATCGTCCTACTTTATCTCTTCATAAGAAAGTAACAAATTTTCACTGATAAAGTTGATTTACTTAAGAATTTTGTGTAACATATTGTTACAAGAAGTTCCTCATATAGATATTGTTTTCCTTTTTTGCTTGATAAAGCTGTAATATTGTTATTTTCTTTAATTTGAACTATCAATATTTACGTACTAGTGATGTTACTATTACATGTGGTTGAAATATCGATATTGTGAGATTTCATTCGTAATTGGCAGTAATTAGTTCCAATAATGATCATAAGACTTATTTAAAGTTAAATATACTGATAAAACAACATAACATACCTTATATATCATCTAAACTAAAGTAAGTTATTAGATCAGTTGGATTAAACACTATGTAACTAAAACTTATGCTTTATAATAATATGTAATACCTACTTATTGATTTATAATATATTTATTACTGCGCATTTAAATGATAAAAATAATATTTTTATCATTTAAATTGGTCAATTATTTCCACAAAGTAAAATGTTGTTTATAGACTCACCGACCCAATAAACTAATAAATTCTTTGATTACTTTCTTGATAGCTTGATATTATAGTTTTTCTTATTGTTTTTTTCGTAGCCGTACGTACCTACTATACCAGCCAACAACTTATTCAGTACTATTTTAGCATAAAATCATTTCCTGCAACCAATACTAAAAAACATTGATCGGCATCATTCCATTATAAAAGAGGTTAACAGAAGTAAACCAATCTAATCGCTTGATTTTCAGCTCACTTTCATTAGAATTGAATCAAATTGATCAATGTTTTGTTAGTCTTGGTTGCAAGCGGCACAACTTAAGTTGGTTAAATAAATTAAGTAATTATACATTTTTTTATTCAACAGATTTCCTACCAATGAAATATTGAAGAGAAAATGGATGGATGCCATTGGTACTAAAAATATAAATCCACGTCATAAAATGTGGTTTGTCTGCTCGCTGCACTTTGATGACACTAGTTTCAACAAAACCCTAGATGTCATTCGATTATATGAGGGAGCTGTACCGCTATCTTTGCACCCGGTAGGTATTTTGTATGAATATCGTTATCCTTCTTCCCCCTTACGTTTCACCAGATTGCATTAAACTTAAACTTAAATTAAACATTTTAAACATACTGAGAATGAAATTATAATGTTACAATATACAGGGTTACAGTCAGGTCGTTGAACTAGTCGTCAACGGTCGTATTTGTCACAAATCACTGCCAATATTTCTCGATAACTCTAAAAAAGTCATTGTTTCTCAACCCTAACGAACGCAACTCATATTTGAAATGGATTTGCAAAAGTGTGGTTCATGTGGCGACTTGTTGTCCGAAGGTGCTCATTGCACATCGTGTAACCGAGTGCTTCATTTCCAATGTGCCGGGATTACGGAAGCCGGCCACAGGAAACTGGGCGATAGGAAGCTCACTTGGCGTTGCATGAAATGCAAACAGACGGGAGCCACGCAGCAGCCAGCTTCGTCTCCTAGGTCACCCAGACCTGAATACGAAAATGATCTAATGAATGAAATTCGATCCTTGTCGGCCAAATTGTCTCCGTTGGAAGGTCTGAAGGAAGAAATCGTAGCGCTGAAATCAAAATTTGGGGATCTTGAGTCATCTTTGACGAAACAGTTTGGCGACGTGGCCAAAGAATTCGGCACTAAAATCAAGAACATGGAAAAGCGCATTGACGAGTTCGGAAATGTCCAAGACCAAGTTAAAACGCTGCAGGCACGAGTGGATCAATTAGAAGAGGAATCCGACAGAAGAGATCAGTGGTCGCGCTTGAACAACGTCGAAATAAAGGGTATCCCACAGACAGGTAACGAAAATCTGTTTGACCTGGTAGCGAAAGTTGGGGCTAAAATAAATTACCCGGTCTCCAAAACACAGATAAATTTCCTAACAAGAGTCCCTTCACAGCAAAAGGGAAGCATAAAACCAATCATCGTGAGTTTCTGCAACCGATATGTCAAGGAAGACTTTGTCGCCGCAGCTCGATACGTTTTTAAAACCACTCCTCTAACAACTGGACTAATTGTGTTAACTGGAAACCAGAAAATCTTTGTGAACGATCACCTGACCGTCAAAAACAAATTATTGCTGTCCAAGGTGAAGAAAACTGCATCCGAATCGAATTTCCAGTATGTCTGGGTCAAGCATTCAAAAATCCATACAAGAAAAGTGGATGCCTCGCCGATAATAATTGTGAAATCAGAAAAGGACCTTTCGAAAATAATTTGAATTCAAAAAATACTAAACGCCTTTATTACTTTTTTAAATACACCATATTCATGTCCATTATATTAAATCAAAACATCGTAATAATTGTATTCCTAACGCCACAGATTGAGAACCACTCATTAAGTTGTGCTAGTCTCGTTTTCCGGTTGTCGCAGTGTCTCAACACGGTGCATCAATGTAAGTCATTAAAACTTATTACTCATACTGATATTGCACATCAATGGATTTTCAACTTTATTTCATACTTGTTACAGCCGTATTTACCGTCCATCATAACGTCTCTTATGACAATTAGTAACTCGCCGCTCTTATCTTGTTACCTGTTAATGCCTTTTGTTTCTTTTCATTATATGAATTCGAAGTTATATTTTTGTGATCACAGTGTATTGCCGTGCCCTGTCAAGTTTGCTAAATTATTTTACACTACCTACGCTTCCAATTTATATTTCTATTTTATATGTGTTTATATCTGTTATTTATGCCGTAAATCTAACGTGTTGATGCTTTTGGTTAAAATATTTAAAATGTCACATTATTATAACGCTAATACATTGACTATAGTTTGCTTTAAAAATGACTTCACTTAGCATTTACTACCAAAATTCACGTAGTGTTCGTTCGAGGGTAACTGACTTATTCCGTGCTGTGTCTATGAACTCATATAGTATTATAGTGATTACTGAGTCTTGGTTGGATGATAGTGTTTTTAGCAGTGAGTTATTTGATGGTCGGTATATCGTCTGGAGGCGGGATCGCGATTATTCGCGCACCATGCAAAAAAGGGGAGGTGGGGTTTTAATTGCCGTGCGTAAGGACCTTACTGTTCTCGAAAGACCTGAATGGCGTAGTTCTGCTGAAGATATCTGGGTGACACTTATGGTAAAAACCCGTAAACCTAAAGCGAGTTATAATTTACATATCTGCGCGCTTTATCTTTGTGACGAGAACTTAGGGAACTCATATAGCGTCCAATTACAAAATTTCACTCAGCAACTTAACCACCTTACACTTACTTATCCAACAGATAAGTTTTTAGTTATGGGTGATTATAATTTCGCTAATGATGTACAGTGGTCGCCGTGTAACGATGGCACGGGTGAACTTATTCCCCATAACATAACAAAACAACATATTATTAACTTTTTTGATACCGTACAGAGCTCATGCCTATCGCAATACAACGGAGAGAGGAATAATTTAAATAGGATACTAGATCTAATATTTTCGAGTGTATCCATTAGTGTCACAGAATGTCTTAACCCTCTAGTAGTACCAATCGATGTTCATCACAAACCCTTGATTATCACCTTAAATTCTTTCGAGGCTAGTTTACTGAGTGACAATATTACTACACGTTATCTGTACTCTAGAGCGAACTACGACGCCATTAAATCTGAACTCGACCAAGTAGACTGGCACGATTTTTTGCACAATGAGTCGCTGGAGGAATCGGTTCATAATTTTTATAATAAACTTTACCAACTTAGAGATAGCTTCATTCCCGTAAAACCTCTCAAACAGTCCTCTCATCCACCGTGGTATAATGCAGCTTTAATTAAATTATTAAAAGAAAAACATAAATTCCACCGTAAATACAAAAAGTATGGGAATCTGTCCGACTACAACTCCTTCTCATTACTTCGTGCACGAGCTTTAAATATGGAAAAAACCTGTTATGATAATTATATGAGCAAAATTGAATCATCTATAGTATATAATCCGAAACATTTCTGGTCATATGTTAAAAGTAAGCGAAGTACTAACGCATATCCAAATGTAATTAATTATAACCGTATATCAGCGAATACAGGTGAACAAATCAGTGATTTATTTGCCGCCTACTTTCACTCCACCTTTCAGCAGCCTCAATCTAAAAGTTACTACTAATAAATAGAAATGTAAATACATTTGCAGTTCATATTTCTTTTCAATTATTTTTAATAGTTGAATCTGGGATATTTCAACATAATAAGACTAAATTTATGTACCCATATTCGCAAATGAATAAATAAATAAATAAAAATCCAAACATAACTTCTTAATATAAACTACTGAATTTTGTCAGCATATGTAGGAGCTCAGATTATTACATTTGGGGTCTATTATAACACCCTGCAAGGAATAGGTCGAATTACTAATATAAATAAATAAATAAATATTATAAATAAAATTATGTTGAAATTTGTTAATTAAGCAACTAAACAGTCAATAATTAATTGTTTAGCCATTCTAAGTTTTACATGTTGTTGATTTGGAATAATCATCCGTCATACAATAATTATTTTGATAGATAATTTTCTATTGTTTATTTTCATGTATAAACTCATTTAATTTTAAACATTGAAAAGTGGGGTGATCAGTGTTTACATCTGTTTGGAGTTACTAGTAATTATTAGTATTTTATAGTATTTGTTTGTTGCATTA